>CM037855.1:95361309-95961309 GCA_021234595.1 Delia radicum
CAGTATTTTAAGATTTAAAAAAAAAAACCGTTGCCCTATATTTTTTCAAAAAAGAGATCAAACGTTTCGTTATGTACCCTATTTATGGAAAAATATTCATATTTTTTTAGTTCTGAGTAAATGTGTACATACTAATTAAATATATTGTTTGTAAATTGTTAGTAAAAACAAAATAATGTATTTTAGTACAGTGTTATTTTGACGTCATTTAATTTAATTGTTATGCATTTGACAAATTTAATTTAGAAAGGTTGAGGTTAAGAAGTCAGTTGCAAGGCAACTTTAATAAACCTTAAACACTTATTTTCAGAGATTATCTCAAACTACAAAAAGTTATGAGCAAAATAGGTTTACAATTTTTTTTAAAACTTTTTCCCTAAAAATCAAAAAAAGTTTAAGAAACTGAGCAGCAAGTGTTTCCAAATTACAATGTAGGCAAATTGGCTAAAAATATTCAGATTTTAAAAAATTCTTAAAATCTTAAAAAGTCGGAAGATAAAATATTGTATGAAACTTTGTTTCATGTTTGCATGAGTAATAAGAATTGTAAGTTTGAATTTTACGTAAGTACGCCAATAAGAGCTGCAATAAGTGCACAATCATCAAAAAGTTCAAAGGAATCGAACGTGGTATAAATTGGGTTAAATTAACAGTACCGTTTAACAGCATTACTACAATCAAAATAATCCATGCTTAAAAGTACAATAATATTTTTTGTAATTTGTTTTCGTATAATGTATAGGGTGTTTTATATAGAGTGACACAAGTTTAAATCATAATAAAACAAGGAAATATTTTTTTTATATCAATGAAATGGGCTTTATTGGAAAGAAAATTTTATGAAATTAATGTTTAAATATGATTTCTGCACTCATAATAATCCATGCTAAAAATACGAAGAAAATTTCTTTTATTTTACAAAATTTTTGGTTATTTTGACATTTATTTGTATTTTTACGCATGGATTATTATCAGTGTGCCATGTGGCCTCCACGGCTGGAGCGTAGAAGGCGCAATCTGGAACACCAATTTTCAACATATTTTCGCAGCATTTTCGGCAGTATTTCGCCAATAACTCTTCTAATGATGATTTCCTGGTTTTCAATTGTTTGCGGTTTATCGACGTAGACAAGTGACTTTACATATCCCAAAAAAAAAGAATCTAATTTCGTTAAATCACACGATCTGGGTGGCCGCTCTGATAAACGATTATGTACGCCATAAAATGGAAGAAGTGCACGATGAATTTGACGAATAGAACAATTATTTTGATTAAAAATTTCAGCAATTTGCACGCGTTGCTCTCGTGTGAGTCGATTCATAATGAAATTTCAAAGCAAACTAAACAAAAAGCAAATATCAGCTGTTAAATGGGTTGTCAAATAAAGCAGTGATGCCAACTCAAAGTTGTGACACTTTAAAAAAACACGTATTACAAAGATTTTGTAAATATTACAAAATTTTCGTATAGAACAAATTTTATAAATTTAAAAGTTTTTTAAATAATACAGACACGATTTCGTAAATTATTTTTACAAAAAAATTGTAACATTACAAAATTTTCAAAAAAAATAATACGAAAACAATTTGTAAAACATAAGAAAATATACAAAATTATTTTGTTTTTTTAACAAAATAATTGTATAGTTACAAATGTTTTTTGTGTGTATACAAAATTTCCAAAATATTCAAAATTTTTCTTAAAATAATCAAACAACAATTTTCTACTGTTTACCTACTAGTGTATTTTTACGTTAGTGTATTACATTCGCTTATCAGACTTATGGTATAGAAGGACTACACTGCGTATGAGTGATAATTTATCACTCATACGTAGTGTGGATCTTAAATGTCTATTTTGAAAAATGAAAGTAGCAATATTTAATATAATATTTTTAAATAAAGTGCCATGATCAGTAAAACCATAATTATATAGAAATATCTAGCATTTAACCCTTTGACGACCACATTCCGGTAAGACAGCCTTAAAGCTTTTGAAGCATATGATTGTACAGGTAAAAGGTCGAGTTAATATGTTTAAAGGTGATTTGTAGAAGAGCTAATTTTATTTTAGTTCCCCTTACATGTTAAAAGCACTTAAATTTAGCAAACAAAATATAATTATTTAAGGCACATAAAGCACAAGAAGGGTTTATGTAGACACAATATGACAAAGTTGAAACGATTATAGATACAGTTAAGCTCGTTAATATGATTCGGATAAATCAGTTCTCTGCAAATACGAACATATTTGAAAGTTCACACATTCACAAAACTTCAGCATTACAAATTCGCTTAACACAAACCCTTGGTGAAAACAAACTGTGTCTTCAGCAGTTTATAGAACTTTTAAATATGGTTTGCAATTTCGATTGCTTTTATATATATTTTTTTATCTTTTCCCCGAAGCCGAATTTCCGTATACTACCAACTTTTTCAAATATCCCATGTGTTGAAAAATGAGAAACATAGAGCAAAATGACCTTTGTAATGTCCAACTCTAGGAAAAGGTAAATCTATATATATAAATGGGCTGCGTTGACGAAGTAACTATAGAGGTATATAAATATATACAACATCATCAACGCCCAGTCCCTAACCGCTGCAGCTAGGAGCGTGAATTTGGCATGCAGGCTCCTCTAACTGCAACAACAACAACAAAAGCCGACAAAGTATTGTATTTTTTTAAGAAATTTATATTTTCCAATGCAATACAAAAAACTGTTTCTCTTGTTGTAATTGTAATTGTTGTTGTTGGGCCTGTAAAACATAGTTCTGGCTACGTACCTGGTGTACACCAACAGAATTGAGTGCCATAAAATTAAAAAAAATTACTTGCAACTTGAGAAAGTTTTTTTTATTAATTTTGTTTTTTCCACATAATTTTTAACTTTCAGATCCCAACCAATTCAAAATGGACCTACTTGTCTGGGGAGATACATCCACTGAAACAGCAATTTCCATATCGCTGATTGGTGAAAAGTGGAATGATGCTTTAGAAGTGAAACCAAGATTTTACGATTTTTTAACTTTCGCAGTTTTTTTTCCATACGGGTTTGGAGTCGGTAATGACATTGTCTTTTGAGAGCAGTATTTGAAGGATGGTGTTGTTTTGTATGGTTTGGTTAAACATTTTAAACGAACAAATTTTATGGACTTTTTTAAAATTTTGCGGAATTTAATTATTTAATTTTCACTTTTTTATTAAAAAATATGACTTGAGAACAAAGTTAGGTATCTAGAGTGATTTCTTATGATAAAGTGCAAAAAAATTTTATTTTTTCTTTCATAGCGTCTATGACGGCGTTGTGTGTAATGGTTAGCGTATTGGACTGTTACACCGATGGTCCCGGGTTCGATTCCCAGAGACGACAATATCACTTTAGAAAAATAATATGTGTGAGTTTTAAAAGTATTTTAAAAGTATATTGTTTCCTGAAAGTCAAAAAGATATCATTAAACCGACAAAAAATATGTGATTTGCAAAATAATCCCAGTTTTTAAGTTCTATGTACGACAAAACATTTTTTTGAGTGTATTTTTATATTTTTTGGTGGTGTAATATATATTTTAAAATGTATTGTAATAAATTCAATAAGATCTGTAAACTGATGTAGCTTTTATTTAATCTAAACAAACACTGTTATTTTAATATATTTAATTTGCTTGATATTTGTATAATTTACTATAGTTTTTGATCCGTTAGAAATAAATCATTAACTCGAATTGATTTAACATGCTAAAACATAGGCTAGCATATACACAGAAGGTTTTACAGAAGGGTGCCAACTCAAAGTTGTGACACTCTAAAAAAAACATGCTTTAATTGTTTCTATTAAGCAAAAACTAACTTGTTCTGAGAGTTCTATGTGCATGATATCAATGAATTTTGGATTATATCTTTGAAATATCACTGAAACTCATCCGTTGAAACCTTTCATTAAATCCATGCAGTTTTTCATAAAATTCAATGAAAAATGTAATTTTATTTATGAAAAATTTCATACGACTAATGAAAAAGTTCCATTGAAAATACTTTCATTAAAACTACATTTACTACTATTAAGCTTTTTCTCAAAGGTTACGAAGTTTTTCATTCACATTGTAAAGAAAACTTCATCAGTTTAGTGAAAAAAATTGATTAAACTTGTCCAAGAATTTCTGTCTGTGTACCAATAAATGTAACAAAAAACAAAAAAAAAAAAAAAAACTTAAAGTTTTTAAGCTGATTTAACTTAAGTCGTATTTTAATCTCTTTACAGAAAAAAATTAACAATATTCAAGACAAATCCTCATCAAATCCTCTAACAAAAGTGATACGATTTTCTTCCTGCCACATGTTTAATTTCATTACAGTGTTTATAAGACTTTAATAATCTTTAATAAATATTAAAATTAACTTCATTAAAAATTAACCATGATCATTTTTGATTAAAAATCAAATGTTATAAAAATATTACCAATTAATATAATTATATAAATAATTTAATTTCTTTCAAAATCTACAAAGTCTTTTGTTATTTCGATTCCAATTTTCGAAAGTTTTTATGAAATATCTAATGCCTTTATTTTGTAAAACGCTACGCCTCACTTCACCTTGCGTTGGCCTTATTTGAATTTCTTAAATCACCGCGTTCAAAAAAGTGACTGCTCGCGTTGCAACAGCTGATTATTACGTTATTTTAAACTCAAATGTTTAAAAAAGCCAATTGTGTAAAACGCAAAGCTTACCTTTTTATCACTTGAACTGTCAAATTAAACACCAAATTTTTTGAAGCGTCAGCTTACATATTGTTAAATAAAGACAAATACAAAAAAAAAAAAAAATATTTTATTTTTCTGTGTTTATTTTCTATAATGTTAACAATTTACCTCTTGTAATATCTTTTAATAAAATAAAAAAAACTGCTTTTTAATTATCACAATTTAAAAAAATACAGTGATGTGAAAAATAATAAAGCCACCCCCAAACCTCAATTTCAATACTTAAAATTTTATACAGATAATAATTTTCTTTAAACTTTTTTGTTGTTTTTTATTAGGTATTATTGTAATATAAAAAAAAACAAATTAAATATTTGAATTCATTGCTCTAAAAATTAAAAGAACAAAAATTCGCTATATACAATTATTTTCTCTGAAAAAAAATAGAGCAATCGAAACAAACCTCCTAAAATTATTAAAAAGAAAATATAAATAATATGTTTAATAAAAGAATTGCATACATAACTGCTGATACTACCTCAGTACTTAGTAGAACTGGCATTATTTTTTATTACTGCGAAGCACCGCTTCGGCATAGAGTCAACTAACTTTTGACAAGTCGTGACTGGAATATTCTTCCATGCAGTCTCAACCATTCTGTGGATAGATACATGATAGATTCTTTCCTCTAAGACATCTTTTAACCTCGCCCCACAATTTTTCTATTTGATTTAGGTCTGGTGACTGTGAAGGCCATCCAAAAACCTTCACATGGTTGTCCCTAAACATTGCCAACTTCGATGAATGTTTTGGATAATTGTCCTGTTAGAATATCCTTTCAAGCGGCATTTCCCACTCAGCATAAGGCATCATACTTCTCTTAAAATATTTAAATACTAGTATAACATTTTGCATCCATTATATCCTGTATGCGATATAAGGGTTTAAGAGAAAATAATTGTATATAGCGAATTTTTGTTATTTTAATTTTTAGAGCAATGAATTCAAATATTTAATTTATGTTTTTTTTTTTTATATTACAATAATACCTAATCAAAAACAACAAAAAAGTTTAAAGAAAATTATTATCTGTATAAATTTTTAGGTATTGAAATTGAGGTTTGGGGTGGCTCTATTATTTTTCACACAACTGTATGTTAATTTTAAGGCGCTACGAAATAACCCCCAATGAAATAACACCCAAACGACAAAATGAAATAACCCCCAATGAAATAAATCAAAAAAAAAATGAAATAAGTCCCAAAAAAAAAAGAATTAAATAATACCCAAAATAAATGAAATATTCCCCAAAGGTGAAAATGAAATAACACCCAAAATTTGGGGGTTGTTTCGTAATGAAATAACTCCCAAAGGAAGAAATGAAATAATAATCTTTGCTTATAAAGTTTTTGTGCGTGGCGGCCTACGGCCGCTCTTAGGGGTTTTCTCCTCCATGGGACGCGGCAGGTGGCTTCGCTGAATAAAGTTTCCCTGCGCGCGTCACACTAGGGAAGATAATGAGACGCGCGCAGGAAAACTGTATTCAGCGAAGCCACCTGCCGCGTCCTATGGAGGAGAAAACCCCTAAGATCGGCCGCAGGCCGCCACGCAGAAAAACTGAACAGTGTAACAAAAGAATCAAAAAATACAAAATAAAGGCTTTATTTCTCAAGTGGAAGTGAAATAAAGCCTTAAAGGCCTTATTTCGTAAGGCGTTATTGCACCCCACTAAAATAATTGCATATGAAATAATCTCCAAAGAATTTAAATTTTGGGCTTTATTTCATTGGGGGTTGCTTCATAATGAAATAATCTCCAAACCGTAAGATGAAATAATCCCCAAAAAAAAAAGAAAAAACCCCCAAACAATTTTACACAATTTTTTTGGGGGTTATTTCATTTTTGGCCGTTGGGGGTTATTTCATTGGGGGTTATTTCGTAGCGCCTAATTTTAAATAAAACAAATGAAAAAAAGCTATAAACACAAATTTGAATTTGGTTTGAAATTTTCATCAGCTGTATTTACATTTGTATTCACAATCACAGCAGATGGAGTTACCAGATCATAAAAAACCTGGTTTTTCTCAACTTTTTGTTTTTTTAGTTCAGTACTGTCCTGCATGTAGGAAACCATAATAACGCAATGGTTTGACAATTGAAGTGATAACGTATTAGTTCAGTGTTGAGACAACACGGTGACGTAGTGATTTATAAATAGCATGTTTTTTACTTAGCGTTTGTGTTGGCGTAGGTGAAGCGTTGAACGCAGGGAAAAACGAAATATGGGCAAAAGTTTAAAAATGATTTAGGATGTTCAACTTATATGTTGAGCATAAATTATATTGTAGGTGTAATATTGTATTTAATTTGCTCATGTCCCTTTATATTTTTTTAGTTTTAATGAAAACAAAATTAATTAAAGTGAATAAAAGGAACAAAAACACAGATGTCATCGTTTTTGTAATTTATATAAAAAAAAAAAAAAAAATAGGGACAAATTTTTAGAATTTGTACAATAATTCATGAATATTTTTGATAAAATTTAAGAAATGTTTCTAAATATTTATCAATCATTTCTAAGAAACATACGAAAGAGGTTCGTCGTATTTATTAAATGTTTCATAATATTTACTTATTTTTTTTTTTTTATTAATTAATAATCATATAATTACAAATTATATACTTTTACCCTAACCGAGCACTAGCTGCTATGGACTCCGGCGCGTTGTAGCGAAAACAGACCAGTGCCTTTGGTGGGAATCGAATCCACGACCCCGCACTATTAAGCCAGCACGCTACCAACTAGCCTACCGGGGCGCACGTATAATATTTATAAAGCACTTCAAAAAAAGTTATAAAACTCCGTAATCATATTTGGGAAACATTTCATAAATATGTCATCAATTTTGTTCTTTCGTGCCACACCTTGACCATATTTATGAACTGTTAAACTGAACGAAAATCGACAAAATTTTTTCATCATATTTATGAAGCTTTTTCGCTTAGTGTAAGTACTTTCAACTAAAAACGATAAAACAATTTTGGTTTTGGAGTAAACATTTTTTTTATAAAATTTATTTTGATTTTGCAAATCAAATATCTTTAGTTTGTTGAAGGCCTGTCTCAATATTTTTTTTTAATGTTGGTCTGTGAAATGTTTAATTAATATTTTTTAAAATTGTTTGTATTATGATTTTGTAATTTAACCAAAAGCGAATTACTTAAAATACATCACTTTAGGTAGTGCTTGAAAATAATAGTACTTCTACCAAATCATAAATAATTATTTTTTTAATTTCCTATTGACCAAACAAAATAAAATATATAAAAAATTTTATTAGAAATTGCAAAAAATGGCTTCGATTAAAAAACTACATATTTGACAAAATTTTGTCAAAGACTAAAGGACAGATACAACAATATCCGCATGAAAGAAGCCTTAAGGTTTTTTATGATGGTAAAATAATAAATAAAACTATTATATTTTTTATATGTATAAATGTATGTTGCTGCGTATAATACATATTTATCAGTGTTGCCACCAGTAAAACAATAAATTACACAGCCGTATTACAAAAATTATCTCAAACCGTATGAAATTACAAAAAAAAAAAAAAATATATTATATTATAAAGAAGTTTTTTATACAATATCAAAAAAAATCGTTTTTTTACTAGAGTGAAGTTAGCCCATTTTAATATCCCACTTTTTTGTAGAACAAAAAAAAAAGTGGGCTAACTTCACTGCAGTGCACAGTAGAGTGAAGTTGGCCCAGTTTTTTATTTAAATTACAAACTTAACTTTAAAAACAAAAAAGTGCATAAAAAGAATAAACAAACTGAAAAATAACAAAAAACGAAAAAAAAATTAAAATATAGGCTCGAGCGGGGCATGTCGAGCCCTTTTATGCCAAAAAGGGCCGGTTAAAAAAAATATATATATATATAAATTCTTAGGAAAATTAGCTCACTCTAGTTTTTATATGTGGTATAGCTGACCCGGCAAACGTTGTTTTGCCTTCATCTTTTAAGTGTAATTAATTCTTTAAATCAAGAATTTTTTTTACGCAAATAAATAATTAAAAAAATAAATTCACATTAGTAAATCATTTTAAAATTTGTAATTTCATGGGAAGCCCAACGCCTCTTTGTCCTTCTATCGCCTTTATTTGCTGAAGTATATAAAACGAATAGCTGAAAACAACTGCCATAACAACTGCGACGTCACCTATCACCGGTGCATTGAAGCGCCGCTCATGCTCACCAGCCGGTGTCTTGTCAGCTCTTATCACAACCGTATAATCATCTGTCGGCATCTGGTCTAGGGCTGTTTTGAATAGACGGATGAGGCTGTTGTGTTGTTTGTAACATAGCTTGAAAATTAACATAGGTTATTTGTAAATACATAACCGATTTAAGAGTTTGATATCTCGTTTTGAAAAACATGACAACGGCTTTCAAAAAAAATAAAATAAAATAAAAAAAAGCAAAAAAAAAATAAATATATGTATATATCATTGGTGGTACAATATGAAAATTGGATTTTGCCACGCCCCTCCGCCCACAGACAGAAAATCAAAAATCAGACTTCAAAGTGTCACCCGCCTGAGTATTCTGAAGATTACCTGAAAATTTCATCAAAATCGGCACCAGAGTCCATACGTTACATATGTACATACACACATCCTGTTTTATATATATAGATAGATAGATTAAAACCTATATCAGTAAAAAAAAACAAAGACGAAATTAGGATACAAGGATATCAAGCTGAACCATAGGGGTATCCTTCAAAAGAGGTTTATTTAAAAAAAAACTTAAAAATCTTCGGAAATCTTTCTCACTCCAATTTTTATATATGGTATTACAAAACAAAAGCAGAAAGATGTGAAAAAAATTTCAAGAACAAAATCAGGATGCAAGGATATCAAACTTCACCATGGGGGTATTATTCAAAAGAAGGGAAACTCCGAAAAAAATTTTGAAATCTTTTGTAAATTTCCTCAATCCAGTTTTTATATATATCTTATTGTTATATTAAAATGAAATCTGAAAGATGCCAAAAAATTTCAAGGGTGAAAACAGGATACAAGGATATAAAACTGAACCATGGTGGTATCATTCAGAAGAATTTAATTTCAAAAAAAGTTAAAATATTTAGGAAAATATCCTCACTCCAGTTTTTATATGTGTATTTAAGACCAGCGCTTCCAATTTTGACGATTTTAAAAGTGAAATTTGATAACCAATTGAGGATTTTTAAAAATTCTTTGCATATAAACTAACGATTTTTAAAAATCAAACATTTGTTACTCTATAATTTACTAACAACATTTTATCAAGTTTTTTTTTCATTAAAAACATCTAAAGAAAATGTGATAAAAGGATATAAAATCGAATAAAAATCAATACAAATTTAATGATTAACTTTACATAAACTTCTTCATTTTTATTTATTTTAATATTATTTAAAATATAACGATATTTAACTGTTTGAGTAAAATCCAAAGATTTAAATTTTGAATAATTTAAGTAATTTTAGCTCCGAAATCTTTGATTAAGGAGTGATTTTCATTATTTTTCATAATTCCGTTTTTTTATAAGCCCATAATAGCAAAATAATTAAAACGAAGTTTTGAGTACACTTTCCTCTTTTTTTTTTATAAGTAGTTTTGAAAATGGCGATTTCTTTTAATGATTACTCATTTTTAAAATGACGAAAATCCAACCAGAATTTACGATTTTTTAACAAAATTGGCTGGCAGCACTATCTGAGTCCCTTTAATGTATTGTTAACATTCCGCAAATTTTATCGTCAAATGTAAAATTATTGATATGTCATCATGTTAAATTTCGAAATTCGTTTTCCAAATATATTGATGTTTTATCTGGTGTTCCACAAGGTAGTCATCTTGGACCTCTATTATTCACATTATTTATAAATGATCTTCCTTCAGTTATTACGCATTTTAATACTTTAATGTATGCAGATGATGTAAAAATTTATCTTTCATTCAACAATTTCAACGATCAAATGCTGCTACAGAATGATATAAATCGTTTTACTACTTGGTGCCAAATAAACTTAATGAGCCTTAATGTTAAAAAATGCAAGTACATGATATTTTCTAGATCCTCTCCTATTAATGGTCGCTACGTGATGAATGATGCTACTATTGAGTTAGTGGAGTCATTTAACGATCTTGGCATTCATTTAGATAGAAAGTTAGACATTAGATCTCACATGTCTTTAACAATAAATAAAGCTACTGGAGTACTTGGATTCATCAAACGCTGGAGCAAAGAATTTCGTGATCCATATACTACAAAACAATTATTTACAACGCTTGTCAGACCGATTCTAGAATATGGTTCTGTCGTGTGGGACCCTCAGTACCTTATCCATTCAAATTCTATTGAATCCGTTCAAAAACAATTTTTATTATTCTGCCTACGCGGCTTGGATTGGAATCCAAATATTAATCTGCCCTCATATCAACAACGCCTAGCACTTATTAAATTACCTACGCTGAAAAGCCGTAGACAAATGCTGAATGTGTCCTTCTTGCTTAAGTTGATGAATGGAAGTCTTTATTCACTATATCTGCTAAGTAAAGTAAATATGAATATTCTTTTTCGTTGTTCAAGAAATTATGAATTTTTAAATATTAAATGTCATAAATCTAATTTTGCAAACTTTGATCCATTTCGTAGAACTTGCGATGAGTTTAATATGTTGTTTCAGTTAATTGATTTTAATAAAAGTTTAGATATTGTAAAGAGAGATATTATCTTATATTTAAATTCCTTAAATTGAATAAGTAATTCTAGTATTTCTATTGTAAAATATTTTAATTTTTACTAATTGTTCATAGTCTGCACGGATTACCTCCATAGACTTAAATAAATAAATAAAAAATAAAATAAGTTTAGAAATAATTTGATCCGAAAAATGAGAATATCAAATTGTGTATTAAATTGTATCGAATTTGATAAGCTTATTATCTTTAACAATATATAATTGTATTAATGGAGACCAAATTGTATATTATTAATTACAATTTTACTCCATTTTATATAATTAAATATAGTCACGTGTGGTTTAATATGAGGAAAAATAAAATAACACTTTAACATTACATGTTTTACTTTTAAATTTTAAAAATTAAAACCAAAAGTTTATTTTTCGATCTTTTATCATACATTATGATGTGAGCAAGATTATTCGAGTTCAAGATCATTTGTTTTTTGTTAAACAAAAAACCGTGCAATATTTATTTATTACTCAAAAAAGTTTTTGCCCGCTTTCTTATAGCAGACTTTATCTACTGACAGGTCCTTACATGTTTCATTTCGCGTCACCGAAAATCATCAGAGAACCAATGTAGAAGGGCTAGAATTATTCTACCCAAATTTTGAAGAAAAAGATCAACGCTTTACCCGTATTGTTATATTTACTCGATGAGAAGTAAAAAACAAAATTGGAAGAATTGAACTAATTCAAATCAAAAATAAAACATTTTTAAGTAATAAACATTGTTCGTGTATAGACTAGAATCTCTAGTCATAATACACTGTGTTTTTATTGTTTATTAAATAAACAACAACACTTTCTGACTATAGTATTAGGACCATAAATCAGTTTTTGCCGTACTCTGCAATTTTTAAATGTTTTACTTTTAAATTTTAAAAATTAAAACCAAAAGTTTATTTTTCGATCTTTTATCATACATTATGATGTGAGCAAGATTATTCGAGTTCAAGATCATTTGTTTTTTGTTAAACAAAAAACCGTGCAATATTTATTTATTACTCAAAAAAGTTTTTGCCCGCTTTCTTATAGCAGACTTTATCTACTGACAGGTCCTTACATGTTTCATTTCGCGTCACCGAAAATCATCAGAGAACCAATTCTTCCAATTTTGTTTTTTACTTCTCATCGAGTAAATATAACAATACGGGTAAAGCGTTGATCTTTTTCTTCAAAATTTGGGTAGAATAATTCTAGCCCTTCTACATTGGTTCTCTGATGATTTTCGGTGACGCGAAATGAAACATGTAAGGACCTGTCAGTAGATAAAGTCTGCTATAAGAAAGCGGGCAAAAACTTTTTTGAGTAATAAATAAATATTGCACGGTTTTTTGTTTAACAAAAAACAAATGATCTTGAACTCGAATAATCTTGCTCACATCATAATGTACTTTAACATTACCTTACATATAATGCAGCATATAATTGTACATCTGGTTTATATAGAGCCATACAAATACATGTGTGTGTTGTAATTTTACATATACTTAAATATGCTTCCATGTATAGTTTTTTATTCAAGCAGATTAACTATATATAATTAAATGCTATATTATATGTCATATGTGAATAAATCGTACTAAATACTGGTCAATATATAATAGTGTGCAGGTTATATGATTATATGGTGTACTATATTTAAAACAATGTTGTGCAAGACTGATATGATATAATTTGACATTAAAACGTACACTGATAATAATCCATGCGTAAAATTACAAAAAAATGTCAAAAAAAATTTTGTAAAATACACGAAAATTTGTACATTTTACGAAATAGTTTTGACAATAATTTCGTATTTTTATGCATGGATTATTATAAGTGTATAATATAAGATAAAACTTAAATTTATAAAAAAAATTTTACTCGGGGTGTTTATTGAACAAATAAACTATTATTAGCCGAAATTTTCAAAAGAAGTCAAGATTTCTATAAAAACGTCATTATTCAAAAATTATCCAACGGATGTGTGAACAGTCCCGTTTTTAATTAAGTATTCAAAAAGTGGCAACACTAATATTTATGTTTAATACATAAAAAATATAAATTTTTAAGGAATTTCCGCAATCACAAACGTTTGCAAAAATGCCCAGAAGGAATGTTCTTCTAGTTAACCCTTTACTGCATGGTGTTACATATATGTGACGAAGAATTTGACTGAATGTATCGTCTGATAAAAGTAACTAAGTCATATTTTTTTATTAAATACGATAAAACCACATCTCTATTGTAATATTTAACAGCTTTTTTGTGCAACACAATGTTAAATTTGGAGATATAGAATTTTTTGTGGCTAGAAAATTGCAAAAACGGTGATTCCAACAAAAACCTATTTTCATAATTTTTAAGTAATAACAATTTATAGGCAGTAATAACTAAAAATTTATTAAACAAACTACACGCAGAGAGAAGAGCATCATATAGTTTAAGGGCATCATGCTGTGATTAGAATGTCCAAACACGAATAATATGATCGAAGTAATCATATTATGATCGCATTAATCATATTATGATCCTAAATAACAATAAAATCGTTTTCGGTAATATTCATATGAACAGCCACAATCATATATTTGATAATAAGGATCATTATATGATAATTTCGTGTTCACAATCATGTTAAATCATATTTTTCTCTGCTTGTAATTAAATATGAAGTATAAAGCTTTTCAACACACACATTTTATTTTTTTATATATTCTCTATATTTTTGCTTATTGGTTTTAACTCTTTAAAAAACACCACAGCTCCTAAACGTAGCTTTGAATTTGTTGTTTTCTGCAGTTACTTCCAAAGCAGTTGGACATGAAAGTTCATCCTAAGTTCTTTATGATTCTCTTACCTGTTCTTCTTCCAATACCGAAATCAAATGAGGAATACCGACAAATTGCAATCTTATCCTATATTTCGAAAGTTTTGGAGCAGCTGTTGTTAATGAACATGAATTTTTGAGTAATTAGCTATCAGGACTTCGCTGAGATCATAACTGCATAACCGCTCTTGCTGAAGTAACGGAGAACATTAATCGTGGGTTGGATAGTAACAAGATAACTGTTTTGGTTCTTCTTGATCACTCTAGGGCCTTTGACACAGTTAATTACCAAACTTTGTACATAAAACTTAGAAATCTTTTTAATTTTGTATCAAGTTTATCTAAATTTATTTCATTCTACTTAGTTAACCGTAGTTATCCTCTGAACCGCTGAATCTTTCGAAAGGTTTGACCCAGGATTCAATTCTGGGACTGCTTCTTTTTTCTCTTCATACCAACGATCTTTTTTCTCAACTGTCTTACTGCAAAGTACATATGTATGCAGATGATGTGCAGTTATACCTAAATTGCCCGGTACAATACGTAAAGGAGAACATTGAAAAACTTAATTTTGATTTATGTAAAATACATCGCTGGGCTATGTCAAATGGTCTGTGTTTAAACCCTGTGTTTAAACCCAAAACTCATTATTTATAAAAGGTCAACTAAACCGGTTATTGATAACGAGATACTTATTAACAATCAAAGAATTTCAATTGTTTCAACAGCCAAGAACGTGGTATACCCTTACTTGGACGGATCACATAAAATCGTTGGTCACTCAACCATATGTCAAGCTCAGATCTCTATATCTCACACAATATTTTACACCATTTAAGGTGAGATTGCTCCTTGCCAAGACCTACGTTATTCCGAGCTTTTTATATGGTTGCGAAATATTTGCTAACTGTGACGCTAAACGACATACACGTCGTCTTAATGTTGCGTACTACAATATAGTTATATATGTATATGGGAATACCTAACTGACTTTCTTACACCAATTTGCGATTTGTTTGTTTTTTTTTTTCTTTTTATTTTTTCAGATTGGCGATATTCGCGTCTTTTATGTTTTAGTTGTTTTGTTGAAATTTGTTAAGGTGGCCCTCGTGAATATTATTAAAAAATATAGTCTCACTTTCTAGGGGTTCAAAAAAAAACGCGTTTTTTTTGCAAATATTAATATTGGACCGAATATAAAATACTTGTTGGGATTCTGGGTTACTTATTAACCCGAATTCACAAATAATTCTTTTAAATTTTCAAAATCAAATATTTCATACAAGGATGCTTTTTGAGGTTAGAAATATTTTGTTTCCTCCATAAAATTTTAAATCCTTAAAATTTTTTGGTGCGTTTTCAATTTTAGTATCAAGCTCAGTAAAGTCTTCCATTCGATGTACGTTTGAGTGGAATTGATACAGCGCTTTAGTTGTCACAAAGCGAAATGTGTTTGGAAACAACTGCCGCTACACGCGCCAGGATTGAAAAAAATTATGTTTTTTGCACTTTATCAGTTTAGTCCGTCGCAAAGAATCTATTTAGATACATAAAGATGTTCCCATGACATGTTTTGATATAAAAAAAGCTTAAAAAAAAATTGTTTTTTTGCAAAAATTTTCAAAAGTTCATAAAATTTTTGCGTTTAAAAATTTTAAAGTGCGTTTTCGAGTCGGAGGTGCACTTTACGAAGTTACTCCCATCACGCAATACACAAGCCAACTAAAAAGACAATTCAGATTGTCAGAGGCAAAAAAGATACATTTTCAAAAAATTTACGCTAATTTCTTTTAAGTTTGTGATGTCCGTGATACGTTATTGGTGCGCTGATACCAACTTGATAAAATTGATTACCTCTAACTTTATAAAATTAAGTCGTTTTTATAATTCTGCGCTTAAAACTCATTTTTATTAAACGGCGCAAAAACCCTATTTAAAATCTTTTAAAAGTTCAAAATTCGGAAAATTTTGGTTTCACTTGTAACTTGCACTTTTCACCCAGCAGCGATATCAAAAAATTTGTTGTCGTGGATATATCCTCCAAGTCTAGGGACTATATTTTGTATTGGTTTGCATCTGAAAGCTAAAAGCTATTACAGAGAAAACGGCATGAATGAAAAAACTCTTGCAAGTTTCAAGTCGTTTTTTTTAATTTTTCGAATTTTAGATGACCACCAACTCTTAAGGTGAAGACTTTTCAATGTAAAACTTTGCACGTCATATCCTTCATGTATAGTCATCCAAGCGATGTACCATGTTTTTTTGAATTCATAAAACTTAAAGAAATAAGAGCCATAGTATGTTGGTTTCAGCAGGTGCTCAAAAAATTTGAAATATCCCATATGCCCTAGGGGAAATGAAGAGTCCACTGATCCAAATATGTGATTAGTGAATACGAATCACGTTTCAAAACTGGTATAAAAAAATATTTCGGAGTCTCAACGAATGGTAATTTCAGCTAAATTAAACCAGACAAACTTTTGCCGCCGTTTAAATAGTCACATTAAACGGCGGCAAAACTCTGTCTGGTTTTTTTCTAATTATATCATGGAACTGAAAAAAACTAACAAAACACTAATGTGAATAAAAATAACTAGGACCGTTACAGTGGAAATAGTGACGTAACTCAGAACTGGTTTAAAATAACTAGCTGTGTATAAAACAAGTCAATCGGTACAGAAACAACCAATTCCTTGACTGTTACACGGCGGAATTAATACGGAAATAATTCAAACAGACCCCATTTTTTAAGGTAAAAGTGTTTCGTGAGACTGACAGAAAGATGATACAACATTTATATTAAATTACATTTTTCAATTTTGCTTTTAATTTTTTTTCTAACTGAACACTAATTTATTTGTGGCGAATAAATGAAATGCTATTTCATATTTATGAAAGCTTTCATTAATATGCTGAAAGCTTCATTGTTTTTCGACAAATGAAACTGTTTCATAAATATGTATAAAATATATACTCCATTATCATTAAAAAATTGATGATGAAGAAGTTATAAAGAATGTTTTCCAAATAAAAAAAAAAAAAGTTGGGTGAACCGAAATTTAGACACTTTTTGGTTTTTACTAATAAAATCGTAAAATAAAATCGCAAATCCCTGAAATATGTGTTCACTTATTTTCCATTTATTATTGAAATATACAACTTTCATAAGATCTGGAGTTTTATGCAGTAAAGGGTTAAAATACCAGAATTTAATAAACATTGATTATGTAATACAGAAAAAAATTAAGGATTGGTTAAGACTTTTGGGACATACTTTGTATTCAATGTGGAACAAAAGCTTTTTGGGCCTTTCATTTCAAGCGTTTAGAGGCAGAACATATAGATTTTTCTCTGTTTTTTTAAGTTTCTGTTTTATGTTTTTTGTTGTTTTTTTCTCTCAATACAAAGAACCACAATAACAATGTGTTTTTATGTAACAATAATTAAACAAACACGTAAAGGCACCGTCAGTTATTCTAAAAAATTTCGTTGCAACAATTCCAAAGAAAAATAAGATTGAAACAAAAATTTTAAAATAGCTTTGTGTTTTATTCGGATTTTGATTTCATTAAATAACCGAGATGACAACAAATCCAAGATAGATTGATTTCATATTTTATTCTCTATCACTTATCGAAAAAATGTATTTCTTTATTTATATTAATCTGTTTATTTATACACGAGTTATGTTTCTTGTTAGCCCATATATAATAAGCCGTATACGTTATATTAATTGACAAATATTTTATTCATCATACGCCTTCGGGCAACATATACTGAATAATACAGTACGTATCAATCGAATTGTGAGGCAGAGATGCTAAACTCATATAAAAAATACTAAAAAAAGCTAAAGAGAATGACTTAAGGAAGAGAATTTTTGTACTTTAAATTTATCTGTGCCATATTTTCCTTCAGAAAGGATAATACGTATGCTGTGAAAAAATAATAACAAAAATATTTAATTTTTACAGTTTTTAACTTTGAATTACATATTTAAGTTTAGAACAGCATTTATTTAATACCACCTTAATTAGGTATTTATAATTTTCTGAAAGATCCTATAACGCAAATAAATTAAGTTAAACAAAATTCAAATCTTTGAATCATTCATCCCACAGGCCACAGTGGGATATATTACAATTTTTTTTTTAATTCGGCCATTTCTTACTTATTAGTCCGATTGCAATGTAATTTGAAACAGAAATAAGCGACGTAGTATCGATCACAAGTTTTTGAACCTTCCAGACATGCCGGGGGCTGCAATATGACCAGCATATACAATTTTGAGTGTTTTCCATTTTTTTTTTTTTGATTTTAATCCGATTTTTAAAAAATTTACATATTTATAATCTGCTAGTAGACACTAACAAGAAATATGATTTCATGTGTTTGTTATCTATAATAGTTCCCGAGATATGAAAAAAATTAATGCGATATCTTGTTCTACACCAAAACCACATTGTTTTAAATTAGAAATAAAAAAAATTTTTTTTTTGCGATATTTTCCGCAAAAAGCACCAACAGTCTTTTACCTCCAGATAAATATTTTCTTTAAGAACATATAAAGTGTGCATACTATTCTGAAAAGCCTCTTCATACTGAAGCGAGTTGTGCTCAAACAAATTCGGATTTGTATATACTTTTTCCCCCAGCCGCTTCTAAAGTTTCCTCATTTTTAAGTCAAATTTCCATTTTAACCCATTGATATTTGCGGATCTGTTTTAAAATTTTTACCGAATTAAAAATATTTTTTCTATGTCAAATTTAGGTAAATGACGCAGAAATCGTGGTTATGTAAAAATTTAATATTTTCAGCATTAAATGGAAACTTCAGGGGTACTATATGCGTTTGTGTGCAAAGAAAACTTTTCAAAAAATTTGTGTGTTATCAATTACAATTGGAACAATCATGCTTACAAAGCGGAGAATAAAAAATGTTTGCAAAAGTTTAGCAAATTATAAAATTTTGCATTACAATAACTCATTGAGTGAAATATTGATAATTTTGCGTAATTTTATTTCATTTATCCAAAATAAGCACGACTCGTAACAAGTAATTACTAACAAGTAATTACTAATTTCACCAATATTAAAACTCAAAAGGAGAGATGAAATTTGGGTATTTAATAAACAATGAAACGTATTTTTTGGCTCTGTGCAATAACTCCCAGGTTAAAAAAGTCCCAAAAAACAAAATTAAATAAGTCCCAAAAAATGTTCATACAAATTTGGGAGTAATTTCAAAGGAAATAATACCCAGTTCTTTTGCAGTTATTTCATCTTTTTAGAAGTTATTTCATTTTTGTTATTAGGTATTATTTTATCATGCAGTAATTCCGAAAAGAAATAAGTCCCAACAGAACTTAGCGTGGGACATAGCGCCCAAAAAAAAATATATGTAAATTGTTGTTGTAAAAATTTTCTTATTTTCGGGCAATACGATATTGATTTGGACGAAATAACATTTTTTGTTGGGCGCTATGTTTTTGTTTGGCCAAAATAAATTTGGGCGCTATGACGGTAAAAAAAGAAGTTATTGCCCAAATCATATTTATTTTTTTTTTTTTAATGACATAATACCTTAAATGTCAAGGCTGATTCAGCAAATCAATCAGCCGAAGGCCGCCACACAGAAAAACTGGTTTTTACAAATCCAATGTCGAATCCGTTGAAATCTTATATTTTTAAGGCATCAAGTAACATTTATTTGACCTGTCATAACTTTTTATGTCCCAAAATACCAACCCACACCAAGATTTATTGTTTTTTAATGATTATTTTTTTAAAAGTCTATTTTATTAAAAATTTTACGTATATATTTGTGTCTCACCGTTAAACAAACAGAAGGCCAGTACTCTACTCTTTTATTTAAGATAAAAACAATCAATTAGCTGTTTAAATGACAAAGCTATGACTGGTCAAATTATATTACTTATTGTCTTAAAAATAAGATTTCAACGGATTCGACATTGGATTTGTAAAAACAAGATTTTCTGTGTGGCGGCCTTGGCCGCTATTATGGTTTTTTCCTCCGTAGAACGCGGCAGGCGGCAGGCGGCTTCGCGAAATAAAGTTTTTTCTGCGTGCGACACAAAAGACATTATGTCTTATGAAATTTAAAAAAAAAATAAATAATGATTTTGGGCAATAACTTCTATTTTTTACCGTCATAGCGCCCAAAAAAAAAAAGTTTTTTCAAAATAAAATGCCATAGGAGCCAAAAAAAAGTTTTGGATTTTTTGTCATTGATTTGGTCGATATAACATATTAACATCCACAATTTTGTTGGATATGCGGACATTTGGGCAATATGTCATTTTGGTTTTTGGGCAATACGACTTTGTGTTGTTCATTTGTGTTGCATGTACTATTTTTGGGAGTTATTTAATTTTTATTCTTTGGAAATTATTTCATGATGAAATAACAACCAAAACCTTGGATTTGTTTCATTTTTGTTTCGGAAATTATTTCATTTTTTAGAATTTCTTTCACTTTTTCGAGACGGGACTTATTTTATTGTTTAGAATTTATTTCATTGAAAGCTTTAGCACTGGGACTTTTTGCACCTGGGACTTATTGCACAGAGCAACAAGTTGGCAACTCTATGACCAAAACATAGGCAATATGGGTATCAAACTTGATATTTTTAAAAATACATTACTGCTATGTAAAAATAATTTCAAATTTCTTAGTTTTGATACATTCGTGTGATTTTACAGATTTATCCGATTTTTTTACGTGAATTTCAAAAAGCTTTCCAGCGATACATACTTACATACACATTAAAAATATAAACGTGAAAAAAAGTATTTTGCAAACACTTTTATCAAAAAATTATTAAATGTCTAAATCAAATAGGCCCTTGTTAGGTAAAATGTTCGCTATTTCATAAGCGTTCTACCGATTTTGATCATTTTAAATTATTCAGTTTTAAAATTATTCAAAAACTTTTTATATTATTTTTATTACTAAAGTTTCTCCTCAATTTATCATTTTGAATATATTTCACAATATAGTGGGGTGTTGTTTTAGTCAAATGAAATTTTTATTGAAAAATAAAATTTGCTTAAAAAATTTCCTTTTAAATGTTGTGCAACACGTGGCACAAATAATAATTATAAAAAATCATATAAATTCTTTTAATTTTCTAATTAAGGCGTACTAAATTTAAAAATATTTGCATAAGAAGTGACTTTTGAAGATTTTCTGTTAAGGAGTTATAAACATGCCAAACACTTAGTTTGGTATCGTTGGAAAGGAAATCCTAATATGAAGCTATATATTTCAGTTTTTGTTAAAATGTAATTGTTCACTATTTAATAAAATATTTATTAATAGATTTTTTGGATTGAAATAAACTTTTAAGTCAACAATGCGAAATTTATGTCTGTATTTATAATTTTCTGAAAGCAATCACACAATTCCCAAAAATAAAATTAAAAAAATTGATTTTTTATATATTTTTTTGCTGTCGTCTCCTCATTTAAAAGGAGGAATAGAAGAGACTTACACGGTTCCTTCAACCGGCTTGCGCTACCTAATTGGAGGCGTGCACAAATTTTAACACTGGGTTAAAGTTGATATTTGCCGCAAAAATGGGGCAACTTTAGAAGAAACTGAGGGGGGGGGGGTTAATAACAAATCAAATTTTTTTTTAACTTAACCCATTTTGAGCCGCTGTTCGACTAGTCGAACAGCAAAATTCTCTTTTTTCACCTCCATTTTTTATGTGATTAAGTGTTTCCGACACACAAAAAAGTGATAACATATTAAAGGAAATTTAATTGTCTTTCAGAAAGTATATAACAATTATCCCCCACCCCCTGCTCCGCTCCAGGGGTGGGTTAAAAAATACCTTGCATATAGACACTTTTTGTTTTTATAAAATGGAAAATATATATAAATTTTAAGTTTCTAAAAGTACTTTATTATTGTTCGCAAAGGTCTAAAATAGTCTATCAGTAAGTTTTTCCCGAGTTTTAGAATCCCCAGGTATATTTAGAGACGCGCCAAGTTCACTGTTCGACTAGTCGAACATTGGCCGTAGGCTACAACTTTATTATTGTGTTTTGTCGTTGAGCATTTAATGCAGAAAAAATAAATTCTTTGAATTTCGAATTTTTGAACATGCATTTCCACGAAATTTGTTTGTTACATGCATCATAGCTTGCCATTGAATTTTTTTGTTGCAAGCTTGATCAATTTAAATTTCGCTTGCTGTTGTTTCGAAAAAAGAATTTTGTCAGTTTTGATTTAATCGTGTAGTGATTGCCCCAAATAGGATGCTATTACTAATCCAACACTTGGTGCTTCAATCGTGCAGAAGACAAAGCCACGCTCTGCACTTTCACGACAAAAATAACCTGGATCGAAATGACAAATATACTAAAGTTCGTTCACTTTTTGATATTAGAAACAAAAAATTTATGCAGTTCGGTGTCTTTGAAGAGCATTTGTCAATCGACGAGCAAATGTTACCATATTTTGGATGTCACAGCTGTAAGATGTACTTGAAAAACAAGCCAATAAAATTTGGCTACAAGACTTGGTGCATGGCTGCATCTACTGGATATGTCCTCAACATGATGCCGTTCCGTGGAGCTAGTGACAAATACGATAAAAAATATAGTCCAGGCCGCTTCTGTGGTCATGGATATGGCTTGTAAATTGGAACATCCTTCTCGTTATCAACTTTATTTTGATAACTTCTTTACTTATCATTGTTTGATGTGTTTATTGGCTGATAGACGTATATGCGCTACCGATACTGCGCGGAGTAATCGCTTAGGACAGCCTGCACCAGATTTAAAGACGGCCAAAGCATTGCCTAAAGGTAATTATACATATTGGTTATATATAAACCTTATATATTGGTTATGTATAAATTGTTTAGGTGAAATCGATTCAAAGTTTGATAAGATTAATAAGATTGTATGTTGTCGTTGGCAAGATAAGCGTGAGGTAACATTACTATCAAACTTCACTGGAGTTTACCCACTTACATCAACAACACGAAGACAACGACAACGAGAAGGCCAGCCTGGTGAAATCATTGTGCAGCAGCCCAATATAATCCGAAACTATAACAGTTTCATGGGCGGTGTCGATCTTCATGATAATGCTGTTTCCAATTACCGTGTTTCGATTCGTTCAAAGAGGTGGTGGTGGCCATTTTGGTTGGCCGTTCTAGAGTCATCTGTTGTGAATGCTTGGAAGTTAAATTGTTTAGTAAATAAGAAGCTTGTTCGTAAATATAATTCACAGCTGACATTTCGGGTCGACCTGGCCACAAACTTGTTACTAACGCCTGACGACAACAACGACGAAGATATTGCGAAGGATGACATAACTAAAGATACATCATTTAAGATTCGCCCGCACCCTCGTGTGTCAGGTCATCACCAAATCATAACACAACCTGAAAAACATGCCAGGCGTTGCAATGTTTGTCATAAGCCTGCACAGAGAATGTGCTCTAAGTGCCAAGTCCATTTGCACGAAAATAAGTGTTTTGCTGCTTACCATAAATGGGAGCAAGAGTAATGAAAATTACAAGAAGTACATTTAATTACAATATATATAATAAATATTTAAAAAAATAAACATTACAATCGTGTTTTTGTTCCACATATGATTTTTTTTTGTCGATACCTGGAAATTATTTTTGTATGGTAGTATAAATTTTTTTTGTCGCCTACGGCCGTTGTTCGACTAGTCGAACAGTCGTTTCTGGGGCCCAAATAGGTTAACTCACGGCCCAAAATAGGTTAACTCACTTTTGTGTAAACAGACCTTCTGGAAAAGTATAACAAGTATACACTTTAAATGATCAGATAGAAAATATTTATCTGGAGGTAAATACTGTTGATGCTTTTTTGGGAAAATATCGTAAAAATATTTTTTTTTAATTTCTAATTTAATCGAATGTAGTTTTTGAGTGGAACAATATATTTATTTAATTTTTTTTTTCATTTAATCAAGAATTTATTTAGCTAAATAACTAATATTTGTTAAAGCAACTTGTTGCTTATTTCGTAGCGGACCTGAGTCGGACCAAATTTGAAATTTCACATTTTCAAATGACGATATCTTGGGAACTATTGGAGATAGGATCAATGTACTAGCATATTACAAGTAATGCTAGATTTTTATACAAAAAGTACCCAAATTTGGGGTTCAGCATCAAAACTTAAGTTCGATATTACGGCGCTTATACATATTCCAAATGCATGTTGCAATTGGACCACTAAGTAAGAAATGACCGAATTATTTCCAAAGAATGTGTGATTTATCCCACTGTGCAGTGTAGAAATGGCAATGTCATGTCATTATTATTTGGACTACCAGTAAGGACACCAGCTTAAGCTCTGCCTAACATTAACACAAATAATAATGACATACTAATAACTAGTTATTTTCGCATTATTTCAACCCAAAAAATAATGCGTTACCAATAAGTACTTATTTTTAACATTAAATATAAAGTAATGATCTCGAAATTAACTGAAAATCTATTTTTAGACTCATTAATTTTTCAACTCGAATAAGTACATAGACAACAACTTATTTTTTCTTGAGTGAGAGATGGAAAGTAACGACATTTTGCACAAGTTCATTTATTTTTGTATTGAAATAATGGAAAAATTAACTAGTTATTTATTACCGTTTCTATACTGGGTACCGTAGAGTGAAAAATGTCCATTTGTATTTCATATATGTATCCATGTCCAAGATCATAATTAAGTTTTTATCAAAGTGTAGACTTTTTTTCTAAACGTATTTACTACGAAAAATTTAATTTATTTATTTTTTTTATTTTTATGTTTGATATTGCTTTGTGCAAACCCAGATAAATAAATTCAACTTTGTTTTTTGGAATGAAAATATTAAATCCAGGTGATTGAAAAAAAAATAAAAAGCGCTTAATGACTGTGTTCGTCGTTAAAAGTTCATCTCCCACAAACAAGATTAAGTAATACGATAAATTTATTATGCCATATCTTGGGTTAAATATAGTTATTCAATATAAGTTTAATTTTTTATTTAATATCAGTAAAAACTCAAAGTGTTAAATAGTTTATCGTTTAAATAAAAGCCTCAACATAAAAAATGTTGACAGTCACACTACCAACATTGATTCATACATGTCTGAGCATGTATAGCACTTTAACATAACTGCATTAAAGTTTACATCCATTTTCATTTTTCTTTTTAAAACAACTTTGAGATATCATTAAATATTAGTACATACATTAGACCGCCTCACCTTGTATAGAGAAATAAAAACGTATTTTTTTACACCTCAAAATGTACCTTTATTTAATTTATGATGATCTCAAAATATTTCGTGTCTTGAATGGGTTCCCCTGAGCTGTATAATTTTTTAGTTTTTTTAAAAGAAATCTATACTTTAATGGGGTTTACTAGCTTTAGAAATCAATAATAACGAATTATTTAAGCAATTGTAAAAAAAATAATAAATGGTTTATTCAAAAACGTGGTTTTGGGATTTCATTTTAGATCCTATTATTTAAAAGCAAAATTACAACACTATACCAAGGAATATTCTAAAAATTTAGAATTCGGACAACCATGGCAACAGTGGTAACCATATCATTATAAGCTCTTTTGATAGGCAAAATGGGGGGCCATCGTAGATCCTTGGGTAATCATCTGAAAAAAAAAAATATTATATTCCTTAGCGAGGGCAAACTCAAAAAAAGCACCGTAAAAAACCGTTGTTTTTTATTTTTCAAAAAAATACTAGGCAACAATTTAAAAATGTCCCAACGTTCACTTCCCTACGTTAGTCCTGTAGAAACCAAAAAAAAAAAACGATTGAAAATTACTCCACCTGTTAAGGATGCACATTGGCAATCGAATTTCAATGTCTTGCTCCTAGAAAAAAGCAGTAAATATTGCTCATGTTAAAAAAGAGTAAGGGTTTGGTTAACAAGTTGTAACTTTTTTATTTTATGAAAATGAAAATTACTATTGTATGTGAATAAAGCGCATCAAAAAACGTGATAATTACTTGTGAAAAAGAGATAGGATTAAGAAGAAGAAGCATTCTAGTTGACAAATTAATTGTGCATTGGTATTAGTTAATTCTGTCTCTTCTGATCAGAAAACAATACTTGTGTGTACGTAGTGTAACAAAACAAAAGCCACAGTCATCGCTATGTAGACCGTGGCTCAACTCGTTAAGATGTGAGATTACGATGCATAGCTTGATGCTAAGGCAGTGAGTTTGAATCCCAGTACGACACCAAAAAAGTAAAAAAGTTTTTCATATAGAGCAAATTAACAATATAAAATACTATGTTCAATTGACACATAAATTAACCACTGACGAGTCCCACACTCAGGGAACTTCTGCTTTAAAAATATGTAGTTGTTTGGGTTGTAATACAGTTTCATTATTTTTAATGTAAATTTAAGTCATTTGTAGAACAAATAAAATTTTTAACTAACATTGTAGTTCATTTAAAAAAACAGCTCACATCAAATGACTGTTTTATGATTTTACATTCATTTTTTACAGTTGTTTTTTGTTATTTAAAAAAATAAAAAAAAAAATTTTGGTTTATTTTTTACTACCATGTGGTTCATTTTTACTACAATGTTAGTCATTTTTTGAGCATTAAAAAACAAATGACAATGTTAGTTGAATTTAATGAAATGTAAGTCGTCCTTTTTTTAAATGAAATTTCATTTGTTTTTGACTGCAATTGCAGTCGTCTTTACCAATATAATTTCCTAAGTGCAGGAATGAAAATGTTTTCTCTTCTTTCTTCCTGTAAAGAGACTAACTAAAATAAATTCTACAGTAATTAATTAATAATTAATTACGATTGCCATTATCTGACGGTTGCAAAACACTTTCTGACAGAAAATTATTCAAGCTTGAGGCCATACTCTATATTTCTTTATTAGGATATTGTCCTAACAAATAATCTATAGAGTTTTTTGTTTTCAAGTTTATTATTTGACCCTTTCAGGAATGTGTTGATAAATCTATTTCGGGAATTTTCTAGGTTCCCATCATCAGAACACGTTTTAAAATAGGTAACAATAACATGCCAAACATCAAACATTAATATAAACTAGTTTACTCACTACATGAGAACTAATATATGAGCTCGAAGTTAAAGATTATCATCATTGATCAAAGAATAAATTGAAAACTTGTTTGTTATGTGCAAGGTCCACGTTTGGTGGATATTCAATACACATTTGAAAACAAAAACTCTCTAGATTATTTGTTAGGACAATATCCTAATGAAGAAATATAGAGTATATGGCCTCGAACTTGAATAATTTTCATTTTCATTGCACAATTAAAGGTCGAAAAAACATAATTTTTATTTTTAATAAAAATTATAACAAACTTGTGAAAAAAGGCAAAGTGCCGCCTAGTTTACTTTCCCTGTTTTGTTAACTAACTTAACAAAATATAAAAAAGGAGAGAGAAACAAAGAAAACGTGTATTGAATATCCACCAGAGGTGGATCTTGCACATCAAACAAGTTTTCAATTTATTTTTTGATCAATGGTTATAATCTTTAATTTCAAACTCATATGTATATTAGTTCTCATGTAGTGAGTAAACTAGTTCATATGAATGCTTGAGGTTTGGCATGGGATTGTTACCGCTTTCAAAACGTGTTCTGATGATGGGAACCTAGAAAATTCCCGAAATAGATCTATCAACACATTCCTGAAAGGGTCAAATAATAAATTTGAAAACAAAAACTCTATAGATTATTTGTTAGGACAATATCCTAATGAAGAAATATAGAGTATATGGCCTCGAACTTGAATAATTTTCATTTTCATTATATAAAATAAATTTTAAAAATTTTGTTAATCGTTTTCCAAGATAGATTCCCAGCCAGTGCTTAATTAACAAAATTTACAGGAGTAAAACTAATAAAAGCACTGGCACAGTTCTGGCTTAGAACGCTCTGCCAACGTTCGTAAAAAATGCTTTGCCAGTTCTTGATTTACAAAATTTACAACCGTAAAAATAAGCACTGGCACAGTACTGACTTAGAACGCTTTCCCAACATTGGCAAAAAGTGCATTGCCAGTACTTATTTCCAAAATTTACAACCATTAACTTAATAAAAACAGTGGCACATCCCTTGTTCACAACAAGAGTGGAAAAATTCAAAATTAAATTGCAATTTATTATTTGAAGTTAAGAATATTAAGGTCTTCTATTATAGTCATCACAAAGTATAGTTTTTGTACTAAAGTTTTACTTAAGAAATTTATTTTCAAATTTCTTTCTTTAATAAAATTGTAGTAAAAAAATCGTGCTAACTTATCACAAAAATAATTTGATAAAAAAAATATTCAGTTATTTTGTAATTAACTTAGCTGAAGCAAGCCTATTGTTATATCTGTTCAAATTACCAAAATCATTCTATAAGAAATAATAATGGTTTTGGTACTGGCAAAGCGCTTATTGCCAGTGCTTTGCCAACGTTTTAAAAAAGAAACGGCCAAGCCCTGCCCGGTGTTATCATTTTGGGGTTGGCAAAGCACTTAAATCTTCAGATGTCCAACGCTCTGCCAACGCTCATACCACCGTTGAAAGCACTGGCCAATGCTTTGCCGTTCGTATTTTTCTGGCTGGGTTAGTTTGTAAGTGTAGATTCAATATTACATCAACAAGAAACGGAATACATATGCAGAAAAATTTGGTCCAGAGCACCGAATAAAATGCAATTAATTTCAAAATTCCAAATTATATTAATGTACATCACCCAAAGTGAAAGTATGGTAACGATTTTGATATGATTAAAACCCAATATTTCCACTAAAATGTGTTTTTGGTAAAACGCTAACAAGTGCGAATTTCAAAAAACACGTATTAACTTAAATTGACTAACGATTAAAATAAGTCAATTTGATATTTTAATCACAAAATTCTACGTACAAAAACCCTGAAAAACCCTTTTTGGGCGAGCCTTTCATTTACTACTTTTTTCGATGATAAAGTACAAAATTAAAAAAAAAAAACTTAAAAAATATATTTTTTAACATCACACAGTATCTTAAAGCTAGACAAGAACCAAACCAGGCTACATTTTGAGGGGCGGACAAAAGAAACTATTTTTCGTGAGTCGGTCTAACCTATATATAAATCTATCGATATATTCTTTAGCACGTTTATATTGTAATACAGGGATTTCTTGCGTGCACTTAATTTACTTTGATTGTATGAAAAGTTTTTATTGCGTAGAAAACAAATTTAAAGATACTCTTATACACTGCGTTGCAAAACTATAATTACACATTTATTCCAGTAAATTTTTTAATTTAAAATAAAGTAGAAGATCTCAACGTGCATACGAGTAAAATAAATTTACAATTAACAATATTAAAAAAAAAAAAAAAAAAACAATTCATTTATTTTATATTTTACTATTTAAAATGGAACAACAAAATCAATTAGTGTTTCGTAACTCTAAATACACTTAACTTAATATATCAAAATTTACAAAAATTTAAGAGCAATATTTTAAAGCAGCAGTCTAGGTCTACTTTTTTTGAATTATCTTGAAAATTTGATCAGAGACACTGCCTAACAGATTTATTCGAATTTCTTCCGTTATATATCTCCACGCACCAAAAACTGCTTATTTAAGATGAAAAGGCTTTCGTATTGATGTTTTCTGCGTAAGCTCTACTGGTTAATACTTTTCTAATATTTTCCATGGGGGTTTGATTCGGAGAGCATGCGGGTCATTCCAATACTCTTATATTTTTTGATGATATCCATTCTATCGTCTGACTACTTACATGTACTGAGGCATTGACTAGTTGGAAAATTAATTCTTCTTCGTTGCTATTTTCAATAAATGGCAACAATTTCTCTTCCAATACTATAATGTACTCAGAAGAATTAATTGTAGTATTTGGAAATGCCAAATAAACTATACCGTCGAAACAAAAGGCGCCACAACCGTTAAAGATCCGTCTCCGAAATTTCTTTTTGAGAAATATCGTCGTTCCTTAAGTTGGTAGATGTTAAACTCATCTATACCATCAAAGTTGAACTTTTTCTCATAAAAAAAAATCACCTTTAAAAGAAATTTGTGTTTAAACAGTTCTACACTCAAAAAAAAAAAGTTTGTAGAAAATTTTGTTAAACTTTTAGTCTAAATATTTAATTAACTTTTTTTTGCTGAAATCGCGTTTTCAGCTAAAATTTTAGTTAAAGGTTTTTAACAAACAAACTGAATTTGAACTACTGTTTAACTTATTTACATTCGTACCAAAATTATGGTGATAAACACATTTATTTGTAGATGTCACAGCTTGTATGGACGAAGTAGAGAAAAAAGAAAAGATGCAAGCAAACAAAACCATTATAAGACTTACTCTAAATACAACCACGCTTAATTTCCTTATTTTAAGTTTTTTGATACTACACACAAAAGTCACGCATGTGTATGAGAATAAGGCACGCATGTGTATGATAATAAATATTCTGAATATTAAAAAAATATAAATAAAACAATAAATAAATTAAATAAACTACTTTCAAAATTTGACTAAATGATTGGTATTTTGATAAATTTGAAAATTGAAGATACAGGCAAAAATAAAACACGATTTGGAGCTAGTGCACAAAACAATACTTTTGGTGTGGCGCTACAAAACAGTAAATACCAGTCCCAGTGGGGAAATTTGTGTTTTTTTTTTTTGAGCAAATTTGCCTACAGCCCACAGTTTAAATTAATTTGAGAAAAAAGAAATTTGAAAAATAATTGAATAAATTCCAGATCGATTCCTTATGGACGATTTTTAAAAGCCATTTCTTATATATACTTAATAAATCGTCAAGGTGAGAGAAATTTGCATTTTTTTTTTTTGAGTTTTATGCTATACAAAAATTTGAAAATAGTGTATCTCAACTTTTGAGTAATTTTATTCTGTATTGATAACCGATATCAAATCCGCGTTTGCTTCTTTATTTTATTTCGTATAAACAAATTTATTTAGAAATAGAGCCTTTGGGAAGTCTCCACATTCTAAGAAATTTTGTAAAATTTAAGCTTATTATGAAATTTATTTGGTTTTTGGGAATGACTACGACAATCCGCTGTATGTTGGACATCAATTTCTTAATTTAAAGTAATGTAACTGCCAGATGAAAAAGTTCCGGTATAGTTTTATAAAATCATATGTATAATTTCTTATCACATCATAGCTGATCCAAAAAATGGTATACATAACCTTATCCCGTGATATCCCGTGGGACCTCATCTCATATAATTTGATCCAAAAAATGGGTGTATCTAATTTATTCAAGTCATATATAATTTGATACGACTTCATAAAATTTTTTGAAAATCCGCACTACTATTTTTGTTTTATAAGTCTCTAACAAATCTGATTTAATAAAATTAAGATAAAAACATTCCAATATGCTTAACACTTGTTTTCTAATCAATACCAACCATGTACCAGACATTTGAAGTCCGTGTTCTTAAAGAATAACAATTTTAAATGATGATTGTTCAAAAATGTATTTTATATTTATTTTCGCCATAGTAAATACACACAAAAATTAATAAAAAAAAAACTCAAAAATTTTTAATTTCAGATTGAATTTTCGGAAAATATTAATATGAACGAGATAGTTCTTTCGCTGAAATGAATTAAGTGGAATATAAATTAACATCATGTGCTAAAACTAAAAATTGGATTTAGCGATATTATAATATTCACAAAAAAGTTAAATAAGTGAAGTATTTACAGTTTTGTTAGTTTTTTGTTTTTATATACATCGAGATTAAATTATTTTTAATTTTTGACGAGCCTCCAACCTCCGTATATTTACAAAAATAAAGCAAATCAAACATATTAGCTAGGTTGATACTAGTATTTCGATCTGGCTAAAGATCTTATCAGAACCCGAATTTTTGGAAAAGTTAGAGCCTCCATAATAGGCAGAACTTTAACAAAAAACCTATTAATTAATATCATGAACGATTATTCTATTAGTGTATACATACATGGTTTTTCATGAAAAAACTCTAATAATAGTATTAACAAAAATCATAAAGGAAAAGTGTGCTATTGCAATATGTAATTTTTATTTAAAATTTAAAAAAAATTAAGATTCTGGTTAATAATGGAGATAATGCGATTTTTGTGTAATTTAGCTTGGTCCCATGAATTAGTCTTTTTAAAGAAAACTTTGTCAATTAGAAAGAAATATTATTATTTTATATATCTCTTTATATAAAATATTTATTTATTTTTTTATATTTTTTATTATTTTTTTTTTTATAATTATATAATATTAATATAGTTAAACTGAATTAAAGTATTATATCTCATGTTATTGTACTAAATTCAATTCTAACTTGTCTGCTTATAATACTGTACACTAGAGTGGGTCGCACCCCATACAAAAAAAAAAGTTGTGCCGGTCACCCCCTAGAATTAAAGATAATTTGAAGAAGATTTGAAAAAAAAAATTTTTTTTTGCCACGCCCCTTGACCCCGCGCATTTGGTTTTTTAATTCCTGTGGCTCCATTTATAGTCCGATCGTAACGTGTGATATATCATTGTTTTTGGAATGACGGCTACATTTTCTACTTTGATCACTTTTGTAAAAATATGCAAAAACATGAAAAAATATGCAAAATATGTAAAAAAAAAATACAAAATATGCATAAGAATATGCATTTATAGCAAAATATGCAAAAATATGCATTTATAGCAAAATATGTAAAAACATGCACTAACAAATCCATGCCATTTTGTTGAAAATTTGTTGATTCGCAAAGATATTTGGTTAACATTGTTCTCTAGCTAACGACAACAGACATGTATTTACATGAAGTTCCGAGCTCTAATAATATGTTTAACAAAAGTGTTGCCAGCTGAATCGGTTTGTGATGACGGTTAAAAAGAGTACTATGTGGAGGAGAAAGATAATAGAAAATAGAGAAACAAGTTAGATTACGAAAAAAAGAACATTATCATAGTGCAAAAACAAATGCACACTAGCGCCACAAAAAGACCAAAGCTTATTGTTAACGATTGTTGGAATAAAAACTCAAATTGATTTTTTTTAAACCTTCGTAACTTTTTTGTTACTGAATAAATATATATACTGTAAAAGACAAAATTTCATGGAATTTAAAAAACTTTTTTATCGTTTAGAAAAACTCGTGAATTAGGGTAGTAGAAATCGAGTTTCCAGAAGTCACTTCTAGAATTCGACGTCAGAGTCAAAAGTGATCAAAGTACAAAATGTAGCCGTTGTCATTCCAAAAACAATGATATACCACACGTTACGATCGGACTATAAATGGAGAAACAGGAAATAAAAAACCAAATGCGCGGGGTCAAGGGGCGTGGCAAAAAAAAAAATTTTTTTTCAAATCTTCAAATTATCTTTAATTCTAGGGGGTGACCGGCACAACATTTTTTATCGACCCGGCCTACTGTACACTCATAATAATCCATGGTAAAAATAATGTCAAAACAACAAAAACTTTCGTAAAATGAACAAATATTGGTTTTATTTTACGGAAGTTTTTGTTATTTTGAAATTTATTTTTATTTTCATGCATGGATTATTACCAGTGTAATTAACAAGATATTGCATCGTGTTCTGTTGTATTAGAAAGTCAAATGTTTTAATAAAAGCAAATAGCTCGTATTACTTTTGAAGAAAATATCCGTTGAATTCATTCCCATCATACATATTTGAATATTTCTGTGTTAAAACAATAACTGGCGTGTGAGCAATAAATAATTAAAATTACACAGAAATATTGAAATATATGTGAAGGACAATATTCAACGAATATTTTCTCCAAAACTAGTACGAGTTGTATTACAAAACTCTCTGCATCGATTAAAAAACTTCTAAGCTTTATTTATAAATAAAAAATAATCAAAACAAATTTTGCCAGATTTTTGAATTAATAGAGTTTTGCATTACCCTAAAAATTCGGAACAAGTTTTGAATTTTTGTAAAAAATTTTATTTTTGATATACGAGTAATTAAAGTTCTAAAATAAACTAAAACTTAACGCAAAATGTGTCAATATTTAACCACGCCTACTTCGCACCTTTTTTTAGAAAAAATTGAAAATGTTGTTCCGGTTTTTATTATATATGAGAATAAATAATGTTAGGCATTCATGCGATATATTTTTTCCTGTAGCGGGGTAGTTGACTTGGAAAGTAATATATACAAATTATTTTCTTATATTCATTAATTTTAAAAATCTTACGTCGCACTGTAGACCATATTTTGAGACGGCGGCCAAAAATCGTTCTTTTATGGTTACCGATTTTAAAGTTATGTTATTCATTTGAAAATAAAAATTTCTTTGTAAATTTTAATTTTTAAATGACTGTAAAGGAGTTTAAAGTAAAATAAATTTTGTATAATTTCTTAACTTCTAAGCTATTACTGTTAGAAATATAAAGCCACTGAGTCGTTTAGAAGTTAAAATTTTTTTTTTTTTGAAAAAAAGGTCCAAATTTCCCTAAAATCTCCTACTTAATAGAGCATAACTCCTGCCCATCACAAGCCATCAAAACAAATCTTGCACTCTTTTGTAGTCGAAAGTCTCCACTATACTCCTATACCCCATTGTATAACCGCCAGTTTCCGTCCGTGTGCACCAGAACAATTTTTCTGACACAAGGTCAGATATTTTGCACAATATTTATGTATACAAAAGTTTTCCACTATGTGGTTAGGGTATAATGAGTTTACCCTGATGTTTGTAACTATCAAAAATATTGGACTTATAGCCATCTTTTATTATACGGATCGACTTAAAATCTGCGTCGATTTAACGATGTCCGTCCGTTCGTATGTGTATAATGAATACAAAAGTTGGTCGCATCGGTGCATTTTTTTGCGTGAGCTTATTTCTTTTTTATATTGACAGCAAAAGGAAACGGTAGAGTTGACACGAGTTGTTGTATACTTATAAAAAAAGGGTTGAGACATAATGCGCTTAATTGTTAAATTATAGTAATGGGTAAAGACTTTTTTATTTCGACAGGTACATTTACATTGTCCCGGTTCACACACGGCAATTTTACTTGCGCAAGTTTTCTTCAATTCTCCTTTTAACTTGCTTTTGTGTCCACACAGCAAAAGTTTGTTTCAGCAATTTTCGTGCAGCCAACTTCGTGTTGAAAATTGCGGATGACAAAACAAAACGGAATTGTACGGGCAAGTCTGTACCCCCTTCCATTCTCTTTTCCTCCCTCTACTATAAACTCAAGACTTGCGCAAGTAAAATTGCCGTGTGTGAACCGGGACATAGGTATTTTTCAAAAATATTAATAGTCGGAACTTGAGTTATATAGTTTAAATACCGGACAAAATGAAACTTCCTTATCTTGAACCAATATCAGGTAACTTTTTCGTTCGCTGCATAATAAATTAGGACTAAAAAGTTTACGGGGCCAAAGTCTGGCATTTTCTGACAAAATTTAAATTACAAAATTTTTAAAAAGTATTAGTTGTAAAATTGACTGAAAAAATAAGACATTATATAAAAAGAAACCCTATTTTAACCTTTTAACACTTCACATTTGTACTAAAAGTCAACTAAGAATAAAAATGTATTTTAAACTCTCCATATTTTTTGTCGATATTTACGTTTTATAGCAAAAATTAAAGGCTAATACCAAAACAAAAAAAAACGCATATCAAAATTCCAATCCAATCAAAAGTTATGGATTTTAGACCTCCGTCTCGTAAAATGGTCCACTGTGCGTCGGTCTGGTAGATTTTCTAATTTTTAATTAAAATATTATAAATGATCTTTGACCTTTTCATTTTAATTTTGTTGAATTTTCTTGACCTAAATTAAAATCACCTGTAAGCTAAAAAAAAACTTTTCTCATACAAATAATAACGAATTAAAAAAAAAAATTAATTTTATACGCACAAAAGAGAAAAAAAACAATTATTAAAAACCATTAAAATAATTTCTACATTATAAATAATTTTTCAACTGTAATTTCTTTATGGCCTAATTGTTTCGTAATGAAACTTTGTTTAGTCGTTATGCTATTTTAATTAAGAACAAACTGTGGGAACTTAATAAATAATAACCATGGTTGCGTTACATTAGTTCATGTGCACAACCTCAAGGTTAAAGTCAAGAAAAAAATTAAATAATGTCAAGAAAATATATTAAAAGTTAGACAGAGTGTTCTAATGACATGCGGGGGAGCAATGGTGTAACTAAGTAATAAAGAAATTAGTACAATTACTTACAGAGTTTTAAATGTATTATTTTAACGAACATTGAAAAAAGGATATAAATTTTATACTACACTCAATGTAAAAGCTTCAACATATTTATCAGGGACCGTAATCATTATCAGATTTATAATAAAAATTACACAATAATGATTATATTATGAGTTTTAATTATTTTCTTCAATGGTAATGATTACTTTTGAGTAATATTAATAAAAATCAGCCATAATCATTATTTTTGAGCAAAAAAAAAAAAATACAACTCAAAAATAATCATTATTTATGATTTTTATTTTTTTCGCTCAAAGTATGCCAATTATGATATTTTCAAAAAAATTTAAAAAGTTATATGCCTAATGCATAAGTATGTACATGCGTAAGTACATACATACGTATGTAAGTTCAAAACGACTGTTAGTAACAAAATTAATATATATCAAAACAAATGCAATTATAACAAATGATTCTAAACAAGCGCTTAGTAACAAAATTATTAAGTACAAATTATATTATGGGTATTCATGTAGGTGTAAATACATATACATATGCATTAAATTATGTAAGTACATCATATACAAAGTCGTAAATTGAAAGTGTGTTTTATTTGGAGCGAATAAAATAAAAATCATAAAAAATGATTATTTTTTAGTTTTATTTTTTTTTTGCTCAAAAATAATGATTATGGCTGATTTTTTTTTTTTATTATTTTTCTCAAAAATAATCATTACCATTGAAGAAATCTTTAAAAATCAAAAATTTAAAAATCAAAGATTGTCAAAAAATAATAATAATGGTGCAATAAATTTTTTTATATGTCTGTTCTAAGTGATTGATTTTTTGATTTAAAAAAACGAACAATTAACATTATTTACGGTCCCTGATATTTATGAAAAGTTTCATAAATATTATGAAAAACTTCATTTATTTTCGTTCAATGTAACACTTCATAAATATGAAGAAGCTGTTTTATAAAAGTTCAAATTCAAGACAAGCTTTATCATATTTATGTAATGTTTCATAAATATGAAAAAGTTTCATAGCTTTCCATGAAATGTTTCATAAATGTTTTAAGACGTTCTTTTACTATGATGAAGAAAATAAATATAAATTTTTATGAAATTAAAAATTTTTTTTGGTAGCGTAAAAATGCAATAAATGCTACAACCATTGACGCAAAAGTTATTTTAAAAACCCAATATTTTTGTAACTGTAATTCAGAATATATCAATTAAAAAAAAATTCAGAAAATATTAATTTTTATTAAAACTCAGAAAAAATTAATTAAGTAAAGAATTATAATTTTGAATTTAAAAAAAATAATTGATGTTAAGAGTTTCCGTGTCCACTGATATTTATGAAAACGAAGTTCGTATTCACAAAATTCCATGCAACATTTTTGAATTTAGCGATTTGAAAATGAATATTAATCAAGTTCGAGGCCATACTCTATATTTCTTTATTAGGATATTAGCTGTTTGTAATCGGTCTTGCCCGGAACTCAAATACTTTTAAAATAACACAAATTGAAAACAGAGACTTAAAATAACTCCAATTCGTTATCTTAATTATTATGACAGCCGAGGAGACCCTGCGACCGCTGCCGTCACCACATCACTCATTGCAGTGTGCTTTGTTTTTATGACACTGTGAAAATTCTTAAAGCATAATTTTCAAGTTCTTCTAAAGTACATGAATGTTTATATTTTTCTAATGATTATGAGAATGTTCTTTCAAACTTGTGCAAAATTTGTAAAAAAAAAATAAAAAGAAATAATTGAATGGCTTTATATATAGTTAATCTAAAATTATTTCAATTACATAAAAAAATATAAAGCGATCTTTTGGAGGGTCGGTCATCTTTTTAAGATTTGTGCGGAATCTGGTAAAAATAAAAATTTGTTTATGGAACATCCAAACTGGATCCTTTAAATTTTATAAATTTTCACACTTTGAAAAATAACATTTGATATCGGAAATCCACAGTTGGCCTTTAAATGGTAGCGGTAGAAGATTAGTATTTGGTGACCTCGCCCTAGGTGTACAAACTATGAGTGCCAAATTTGAACAAAATCCGTAAGAAAATAAAAATTGCTTTAGCAAACAACTAATGTGGGCTGTACAAATTTTACATGTTTTTGGATAAGTGGGAGTTATCAATTAGAATTTGTCTGAAAACCTGGCCCGTGGTAAAGGGATTTTGTATACAAAGTTTTGGCGATATCCATTGAGGTATAAGGGACATGTGTGCAAAGTTCGAGCGAAATCCCTTGAAAAATGAAAATGTTACTATTAAATAACAAATTCATATTTTTTTAAAAGTGGATGTGCCCGTTCAACAAGTTTGTATGGCGAACAAACAAACAGAAAATTAATTTTATATATATTGAAGATATCTTTTATTGATTTAAGTGCATGGTTTCGAAAAAGTTTATTCTTAAAGAAATTTTTTTTTGTTTTTTTTGTGGACTTGTTATTGCCAAAAACGGTAAGGAAAAGTAAGGACATTGCGAAAAAATCAGGAGGTATATTATACGGGGGGAAAAATTCTTAAAAACAAAATGGTTTTTCCTAAAATGTTTTGATTGGATTTCATACTTTCAAATTAAAAAAAATAAGCTTTATTAAAAATAGTGGAATTTTTTGGTTTTGACGATTTTGATCAAAAGTCGGTATTGAAGTGGGCTATGGTAATGAAACTTTTACTGAAGCCTTCCTCGGGAAACTTAGAATATATGTGAGTAATTTCCAAGAAATCCGTTAAAACTTCCCAGGAAAAAATTACACATTCCAAAAAGAAGGTGATGCCCACACTTGCCAAATTTAGTAACAGCAATACCAAACACATTCCAACGATTAAGTCATAAAAGCAAGTAGTATTGTAATCAATTCTTTAAATTTAAACCAGAAAGCATGAACTCAACAACAAAGTAATTATTTACTTAAAAGAAAATAACAATGTTATTAACTTAGAGGCAATTTACACGAGGCAATTTTTGCATGCAATGTTGCATGCAATTATTGTTTGTAAGCAAACGGGGTAGAGAAGCAAGCGGGGTAGCAAAAATTGCACGGTTTTCGTTTTTCAAGATATTTTTTGACATTTCTTTTTGCTATCGTTCGTATTCTTGTTAATTTGTTTTATTCGTATTCGGCTTCTAAAGTGTTGTGTATCGAAAATATTTCGTAAAATAAAAAATAAATAATGTGGAATAAAGAACTAGTGGAACTTTTCTTATAAAGTACCAGGAAAATGAGAATCTTTATAATGACAAAGATCCTGTTTATTTGGACCGGGTAAAACATTACAATTCTTTATTCAATATTTTAAATTAAAATTAAATTTAAATTAAATTTCAACGAATGAACAATTAAAGAATATTGGCAAAATAACCGTCAACAAAATTGCATGCAAAAACTCCTCGTGTAAATGTTCATGATTTTTAGAAGCAACTTTAAAAGAGAATTAAAAATTGCCTGCAATTAATTTCTTCGTGTAAATTGCCTCTTGAATGTATAACTTTTTGTACTCAAGAGGTAATCATATACTTTTTCTTAATAAAAGGACGTTATTGCAAGTAGTTCCTAATTTTGAAAAAAGAAGTTGTACAGTTTTAAAGAATTTATCTCATATGTTTTTCAAACAAATTTTTATTTGCAGGAAAATAATACTAAAAACAGAAATGGCATGTTGCCTAAATTTTGTTAAACTGTGGTTAGGTATAAATTAGGAAAGCGCACGTGAGCAGAAAATTGTGAGTGGATGTTGAAATTACTGACGTTATCGTGAGTGAGTGTAAAAAAAATTTGTTTTTCAATTTTGAATTGTCTTTTTTTTGAAAAATTTATATTTTCGTGGTTTATAGCTCCAAAATTATGAAAAATCCATGTTATCATAACAATTCGATGTTTCACTTTTTAGGATTTTATTTCCGTATGAGTTTAGATCATTATAGTGACCTAGGAGAATCACGTGTGAGTAAAAGTTGAATTAACTTATGGCACTACTTCTTTTTTTTTAATGTAAGTACTTTTTATTTTTTCTAGAAAACTATTTATTTATTTTTTTTGTGTAAGTACTTCGTAGTTTTACAATGGAACTATTTCTTTATTAAAAAATGTATGTAGTTCTTAAAAATATAAAGTAAATGGTTCTTCGGTAGAAAAAATAATCAATTCTAAAGAATCAATTATTTTAGTCTCACGCCCTGTTAAAAGAATCGAGTAGGTAATCTAGTAAGGAATGCGTTCTGCCCAAAATGCTTGATTACAAACTTTTTGGAAATTTTTTGCTGGGTTTATTAGAAGTTTGTATTCGAAAAAAACCGAAAAAGTTACAAAAATTTTAATTTTACATTTTTTGTCAAAAGTATGCGTAGAATTAGGCTTGGTCGATGAAAACTATACTACGATCTAAGTTGAGGTCCTAGAATTATTCTTGCCAAATTTGAGGCAAATCCGTCGAAAATTGCAAATTTTTATAGAGAACAAACTAACAGAAAATGAGTTTTATATATATATAGAAGATAGATAGCTAGTGGAAATTTTTGGTTTTGACGATTTTGATCAAAAGTCGGTACTGAAGTGGGCTATGGTAATGAAACTATTATTGAGACCTTCCTCGGGAAACTTAGAATATATGTGAGTAATTTCAAAGCAAACCGCTAAAACTTTCTTAAAAGTTTGTTTTCGAAAAAAACGAAAAAAAATTGAAAAAGTTGAAAAAAATTTTTATTTGACATTTTTTGTCAAAAGCAGGCGTAGAAGTGCCTACGATCTACGTTGAGATCCGATGATTATTCAGGCCAATTTGAGGTAAATCCGTTGAGAGTTGCAAATTTGTATAGAGAACAAACAAACACAAAAAGAGTTTTATATATGGACTATTTCAAATTTTTTGAGCACCTGCTGCAACCGACATACTATGGCTCTTATTTCGTTAAGTTTTATGAATTGAAAAAAAAAACGTTGTACAGGGTTTGGATGACTATACTTGAAGGATATGACGTGCAAAGTTTTACATTGAAAAGTCTTCACCTTAAGAATTGGTGGTCATCTAAAATTCGAAAAATTAAAAAAACGACTTGAAACTTGCAAGAGTTTTTTCATTCATTCCGTTTTATCTGTAATAGTTTTTAGCTTTCAGATCCAAACCAATACAAAATATAGTCACTAGACTTGGAGGATATATCCACAAAAAAAATTTTTTGATATCGCTGCTGGTTGAAAAGTTGCATTTTGGTTTACAAGTGAAACCAAAATTTTCCGAATTTTGAAATTTTTGAAGATTTTAAATAAGGTTTTTGCGACGTTTAATAAAAATGAGTTTTAAGCGCAGAATTATAAAACGGCGTAATTTTATAAAGTTAGAGGTATATCAAGTTGGTGTCAGCGCACCAATAACGTATCACGGACATCACAAACTTAAAATAAATTAGCGTAAATTTTTTGAAAATGTATCTTTTTTGCGTCTGACAATCTGAATTGTCTTTTTAGTTGGCTAGTGTATTGCGTGATGTGAGTAACTTCGTAAAGTACACCTCCGAGGCGAAGGCGCACTTTAAAATTTTTAAACGCAAAAATTTTATGAACTTTTGAAAATTTTTGCAAAAAAAACAATTTTTTAAAGCTTTTTTTTGATATCAAACCATGTCATGGGAATATGTTTAAGTTCCTAAATAATTTTTTTCAATCCTGGCGCGTATTTTTTCAAAACACATTTCGCTTTGTGACAACTAAAGCGCTGTATCAATTCCGCTCAAACGTACATCGAATGGAAGACTTTACTGAGCTTGATACTAAAATCGAAAATGCACCAAAAAATTTTGAGGATTTAAAATTTTATGGAGGAAACAAAATGTTTCTAACCTTAAAATTCATCCTTGTATGAAATATTTGATTTTAAAAATTTAAAAGAATTATTTTTGAATTCGGGTTAATAAGTAACCCAGAATTCCAACAAGTATTTTATAATCGGTCCAATATTAATATTTGCAAAAAACAACTCGTTTTTTTTGAACCCCTAGAAAGTGAGACTATATTTTTAAACAATATTCACGAGGGCCAACTTAACAAATTTCAACAAAACAATTAAAACATACTACCGCGAAAACCGCCAAATTACCGCCGATGCAATGGCATCTTAAAGAACTTGCTTTATTATAAAAACTCTATGATCATAATAGCCTTTGCTGAATGCTTCTAAGAATAAATATTTGAGTTTCAATTCAGTATATTTTATTTATGTGCGTGAACAGTCGTGAATAAAAATTAGTAAAATGGTTTCAGATTATACATCAAAAAACGTGAAATTCGTAAAAACTGAGAAGCGAAACAAATTAACCGATAAAAGACGCAAATATCGCCAATCTGAAAAAATAAAAAGCAAAAAAAAAAAACAACCAAATCGCAAATTGGTGTAAGAAAGTCAGTTAGGTATTCGGTTTTAAATAACAATAATAATAATAATAAAAACAATGCCATCAAAACAAAAAATTGCGGATTAAAAAAAAAATTGAAAACGGCTTAGAATTTATCACTGGAACCCAAGATTTAACTATTTTGTATTTTAAAAAGTATTGAAGCTTTCACAAATATTTTAGTGTGCTAAGAAAGCCCTTAAGGGGTTTTATCTACACGCGTTATCCTTTTTCAATTTTAACAAAAACTGTAATTTTAATATTTTTTTTTTTAATTTTTAACTTAAAACCGCCGTAAAATTAACGCCGTTTAATAAAAATGATTAACGCGAACGGATTTCACATGCTCAAATATCGGCTTACACACACACAAATCGACACTGATGTCAGACAAAAAAAAAAACTTAAAAAAAAAATGTCTAGGTGCTGTAAATTGTTGAAGTTGCCCATATATAGATTGTCCTAACAAATAATCTATGGAGTTTTTGTTTTCAAATTTATTAATTGGCCACTTTTAGGAATGTGTTGATAAATTTATTTTTCGGGAATTTTATAGGTTCCCATCAGCAGAACACATTTTGAAAGAAGAAGAAGAAGAAAGACAATCCCATGCAAAACATCAAACATTCATAAAAACTAGTTTTCCCACTAAATGAGATCTAATATATGGGCTTGAAGTTAAAGATTGTCACCATTGATCAAAAATAAAAAATTGGAAACTGGTTTGTTATGTGCAAGCTCTCTACCATTGGTAGATATACATTACACGCTTTTTGTTTTATCTACTTTTTATTTTTAATAAAAAATTGTATCAAACTTTCAGCGATTTTTTAAATCGATTGCAGTCAACGAAATTCAATCGTGATTGAATAAGTCGAACGATGAAAAATGATTAAAGTCTCTAGAAATAAAATCGAATGAGTCCAATTGATAATTCATTCGATTTGTAAAACTGTGATTTGAGAATTCAATCATTTCATAGTCAATCAAAATTGAAAGATCTAATGAAGGATTTAATTCTTTAAAGCTCTGTACATATATTATTAGTTTGAAAATATATTTCCACAATTAGGCAGGAACCACTTGAAAATTTCATTTACTATCACAAATATTGCATTTATACATTTAATTTGATTAGTAATTCACAAAAATTCTCAATAATTATTCATATTTAGATTTTTGTTTAGCTTTTTTTAATTTGTTTAATTTTTTTCAATTTTAAAATGTCAAATATTTATTACGTAGAAATTTTATTTAACAAAATAATACAAATTTTGGATATAATTTGTTTAATTGTAAACACATAATGGGTAAAGATACTGTAAGCTCACATCATAATTTATGAAAAATAAAGTTTTGGTTTTAATTTTTTAAAATTTAAAAGTAAAACATTTTTTGTTTTAAAAATGTCAAGGTTAAGAAGAATAATAAAACTTTTTCTCTAAAAATTATAAACACTTTTAATTTTTAAAACAGACTAGACTAGTTTCTGCCTCTTTTTATGGACAGGCGTCATCAGTGATTTTATATTTAAATTGTATTATTATTTGTGTCGTATAATTGTCAGATTGTCTCTTTATGATAAAAATTTTCAACAACCTGTGGCTGTAAGAATCAAACTTGCGCTCTTCTTACATTACAAACGTAACAATACCAAGTTATGACCATTTAGCGATCACACCAAAGTATGGTCTCGTATGTAATGCAAATAAATTGCAGCTTTTCTGTTATTGTATATTATACTCAGAAGTGACCAACACTAACGAACACAAAAATTCTATTTTTAGATCTTTGTTTATTTTTCTAATCTCCTACGTCTCTATTTCACAACTTAACCAGGTTTTTACTTATTTTGAAATAAAAACAAACAATTTATATGGAAGAAAATTTAAAAATTCAAAAATGTACTTTTTCTACTCAGATTTTTAAATACACCATTCTCTGTACACGATAAAAACTTCGTGTTTACGAAAACCAAGTAATAAATAGAAAAAATTTAAGTTATCACTGTAAAGTAGTAGATAATTACAACACTATTTGAAATAATATATAATTTGAAACAAAAATTAAATGTTCTTATTTTTGAGTCGATTTTAAGTCATAACGGTAGGTCATAACACTTTGTAAAAATAAAATCAGTTTTAGATTCCGCGACTTACAAATACAATTTTTAGTAACTTTAAAAAATAACAACTATATCATTCTAACTCAATAATACATAAAAGTAAGGGTGTCCGTTTTTGCGAATTGAATTTAGTAATAGTACTTAAACGATGAGTATTGGAGAGCGGAATACAAAAAAAATAAATTTGGAGGGCACTTTTAGGTCCCGACAGCATTTTAGTATTTCAAAAATAATACGTTCTGCTAAAAAGAGCTCAAAGAGACCTTATTATGGAAAATATACATATTTTTTTTTAGAATACTTTTGGTCCACCACAGCGTTTTTCAGTTTTGAGTAAGTATGTAATTACCAATTAAATATATTGTTTATAAATTGTTAATAAAAACATTGAAATAACACTTTTCTATTGTCACATTTAAAAAAAAAATAAAAATTGTTTACCATTGTTGGGGCTATGGGCCTGCTCCTTATCGCCGTCAGTATAATTTTTTGTTGGGGCGCTTTGGTCGCACAGCGGCACTTTCACGTCCGATCAATAAAAACTTCCTTTTTTGTTGTTGTTTAAGTTATAGTCTTTTTATTTTCTTCTTTTCTTTTAAGTTATATGTTACACTTCTATTTATTTTATTTCTCCTTATGGCCACTTGTTGGCTTGCTGGTTGTTCGAAAAAGAATGACAAAAGAAAAAATACTTGTTGCCCGTGAAGTCAACAAACACCGAGTTAGCAATTGATCAGATCCGATTACTCAGCACCTGTCATTGGACAAACGGGTACTTGCTGAGTAGTCGTTCTGGAGTATGTCTTTCACACCGCAGTAAAAAAGGTGGCAAACTTGGGCAACCGACGTTTACGCCATGCAAGGGATTGTATGACGTAAACAACCATAATTTTTTTAATCCGAAAATTGCGAAATAAATTATAAATGAAGTTTTTAACAAAATTGGGCTCAACATTTTTACAATTCAGAGTTTAGTAAGGAAAAATTATTTTTAAGACTTTTTTGCTAGTTTGCTAGTCAGTTGCAAGGAAACTTTAATAAACCTTAAACATTTATTTTCAGAGATTATCTCAAACTAAAAAAGTTATGAGCAAAATAGCTTTACAATTTTTTTTAAAACTTTTTCCCTAAAAACCAAAAATTTTCAGAAACTGAGCAGCAAGTGTTTCCAAACTACAATATTGGCAAATTGGCTAAAAGTATTCAGATTTTAAAAAATTCTTAAAAATCTTAAAAAGTCGGAAGATAAAATATTGTATTAAACTTTGTTTGATGTTTGCATGAGCAATAAAAATTGTAAGTTTGAATTTTTTTGCAATAAGTACACATTCATCAAAAAGTCCAACGGAATCGAAAGTGGTATAAAATCGGTTAAATCCCGTTACTTTACAGTACCGTTTAACATCATTACTACACTCAACATAATCCATACTTAAAAGTACAAAAATATTTTTTGTAATTTTTTTTCGTACAGTGTATAGGGTGTTTTATATAGAGTGACACAAGTTTAAATCATAATAAAACAAGGAAATATATTTTTAATATCAATGAAATGGGCTTTATTGAAAAGAAAATTTTATGTAATTAATGTTTAAATATGATTTCTGCCATGTGGCCGCCAAGGCAGGAGCGTAGAAGGCGCAATCTGGAAGACCAATTTTCAACAACTTTTCGCAGAATTTGCGGCAGTATTTCGGCGATAACTCTTCGAATGTTAATTTCCAGGTGTTTAATTGTTTGTGGTTTATCGACATAGACAAGTGACTTAACATAACCCCAAAGAAAATAATCTAATGGGGTTAAATCGCTCGATCTTGGTGGTCGCTCTGAAGGACGATTATGTACGCCATAAAATGGAAGAAGTGCACGATGAGTTTGACGAATAGAAGAATTATTTTGATTAAAAATTTAATTTATTACATAAAAAAGTAACGTTTCGCTTATAATATAGAAGGACTACACTGCGTATGAGTGTTAATTTAATTTATCACTCATACGTAGTGTGGATGATAAATGAGGTATTTTGAAAAATGAAAGTAACAATATTTAATATAATATTTACAAATAAAGTGCCATGATCAGTAAAAACATAATTATATGGAAATATCTAGCATTTAACCCTTTGACAACCACATTCCGGTAAGACAGCCTTAAAGATTTTGAAGCATATGCTTGTACAGGTAAAAGGTCGAGTTAATATGTTTAAAGGTGATTTGCAGAAGAGGTAATTATTTTTAGTTCCCCTTACATGTTAAAAGAACGTAAGTTTGGCAAACGTAAGTTTGGCAAAAAGAAGGGTCTATGTAGCCACAATATGACAAAGTTTGAAACGATTTAAGATAGAGTTAAACTCGTTAATAGGAATCGGATAAATCAATTCTCTGTAAATACGAACATATTTGAATGTTCACACATTCACAAAACTTCAGCATTACAAATTCGCTTAACACAAACCCTTGGTGAAAACAAACTGTATCTTCAGCAGTTTATAGAACTTTAAAATATCGTTAGCAATTTCGATCGCTTTTATAAATTTTTTTTACCTTTTCCATGAAGCGGAATTTCCGTGTTTTACCAACTTTTTTAAATAGCCCATTTGCTGAAAAATGAGAAACATAAAGCAAAATGAACTTTGTAATATCCAACTCTAGGAAAAAAGTAAATATAAATGGGCTGCGTTGAAGGTGTAACTATAGAGGTATATCAATATATACAACATCATCAACGCCCAACCCCTAACCGCTACAGCTAGGAGCGTGATATTTGGCATTTAGGCTCCTGCAACGGAAACAAAAACAACAACAAAAACCGACAAAATATTGTGTTTTTTAAGAAATTTATATTTTCCATTGCAATACAAAACACTTTTTTCTTTGTTGTTGTAATTTCTGTTATTGGGCCTGTAAAACATAGTTTTCGCCTACACCAAAATAATTTATTGCCATAAAATTAAAAAAAAAAATACTTGAAACTTGAAAGAGTTTTTTTTATTAATTTTATTTTTTCCAAATAATTTTTAACTTTCAGATCCCAACCACTGCAACAGCAATTTCCATATCGCTGATTGGTGAAAAGTGGAATGGTGCTTTAAAAGTGAAACCAAGATTTTGCGATTTTTTACTTCCGCAGTTTTTTCTATACGGGTTTAGCGTCGTCAATGAAATTGTGTTTTGAGACCAGTATTTGAAAGATGGTGTAGTTTTGTATGGTTTAGTTAAAAATTGTAAACCAACCAATTTTATGGACTTTTTTTAAAATTTTTCAGAATTTAATTATTTAATTTCTTGCTTTTTTATTAAAAAATATGACTTGACAACAAAGTTAGGTATCTAGAGTGATTTCTTAAGGCTTAATTAGCCAAGCGTAAACGTATCTCGGTGTACGAAATTTAATAAGTAAAATAAGATTAGAAGACATTTTGTGTATCTTGTTGTTTCATTCACATGCATTAAACATAGAGAAAACGTAAACGGACAACAAAATTCTATTTCGATTAGATTTTCTTGTGTTTTTACATATTCTATATGTTTAATGAATATGAATGAAACAACAAGATACACAAAATATCTTCTATTCTTATTTTACTTATTAAATTTCGTACACCGAGATACGTTTACGTTTACGCTTGGCTAACTCAGCCTTTAGAATAAAATGCAAAAACATTTTAATTTTGATCTTTCATAGCGTCTATGACGGCGTTGTGGTGTAATGGTTAGCGCGTTGGACTGTTACACAGATGGTCCCGGGTTCGATTCCCGGAGACGACAACATCAATTTAGAAAAATAACATGTATGAGTTTTCTATCACTTATATGTACCGCTGCGCATACCTTCGGTGTTCCCATTTTGATATTTATTTTTAAACATTGTTTAAATAACCGATATAAGCAGTAAAAACAACAGCAGTATAACAGAACACATACACAAGCCATTTTTTGTAGTTGTTTGTACACTGACAATATTTTTTTCCCTAAAGACTACTGAATAAACATATTAAATTAACTGAAAATTAGTTAAAAACTGAACTACTTACTTTTCGTTCAACACACCTGTTTTTTTTTAGTTTATTTTCAACTGTTGAAAATTTAATTGACAAAATCCATAAAAACAACAGATTGTTTTCGTTTATTTCAATACTCAACATAATATAATAACTTTTTGTTTTAAAAAGAAAATTTTAACTGTTAATTTTAATTTTAACTATTACCGAAAGTCCGTTTTTTTGTTTATTAAATAAAATACAGAAAGCTAAAAAAATTTATTTATTTGGTAGTTTAACTGTATATTCCACTGAAACAACTTCACTGATTACATTTTTAAATAAGTTCTGATTTTTTGTGGAAAAGTTCTTGTGAGTATATGTTTGTTATGTTGGAATGTTTGAAGTCCTTGCAAATTATATTCAAATAAGTTTGTATTTAAACAAACTGTTTTTTGTAAAAATTGTTATGTAAATTATTGGATTTTTTTTTGAAAGAGAATAAATAAAACTCAAAATTTAACTGCCAATATTTAACTACTACCGAAAGGATGTACATTTCTATAGTTTGTTTTTTAAACTACCGATACAAAAAGTTTAAAAAAATATTTCTATGGATTTTAATTGATGCCTCATTTGAAAACAAACTTTATGAAAAACTTTATAAATAAGCTTGAATCGGTAAAATAAAATATATTGTGAGTGTAAAAGTTTCATAAACTGCTGCAGACACACTTCGTTTTCTCCAACGGATTGTGTAAAGCGAGTCTGCACACAGAAAATAGAACCAATTGCTGCAACCGAATTTTTTGCCAACCGAATTTTGATAGTTACATTAACTAATATTTATGTTACTTAGAAATTCAATTTAAGTCATTAAAATTTGGCTATGAGTACTGACTATTTAATTATGCCTACGGATTTAAAAAGAAAAATACTTGTGGTCACAACTGAATTTATTAAGTAGATCGAACCGAATTTAATTAAGTAATACACCGTATCCAATGTTTTTATTTTTATTTATTAAAATAAATATTACAGTCAATATAAATAATATAAATAATAAAAGAGAAGACCGGTCTACTTGTAAGAACCGGTCAGCGCGATTAGAACAAATTATCTTTTGCAGAAAAACATAAACGCAAAAGTAGCTTTTCTCAAAAAAGTGCATTTTTCACCAACAAGAACTCTACCAAAAAACATCCAAAAAATATCCTTTCTCAAAAAAGTATCTTTTTGTAAAAAAAATCCTTAAAAAAAACAAACTACTCTTTTTTAAAAAAGACTATCCTTTCCTAAAAAAGTAGCTTTCTTTAAAAAAAACTACCCATTTCAAAAAAAACTACCCTTTTCATATAAGTATCTTTTTCATAAACAAAAGAATAAAAAAAGTATTTTTCTCAAAAACAAGTATCTTTTTTAAAAAAGAGGACTTTTTTAAAAAAAATATGTGTACAAAAAAGTACCTTTTCCAAAATAGTACGTTTTTTACAATAAGTATCATTATAAAAAAGCACCTTTATCAAAAAAAAAAGCAAATTTATAAAAAGTACCCTGATTGTTATAAAAAAGTACTTTTTTAAAACAAGTATTTCTTTCCAAAAAAGTATCTTTTTTACATCAATACCCTTTTTTATAATAAATAAAGGGTCCGTCATCTAACGTTTTTTTTTTCAACTAGTGTTTATTTCGTGAATGGTAACACTTAGCTCATGTCTGATTTGACAGATAACACAGGTCAACAGCAAAAAAAGGCTTGACTAACCACTATATAGATTTGATGCATCATGGCTGCCTAAGTACAAAAATGGTAAAATTTTTCAATTCTATGGATAATTTTTTTTTTAAAAATTTTTTAAGTAAAATTGACAATATTTTGAGACATTTCTCCACTTATGTTGTCATAACTCAAAAACAACTAGTCCGATTTTGTCAAATTAAATTTACAAAAATTAAGGTTTACAATATCTTTAAAGAACGTGTACAAATTTTTTTAATGCGATCAATAGTTTCAAAGTTATGAAACAAATTGTTAGCAAAAAAAAAAAAAAAAATGCTAAAAAAAAAAAAAAATTGAAAAACAAAAATCTGGAAAAAATCGAAAACTGCAAAAAATATTACTTTTTATTTTTTTGTAGTAAAGCTACATATCATGCGAATTAAACTAGATATGGATCATAAAAATCGATGCATGCTTTACATTTTTATTTACAATTAATTGAAGGTATCGCATATTTACAAGCACTGTAGAAAATTGTACCTACTATATAATGAAAATGCAGAACATAAAAACTCAGGTGCATTTTACGACACGCATTTTGGCAAAACCCCTTTGGGAAAAACCTCTATGACATTTTTATGATTCTAATAATTAAAAAAAAATAAGTAATAAACAAAAGATTGTTTAATTTTTACGATTGCGGTAGGATAGTAATAAAACGCTCATAAATGTGCGTGTACGCTGAAGTGCTCTTATTTTCCGTTAGCTACCTGTAACGGATGATTTTTTTTTTTCATAAAAGTCCTTAATGTTTTTTAGGATTCTTGGGAATAATAAAAAATTTGCAGCACACACAAACTGTATCCACACAAAGGGTTATCCCAAATTATAGTATCAATATTTATAAGATCTCCTTGACCCTTTTTATTTCATTCAAGAAGTGTTTGCGATAACGCAAACATCATTTAATACCTACACAAAAATTAGAGTCATACAGCTTAGAAGTTAAAAACAATTTTCAAATATTAATAAAAATGAGCCAGAACATTTTTTTGTAAAAACGATCCAGATTTATTTTGTTATGTGTGCGGCCAATATATCACCGGGAAAAAACGGAAGTGCTTCTTAACTTCATTGCAAAAGTCATATCAAGATTGCTATAATATCTATCCGCACAATTTGAACCAGCATTGGACACCGAGTACTATATGCATTCCATGTCGATTGAATTTATCTATGAAGTCTTCTAACGTAAAGTAAGTATAAATTAATAGATTTGGAATATTTTATAATTACAATATTTCTTAATTAAAATTTGAATTCTTCATATTCCTGATTTCAATTTTTTTTTTCATTTTACAGACGACACTTGGAAATTTTGAAGCCTATGCTATGGAGAGAAACAGCGAACCACGCATCCGAGTGTTATTTTTGTTTAAGTACAAAAAGCGGTTTTGGAAAACATATGCGATGGTCTTATCCCACGAGGTCTGCTGATGGGTTTACACTTGCAGTTCTACATTCACAAGAAATAGAATATGCTCAAGATCGGGGTGCAAGCTGTAGTCATGTGGTTTCATCTTCACCAGGACACTCAACCTCAAGTATGTCTTACCAATCAGATATGTCAGATCCAGCACTACCATCTACAGCTGAAAATTACGAGTTCATCCCACACAAACATTTCTCGCCGAGACCATGGAATCAAGATTCGTGAAGCCATTGGTGAAATACAGCTGCACACAATCAATAATTCGATAATGTGCTTAAAAATTGGACCGATCGTGTAGGCTACTGCATGGCCAGTCGAGGCAGCCATTTGAATGAAATTATTTTCCATTATTAATCGGAAGGATTGTACTTTCAAATAAAATAAGAAATTTGAGAAAATATCCAGTAGTTTTCTTCATAGCATTTTCAAAAAAAAAAAGTTATTTGGCGGACCCTTTATCTTTTATAAAAAAATTTCTTTTTCAAAAAAGGACCTTTTCAAAACAATGCCTTTTTAAAAAAAGTATCTTTTTTAAAAACAGCAAACTTTTCAATAAAAGTACCGTTTTCAAAAAAGTACCATTTAAAAAAAAAGAGTCTTTTAAAACAGTATTTTTGATAAAGGGTAATTTTTTTAGAGAAAGGTTTTTTTTTTGAAAAATTTACTTTTTTGAAAAGTTTTTTTTTTTGTGAAACAGGTATATTTCTGAAAAAGGTACTTATTTTAAAATGATCATTTTTTAGAACAAATCTTTTTTTTTTGAAAAGAGATACTTTTCTTTAAAGTACTTTTTTTGAAATGCGTACTTTTGTTGCATTTGTAAAAAAGTATTGTTTTGAAAATTTGTTTTCAAAAAAATAAAATAAATTTTTTTAAAAATAAATTTTTTTTTAAAAAAGGTACTTTTTCTTAAACAAATTTTATTATTTAAAATTGGAGCTTTATTTATTTAAAACTGGAGCTTTTTTGATAAAATGTACTTTTTGAAAGCAAGATACTTTTTTTTAAAAAATTTGTTTTTGTGTTAAAAAATAATAGATATGTTTTTATGAAAAAAATACTTTGTTTTAATCACGCTGACCGGTTTTACGAGTAGACTTCGGTTTCGGTGTAGCCGGATTTTCTGCGATTCCCAGATTTTCGTTCTACCCGGTCTTGAGGTGTAACCGGATAGACCGAAGACATGGAAACCCGGGATAACGGTCTGGAGCTTAGGCTTTATTTAAAAATTAAAAAAAACATCTTTTTAGCAACTGCGCTAGGTGGAGTAATACCGTTGCTAGGTATTTGCTATTAACATGTTAATTTTCTCCAATTTTACCCTATATTTGAAGCACCCGTTTTTGAAATTTAAGAAGAATATTGTTGCGCATTTTAGGCATCCTCTTCTTACAAATATGTTTTAAATTCTGAAAGAAAAATACGAGCAACTACAATAATTTTCGTTTATATGTACAAAAAATTTAAGACTACCACATCAGCATTTCCTTCTTGTTTTTTGCTACTATTCCACGGTGTTTGTTTAATTTTATTCCGTATTTTTTAAGCATTTAAAATTTGTGTACATATAGAGCAATTCCATATGAAAGCGATCACCTTTTGGACGACCCCTCTCCGATTTTAAAATAAATAGTCTCAATCGATTGCCCAGCAAAAAATAATGTACCTACATATTTTTTTTTTTTTATAGTGACTGGTTTAGTGGTGGTGTGCACCACTGTCATGTGACAAAATTGAAGAATTCGTCATAAGGGACCTCATTGAAAGTTGTTTAAAAATTTTATTTTTCAATTAAAGCCTGATTCAATACCTTTCCAACGAGCTATCACTCGTTGCGATCGCTTTAGTAGTTTAGTAGTTAAAACAACTTTCAATGAGGTCCCTTATGAAGAATTCTTCAATTTTATCACATGACAGTGGTGCACACCACCACTAAACCAGTCACTATAAAAAAAAAAAATATATGTAGGTACATTATTTTTTGCTGGGCAATCGATTGAGACTATTTATTTTAAAATCGGAGAGGGGTCGTCCAAAAATTTGCCAATTTTGATCGTTTTCATATGGAATTGCTCTATATTTTTTACTAACAATTTTTTTTTGTTTCAATTTTCTTTTTGTTATTTTTAAATAATTAATTTGACATAAATAGCAAATAACAATTATATTGTTCAGAACAAGGTATGATAGTTACGGCAATTAGGAGCAAGGGTTATGATTATAATAAAATAGCTGTGTTTACTGAAGATTTTTTTATCTATGGTTGCATAGACTAGTAGTTGTTCTAACCATATTTAAAATTGTTTAATTAGGGAAATCAACCAATTGTCTGTCACTAAGAAAGTTAGTTTGTTAAGCTAATTTTTAAACTTGCACTAGACAAAATAACTTGTCCTGATTAACATTTGTATGCACACACAGCTAATATATTGGTTCACCAACTCAAATAATGTAATATCGAATGAATTCCAACTGATATTTTCCCTGTGTGAGTATTATAGATGTTTTTTGAATGTTTGAACTTTCAAATAAGTTCGTATTTAGAATTGCCTTATCCGAATCCTATTAACGAGTTTAACTGTATCTAAAATCGTTTCAACTTTGACATATTGTGGCTACATATATTTTGTTTGCCAAATTTTAGGGCTTTTAAAATGGAGAACTAAATAAAGCTTAACTAATTAAATATTAAAACACTTAATTTTGGTTGCTTCAACCCTTTTCTACAAATCACCTTGAAAAATATTAACTCGACGTTTTACCTGGACAATCATATGCAGCAAAAGCTTTTAGGCCATCATACCAGAATTTGGGCGTCTATAATATTGTTTTTACTGATCATGGCACTTTATTTGGTATTCTTATATTTAATATTACTAATTTTAGTTTTCAAACTGCACATTTAAGATCCACGCTACGTATGATTGATAAATTAACACTCATACGCAGTGTAGTCCTTTTATATTAAAAGTTGATAAACCAAAAGTTACGTTTTTATGTACATATTCATGTATTTAGGTATTTTTAAGCATGGATTATTTTGGGTGTAATAATGCTGTTGAAGATTATTTGGTAGGACTTTTTCGACGATTGTGCATGTATCGCTACCCATAGTGGCGTACGTAAGTAAAATTCAAACTTAAAATTTGTATTGCTAAAGCAAACATCTATTCAAATTTAATACAAAATTTTATCTCTAAAATTTTTATGATTTTTAAATTTTTTTTAGAATTTTGGATTTTTTTAGGCAGTTTGCCAAAATTGTAACTTTTTTTGTTTGTTAAGTAAAACATCTAATTTTTTACATCAAAATAGAAAATAGAGCACTTTTCGCATTTTAAATACTTTTTGTCCACCACAGCATTTTTTAGTTTCCAGCAAGTACATAACTTTTTTTTTAAGTATATAATATTTACACTTGTATTCCACTTTGCTAGCGTCAACATTAAAAAAAAAAATAATTGAAAATTTTTTAAAAAAAAACTTTTCAGTCCGCTATTTGCGGAATAATTACAAAATTTTGAATTTTAAAAAAATATGGCCTACAGTTTTGCAATGCAAAGGTCGTTTAGGGAAAAAGTATTTCGCATATAAAAATAAATGTATAATGCAAATGAGCAGGAAAATAAAATTTTAAAAATACTTTTTCCTTATTCCAAACTTTGATTGAGAGAGTTAGGTCTTAAAGGAATACATATTCCAAATTTCAGCTCTCTAGCCAAAGGTGCTTAAGCAGGCAGCCAAGGGGGAGCCTTTGCGCTTTTTGTCCCTCCCTGAAATAATGTCCAAAAATCCCACATTATCGATCGTATATGCCATTAGAGCAGCTTACATACCAAATTATGAGTTCCTAGCTACAGACGTTTGGGCTGGGCGTTGATGATCTTATATATTAGAGTTCGTCACAAAAATTTGATTTTAGGACATCATCACTTTTTTACTGTTTGAATTAATAAAAAAATAGCGTTTTTTTTTTTTTTTTTTTGACACTTCAACATTCTACTGGCGCGCGGTGGCCAAAAACGCCTATTAAGGGTCTATTTTACTACAGAGCAAAAAGTAGATTACTTATATGAAACTGGAACCTGACATTCGATTCTAAGCCAAAAACTATTAAATAAAAAATCTTTTTCCGGTTTTTAAAGTGTACCGTTTAGTAAACAGAATGGACGGAAAACTATGTATTTCCAAAAACTTTTAAAAAACATTTTTTAATCACACACAATAAAATTGTATTACCAACTGATTCTTCATTTCTCTTCATTTCTCTTCAAACTTCAAATACTGTAATGTACCTTAATATTTAACAAAGATAGACACACACAGGGAAAAGATCAGTTGGAATTCGTTCGATATTACATTATTTAAGTTGTTAAAAAAATATTTTAGCTGTGTGTGCATACAAATGTTAATCAGGACCAGTTATTTTGTCTAGTGCAAGTTTAAAAATGTGCTCAATAAATTAATTTTCTTAGTGACAGACAATTGGTTGATTTCCCTAATTATACAATTTTAAATATGGTTAGAAAAACTACTAGTCTATGCAACCATAGAAAAAAAATCTTCAGTACACAGAGCTATTTAATTATAATCATAACTCTTGCTCCCAATTGCCGTAACTATCGTACCTCGTTCCGAACAAAATAATTGTTATTTGCTACTTGTGTCAAATAAATTATTTAAAAATAACAAAACGAAAATTTAAACAAAAAATGTTTAGTAGAACATACTATAAGTACAAAAATTTTAAATGCTTAGAAAATATGGAATAAAATTAAACAAACACCATGGAATAGTAGAAGAAATCAAGAAGGAGATGCTAATATGGTAAGCTTAAATTGTGTGTACATATAAACGAAAATGATTGTATTATTGTATTTTCTTTCAGAATTTGAAACACATATCGCTCTTGTTAAATATAAATATATATTGTTTAACAAGCTGTAACTTTTTTAAGAAAGAAAAAAACCTCAGAATTAAAAAAAAATTAAGGCTAGGAAACACCTTAATAAAACGTCAGCCAAGAATGACAAATACGATACACACAGAGAAAAATTAATCTATTTGCCAACTGAACTTCGGTTACTACCACCCAAATTCTATTATTACGAACTTCAGTCGGTTGGTACAACTCAACATTAGTTTTCACAACAAAGTTCGGTTAATTCAACGGATTTTTATTTGCAGCACCCAAAGTATTTGAAAATCTAATGTAAATATTGCTGTACTAACTGAATTTATAAGTTGTTACCATTAAAATACACTTTTCGATTCGGTTGGCACTTTATTTCTCTGTGTGTATATGCGAATTATATCTATATAAAACCACGTGTTTTCTGAGTTTTTTTTTCACAAAAAGCCAAAGTACTTAAATTCTGTATTTTCTATGGAAAAAATCGTCAGAATCTGATAATTTTTGTAAAGGAAAATTCCATGTGAATTAAATTCGTTTTTTATGGAAACACCTTAAGGCCTGAGCGGATTTCTCTGGCAAAATTTCTCAAAGTTTTTAGATGGGAAACAGTTATATAAATCTGAGATGTTTTCGAAGGAAAAAACCGCAGAATCTCAGTGTTTTTATATAAAAAAAATATATATCACCATAAAAAAGTTTTCTAAATAAAAAGCCCTCAGAACTTGGAAGATTTTCGCAACAAAAATGGCTTTAGAATCTATAGCTCATTATATTGAAAATAATTTCAGAATTCGACGGCTTTCCTTCGGAAAAAGTATTCCGGATCAGTTTTTATAAGATACGGAGAATAAAGAGTTTTTCCATTGCGTAAATTCTTCAGCATCTAAGGATTTTTTTTTGTTAAAAAATGTTCTCATAATGTGAGATCGATTCTTTAGGAAAGATCCTTATTAAACTGTAAATTTGTTAGAAGCCATCGTTGGAAAGAGTTTTCAAGTATCGTTTTTATAAGATATGGTATAATCTACACAATCGAAGTGTTTTTCTCAAAATGCGATTTCTATTTTTAAAAGAGATGATCATTATCTGCAAATTTTTTAGGAAACTATCATCGCGTATTATATATAAAAGAAATTAACGAACTGAACGCCCATCTTCAAATTAAATTCAGCTCATCTTCAAATTAAGAATTTTTAGGAATTTCTAAATGGATGACCCCAAAAAAGTATTTTTTTTGTAATTTCTGCATTTAGCACCAACAACAATTACATCCAGTACCAAACGATGAGCGTAACACTTTGTATCCTTTTTCGATAATTCATCATTTCAAATAATTAAGCTAAAGGAAAAAACATGGTTGCATATGTAAATCATAGCAAATAACGAAAAGTTACATCAATTTCGGTTTTATAAATTACAATGAAAATTGATCCTTTTTCCCTCTGATTTTTGGCATTAAATTATGTTTTTTTATTGGTTTATTGACAAATATGCGCGTCTGCCGTTTTTTATATTTTACAAAAATATGAAAATAAAATTTCTTAGATATTCATTAAATTTAAAACCAAACATAAATGTGTACAAACTAAATCAATATATTATAATTATATAATTTTCTTTACTATGTGCCAATATATTTGGAAAAATGTTTACAGACATACAATTTGATACATTATGTGACTAACTCTAAAGATTAACGTACTTAATTTTTGTTGCTTCAACCCTTTGCTACAAATCATCTTTAAACATATTAAGTCGACCTTTGACGTGACCAATTATATGCTCCAAAAGCATTTATTCTATCATACCAGAATGTGCTCGTCAAAGGGTTAAATGCTAGATATTTCTCTAGAATATTGTTTTTACTGATCATGTCACTTTATTTGGAAATATTATATTTAGTAATGCTGCTTTTATTTTTCAAAACATCACATTTAAGATCCACACTACGTATGAGTGATACATTAACACTCATACGCAGTGAAGTTCATTTATATTATAGGGTTGATAAGCGAAATGTTACGTTTTTATTTAATTCCCTCATAATAGGTAAACTACTTGAAAATTGTTGTTTAGTTATTTTAAGAAAAACTGTATATTTTTGAAATTTTGTAGAAACACAAAAAACATTTGTAAATATAAAGGTTCCGCCAAATAACTTTTTTTTTTTGAAAGAGCTATAAAAAAAAACTACTGAATTTTTTCTCAAATTTCTTTTTTTATTTGAAAGTACAATCCTTCCGGTTAATAATGGAAAATAATTTCATTCAAATGACTGCCTCGGCTGGCCATGCCTACACGATCGGTCCAATTTTTAAGCACATTATCGAATTATCGATTGTGTGCAGCTGTATTTTACCAATGGCTTCACGAATATTGTCCTTTAAAGCGTCAATTGTCTCTGGTTTGTTGGCGTAACACTTATCTTTGACGGCACCCCCACAAATAATAGTCCAACGGTGTCAAATCGTAGCTCCGAGGTGGCCAAACGACATCAGCTCTGCAGCTGATTTGAATTTTCGCACACATTCTGCAACATTACCATGATTTTCAAAGTAATGTCGCAATATTTCCCAGCGTTGTTCAAGCGTATACACAACCATATTCGTTCAGTGGAAGGATAAAACTAATTATCTGTCAAATCAGACATGAGCTAAGTTTTACCATTCACGAAATAAGCACTAGTTCAAAAAAAACGTTAGATGGCGGACCCTTTACAATTATTTTGGTGAAAAACAAAGTTATTTTGCATATTTTCTTATATTTTACAAATTGTTTTCGAATTAGTTTCGAAAATTTTGTAATGTTACAATTTTGTTTGTACTTTGCGTTAAAAATAATTTACGAAATCGTGTCTGTATTATTTACAAAATTTCTAAATTTATAAAATTTTGTAATATTTACAAAATCTTTGTACACTGTACGAAAAAAAAATTTACGAAAAATAATGTTTTTTTTTTTTATTTTAGAAATGTTGAGGTTAAGTAGAAGAATAAACGTTTTTATAAACACTTTTAATTTTTAAATCAGACTAGACTAGTTTCTGCCTCTTTTTATGGACAGGCGTTATTAGTGATTTTCCATTTAAATTGTATTATTATTTGTGTATTTATAATTGCCAGATTGTCTCTATATAATAAAGAATCAAACCTGCGCTCTTCTTACATTACAAACGTAACAATACCAAGTCAAGACCGTTTAGCGATCACACCCAAGTATGGCCTCAAATGTAATGCAGCAATTGCAGTTTTCTTTCGTATTAGCTTTTCTGTTATTGTATATTATACTCAGAAGTAACAACACTAACAACACAAATATTCAATTTTTTTATTTTTGAGCATGGATTATTTTGAGTGTAGCAATGCTATTAAAGATTACTTGTGAGGACTTTTTTGGCGATTGTGAACTAATCGCTACCCATAGTGGCGTACGTAACTAAAACTCAAACTTACAATTTTTATTGCTAAATCAAACATTTAATAAAATTTAATACAAAATTTTATCGTTCGACTTTTTAAGACTTTTGTGAATTTTGTTAAATTGGATATTTTTAGCCAATTTGTCAAAATTGTAATTTGGAAACACTTGCTGCTTAGTTTTTTAAACTTTTTTGTTTGTAAGGAAAACATCTAATTTTTTACATCAAAAAAGAAAATAGAGCATTTTTCAGCATTTATATATTTTTTTACAACACTGATGGTAAGATATGAAAATTCATCATTCCATGGATGTGTATATACTGTTTCATATATCAGCATGTTCGATGATATGTGCCATGTATGGAAGTATATGTGGGTTCATACCTGCAAACAGAAATTATAATACTGTATTCTACCATATATGATATTAAAATTATTACTTTATTTATGATTATATATTAACTCATATATCATTAAAAAAATTACATTATTTTGGCAATATATGTTCATTAGGGTGTCCCGTTAGAAAACAATTTTAAGTAATAGCACTCAAGCAATGAGTATTAAAGAACTGATTACGGGACAAATAAAGAACTTTTTTTTAGAATATTTTTGGTCGCCCATAATCTAAAATTTTTTAAAGAATTTTTAATCCAATATTCGAGAAATATTTAAAGAGTTTTTGTATTTAAAAAAAAAAATATAGCTTACAATTTTTTCAATGCAAAGCTTGTTTAGGGAAAAGTATTTTAAAAAAAAATTGTAAATCTATTTCGCTCATAACTTTTTTAGTTAGAGATAATCACTGAAAATAAATGAGTAATGTTTATTAATGTAGCCTTGCAACTGACTAGCAAAAACAAAAGTTTTAAAAATAATTTTTGCTTAATAAACTTTGAATTTTGAATATAAAATTCATTTTTATTTTATTCCGTGATTTGCGGATTAAAACTTATGTTAAATAATTTTTAATTTTTTTTTTTTTTTTTTGAAATGTTGACAAAAGCAAAGCGATAATTGAGTGTTTTTATTAACAATTTATAAAAAAAATATTTAATTAGTATGTACACACTTACTCAAAACTAAAAAATGCTGTGGAGAACCAAAAGTATTCTTAAAAAAAATATGAATATTTTTTCATAATAAGGTCTACATAACGAAACGTGTGACCTATTTTTTGATAAAAATATAGGACAACGTTTTTTTTTTAGCAGAACGTATCATTTTTGAAATCTTAAAGCACTGTCTGGGTCTAAAAGTACCCTCCAAGAAAAAGTTCGTTATTTTTTTCCCGTATTCAGCTCTCTAATACTCAATTAAGTGCTATTACTCAAGCCAATTCGTAAAAACTGCCTTTGTCGGGACACCCTAACGTTCGTGTATCATTGACTTAGAATGAAACAGTTATTATTTTTGAAAGTTGTATTTGTAAGTCGCGGAATCTAAAACTGATTTTATTTTTACAAAGTCTTCTGACCGACCGTTATGACTTAAAATCGACTCGGAAATAAGAATATGTAATTTTTGCTTCAAATTATGTATTATTTCAAATAGTGTTGTAATTATTTATCGTTTTATAGTGATAACTTGCATTTAATGCAATAAAATAACTATTTATGTCCGCCCATTTTTGTTTTAATTACATGATTTAGATATCGTGTAAATCGAATTCAAAAGAGTTTGTATGGAAAATCGTGTAAATCGGGAAAAGACAAATGCTGTATATAATGCGTATTTATTTGTTTTAATGCAAAAAAAAAAAAAAAAAACCCCACACAAAACAAAAAACTAACCAAATGAGTTAATTTAAAAACAAAAACTTAGTTATTCAAGAAATACATTATAAAGCCTCAAATAACATAAAATATACAAAAAAAAAACAGGTAATATTATAAATTAAGCAAAAAATCAATAAAATCAATCTACTATTTATTAATAAAAAATAATAAAATAATAAATAACAAAATAAATAAATAAATTTAAATAAAATTTATCCTCAATCACTTTCGCTGAGTATTAATTCGTCATCAGCTTCCTCGACAACTACTCTTATCTTTCTGATTTGTGTCCACTCAAATTCATCACTCGATAGTATTTTAAAATTTTCTGTTTCAATGTTAGCGAATCCTTCAGTCCGCGGAGCTTTGGAAATATATTTTTTTATAAGACATTGTGACGAATTATTGTTTAATTCTTTATATACATCCCAATAGTTTGACTGGCTTTGAGAAACATATCTCTGGAACTTTAAAGCTCTGTCAACATTTTGGTTATGTTTGACAAAGTGATTTCCTAACTTTTGTAATAATTTAAAGCCTTCACAAAAAATTTTAGATGTCAATGCAAAAATTTATAACTCGTCTTCACCTGAGGCATTGTTATCATCATCATCGTTTTCAATTTTTGTCTGTTATTATCTCCAAAATTTCTTCCTCAGAAAAGTCAGCAAAACCTTAACTTTCAAGTGTACGAGCTTCTTCAATTATTTGAGAACATTCCTACTCCAAAGGTTGACAAAACATATTTTACATGCATACTCCTGGCCACAATTTTTTTCAGCATCCACTGAGTGTTGGTTTTGTTGGGTTTCTGCTTTCAGTATATGAAAGTACAACATGCTTTTTTTATACAATCTAAGATTGTTAATTTTTTCATGCCATTACCATTATAGATCTCCTCGCATCAATAACTGCATCTTTTAGATAAAAACGCTTTCATACTAACTTGATCCTGCGTAAACTCGACGGGTCAATACTCCCCAAATATTCTCAATGGGGTTTTGATCCTTAGAACATGCGGGGCATTACAAAATTCATATATTTTTTGATGATATATATTTTTTGATGAATCGTCTGACGAATTACATGTACTGATACATTGTCTTACTGGAAAACTAATTCATCTTTGCTGCTATTTTCAATAATTGACACCAATTTCTTTTCAAATACTGTAATGCACTCAGAAGAATTCATTCTGGTGCTTGGAAATGTGAAATCAACCGGACCGTCGAAATAAAAATTTCCAAATTTTTTTTTGAGAAGCATAATGGTTCCTCACATAGGTCTCACCAACAGCTGTTAAAACCTCTGTCCAACAAGACTGAAATTTTTATCATTAAAACAAATCACATTTTAAAGAAATGTATGTTTAAACAGTCCTACTTCTGCTTTAAAAATACGTAGTTGTTTGGCTTGTAATAATGCAGTTTCTTAATTTTTAATGTCAGTCATTTGTAGAACAAATTAAATTTTTTTTATTTTTTATTAATTAATAATCATATAATTACAAATTATATACTATTACCCTAACCGAGCACTAGATACTATGGACTTCGGCGTGTTGTAGCGGAAACACACCTCGAAAACAGTGCCTTTGGTGGGAATAGAACCCACGACCCCGCACTAATAACCCAGCACGCTACCAACTAGCCTACAGGGGCGCACATCTAAATTTTTTTACTTACCTTGTAGTTCATTTAAAAAAAAAAAACCACATCAAATGACTGTTTTATGATTTTACATTCATATTTTACAGTAGTTTTTTAAAAAAATTAAAAAATAAATGCTTGTTTATTTTTTACTAGCATGTGCTGCATTTTTACTTCAATTGTGGCCAATTTTTTTACATTAAAAAACAAATGACAATGTTAGTTGAATTTACTGAAATATAAGTCGTCCTTTCTTTAAGTGAAATTTCATTTCTTTTGAACTACATTTGTAGTGGTATCCTACTTAGTATTCTAAGTGTACCGATTATTGATTTGTAAATTCCTTTTAGCGAATTCAAGTCAAGTCTTGGTCATAACAGACATTAACTTTTGGCGAGTAACTCTCTGGGAATTCTTTAAGAGCCTACTTATGGTTGATTCGGACACATTTACCTTACATTCATCGATTGTATGAATGATTATTGTATTGTATGAATGATTATTTAACACCGGTCAAGACCAAGAAGCTATTTTCTGGACTCCTGTTTTAGTTTTGCCATAAGAACCGCATGTGAACGAAAACTTAAAAACTTGTTAAAGATAACGTAGCAGAATCTTTTTGCTAAATATAAGTAAAACAAAAACTATAAAATCTACTAAATTTTAGTTACATTTTTAATTGTTTGCATGAAAAGTAAGCGCCATCTATTCGTAAAAATTTTTATTATAAATAATGAGACAACTGAACTATTTTTTGTGGGCGTTGTGGTGTAATGGTTAGCGCGTTGGACTGTTGCAGAGATGGTCCCGGGTTCGATTCCCGGTGACGACAACATCAGTTTAAAAAAATAAAAATTTATGTATGAGTTTTCTATCACTTATATGTATCGCTGCGCCCACCTTCGGTGTTCCCATAGCAATTTACCCCACCGAAGTAAAATAATGAATCAGGGCTATGAAACAAAAAGCTTCAAAAAATTCGCCAACTCTACATCAGGTGGCGAGCAACAACTGTATTAAGACTTATCTACTCGCGCAATTACAGTGTTGCCATGTTTGAAGCCCTTCATATTTCACCACCTTTCATCTCTCCACTATCCCCTTTCCAAAGAAAGCCACACATTAATTAACAACTGTATTTATATGATAAATAATATATAATTGTATCTGTCTTTTATTATTTTCTTTGTTCCTTAAGATATGCATTGGAATGATATATGTCAAAGACGTAAACGTAATCTAAAAAATTTAAAATAATAGAAAAAAGGTAAAAATGTATAAGTAAAATTTTTTCCAAAGCTTTCGACATCTATTTATTGTTAAAAGAAAACTATTTTTTCAATTATTTTAAACATTATACATCATTTTATATGCACATTTCACAATAATAAGTGGTTTTTACCACTTAATGTAGTCCATTAATTAATTCAGTTTTCTTTTCTTTAAATACTCTTTGTTTTGGTAACCCTGAAGGGGTTAAGAATAAATTTTACGGCAGTTTTGGGGAGAAAGCAGAAAAAGAAAAACATATATGTAGAATGCAACCATTAACTGCATTAACGTATTTTGACGTTTTATTAATGCCACCTGTCAGGATGACATTCATAAACAAAAGTAAATTTGTTTCCTTTTTTGATGTCAGTCAGACTAGCAGGTTCCGGATTTTTTTTTCTTCTGAACGACTGAGAAGAAATTGACCCAGTTACCACTAGTTTTTACAGATTTAAAAAAATGTTTGTCAATAGCTCCTGCAACTTATTATCCTTGCAACTTAAAATTAATAATATTTTAATAAATAATTCGATATTCCCAAGTAAAAAAATATTTTGTGAATTTTTGTATTGTATATAAGTATATCCGAAAAATTAAAAGATTTTATTGTATCACATTAAATCCAATCTGATATAATTTGATATTATTAAATACTAATAAATCTAATTTGATGAAATTAGATATAGTTTGATACAATTGCATACGGATTTTGTCCTCATCCAAATGTATCAAATTATATATAAGGTGATATAATTATACCCAGTCAGATACAATTGTGTACAAATATATGCAGTTATATGTGACATATGTAGTCAGATATAGATCGATATGCAATGGGATATTTTCGCATATTGCACTGAAAATAATATAAAGTTATTAACTATAGTCTTTCAAGTGAAGAAAACCATTATCATATCTATTTGGATATGGCAAGTACTTACAATTTTCATTAACAATGTCATTGATTTTATATGGAATGTCGCTCAAAAAATATGTGGTTTCCCAGGTAGAAATAGTAGCCAAATCTGTGCAATTTTTTAACCCCACCGTGCTGAAAATTAGCAAAGTTACAACTAATATTGTAGTAGGTAAATACTATTCAATTTGCCATGCATGTGTGAATTGAAATTGTATTTTACATTTAGTTTTTTTTATTTTTTAAATATTTAAGTTTAAATTAAAATTTTAGAACTTTTACCGAAATAAAAGAAATTCAAAAATAAATCCGTTGATTAAAAAACAGGGCGATTATACCTAATATGAGCGTACAAATAATCAATATTTAATAAAACCACTTTTTTTTTAAAGTAGTTCGATATTGTTGTCACTTACAGAACAACATATCAATGTCAAAATACATTGATACAGAACATACTTTTTGTAACTGAACTATTGGCTTGAAACGCAAAATAGTAGAAGAGAGTATATAGGGTAAATAGATCTCGATCACGATTTTACTACAACTTCTTGCTCACAATACTTGTATGGGTATTGGGTGCCATGAATTTTCGTCACGAAGGAGCAGGTGAAAGAAAATTAAAAAATATAAAAACAATGTTTTTCTTATTATTCTGAAATACATCGGTACAAAAACAACTTTATAATAATAATTTTAGTTTTTTGTTGTTGTTTAAACTTTAGTTTTTTGTTTGTGAACACGATTTTATTAATATTTTATTTTTCAACTTCCTTTATTGACTCTCGTTTATCGCTGAAATATTTCAGATTTTTTGCTAGAACTGAAAAATGGTAGACCTGCAAAATCTACGAATGAATACCCCCACTGATAGAAGTTTATGAAAATCGATGTACAAGAACATTGAAATCACTTGCAGTACTGATACGTGTACGTTATATTTGAATCCATAACACGCATACGTCTAGTGGGTTCGATGTTCTAAAGTTCTAATGAACCATACATATGTATATAGTTTATTGGTAAAATTGTATAAAACTACAGTTAACGTTAAGGGTAAACTATAATTAAACTTTTTTTACCTGTGTTTTTCGTAAACTGTTTGTTGTTTCTCATTCAATTATGTCATTGATTATAATAAAGCAGCATTTTAATAAGTACTAATTTTATTTTGAACTTTTTTTATTATTAAATGGAAATTTATTTACATTAAATTTAAATGACAAAACTAAAACATTTAAGTCTAATTATACATCGAGTTACATTCATTAAAATCAGATAAAAAAACATACAATTAAAAATAACAATATTCTAATTAGTTATTGCTCATTACCTGCATGAATATAATTAATAAAACATTGCGTTCAACACAATGATATTTTTGTTTATTAAATTTATGTAAACTTTTGTTTAGTGAAATACACTACACGAAAATATTATAACATACAAAATGTTTTTAAATATATTTTAATTCCGGGATGCTATTATTATTGCTATTTTATTATAAATAGAGTTAATGGATACATTCAAGAGAAATGTTCCATTATATTTATGAATTTCGTCCAATCTAACGTTTCATAGTATTTATGTAGCATTTCTTAAAAAATAAAATCAATTTCATCATATTTTTGAAATGTTTCACTATATCTATGAATTATATATTGTATTAGTAAGGATTTCATTATTTTTGTTTACAAAAAATTCACAGATACCATGATATGGTCATTATAATTCTTGTTGTTTATGTAATGTTTCGTAAATATTGATGAAATTGTAACATTGGACGAAAATTGTTGAATCTTATTCCTGTTTTTCTCTGTATGTAGAGCTAGAAGCACTACAGTTTTATGAAATAAATTAAAAAAGGACATTTTAAATAATTAATTTTAAAAAAGTTTTAAAGAAATATTTATAACGTATAAAATTAAAAACTCCGCATATTTTTTATAAAGGGTCCGCCAAAAAACTTTTTTTTTTTTGAACTCCTGAACCAATTGGACTTTGTATGGCGTCATACCAAGGTCTTTATGCAAAATTCGTCTCAATGATGTCTCCGAATTGTTCAATTGTTGAGAACGACGGTGAATTGATGTTGATGGCGCTTCACGCACACTTTCTGCCACAGCAGCAATATTCTCGGGTGTACGCACTGTTTTTGGCTTTTCAAGCTTTGGTTTATCGATGAGGATGCCAGTTTCTTTCACTTTTTTCACAAGATAACGAACATACGGACCATATTCGTTCAGAGGAAGGATAAAACTAATTATCTGTCAAACCAGACATGAGCTAAGTGTTACCATTCACGAAATAAGCACTAATTGAAAAAAAAAGTTAGATGGCGGACCCTTTAGAAACGATTTTAAAATTTGTGTAATTGGTTAAAACAGCTTATTGGATCTCTTTTATTAATTTGCAGTCAATAAAAACTTCCTGAAACTTCTGAAAATGACGCAACTCCACTTAGCCACACTCATCGCTGTGTGGACCGTGGCTCAACTCGCTAAGAGGTGAAGTTACGAGTCATAGCCTGATATATGGCTGTGGGTTTGAAACTCACTACGACACTAAGTAGAAAGTTTTTTATATTGAGCAATTTAACAATATAAAATACTTTTGTTCAATTGACACATAAATTAACCACTAGCGAGTCCTTGGAGGGGACGAAACTGCGGCAGTCTGGCATATCCATTGAGTCCGTTAAATTTTTCAATAAAAATGTTTTCTAACTAAGAACATCTTCTATAATTAATTATAATAAAATTAATTACGATTGTCTATAAATGACGGTTACAAACACTTTACCTCGGGCATTTTTTAATTTTTAAAGAATATTATATTATTTTTTCGCTCTTGTGTTTTCAATGATCAATAGTCATTCAAATTGGCTTTGCTTGTTTTCCAAATTTAATTCATATGTTACAATTTACTACTCTATGCAAGAAAGGCTCTTATTTTCGACTCCTTCATGCCAAAACTGGAATGTTCTATAAATACCATTATACATATGATTGTGCTCCTTTTGCAGAAAATACCAAGTTGCAAAATTGGTTTCCGCTTAAAAATTGGTAGTACTTAAGCCGTTGATATTTAAAATTATGTCAGAGATACAATAACATTCTATGAAATGCATTATGGTTTTTCCAGATCTAAATATACACACAGAGAAATAAAGTGCCAACCGAATTGAAAAGTGTATTTCAATGGTAACAACTTAAAAATTCAGTTAGTACAACGATATTAACATTAGATTTCTAAATATTTTTGGTGTTGCAATTAAAATTCAGTTGAATTAACCGAACTTTGTTGGGAAAACCAATGTTCATTTGTGCCAACCGACTGAAATTCGTAATAACTGAATTTGAGTCATAACAACCGAATTTCAGTTGTCAAATAGCTAAATTTTTCTCTGTGTGTAGTGTTCAAAAAGACAGTTTGCCCTAAAAGTGATAACTCCACTTATAGCGCAGTATATTATTTTAGTATTTCTAAGCCACTTTCAGGAATGTGTTGATAGATCTATTTCGGGAATTTCTTAGGTTCCCATCATCAGAACACGTTTTGAAAGAAGTGACAAATCCCATGCAAAATATCAAGCATTCTTTTTAACTAGTTTTCTCACTAATTGAGAACTAATATATGAGCTCGAAGTTTAAGATTATCACCATTAATCAAAAATAAATTGAAAAATTAATTTATTAGGGGTCGAAAAAACATAATTTTTAATTTTAATAAAAATTATATCAAACACTTATACCTAAACATATTTATTTTTATGAATTTTTGAGATTCACTCTAAATTTATGTTGGCTTAAAGTCTTTGCAACTGGTCAATTGAAGCTTTTCATTAAACTAAGAAAGTTTCTCATAAAATTTAACAAAAAAAAATTCATATTATTTATTAAAAATTTCATACGTCTAATGAAAAAGTTTCATTGAAGACACTTTCATTAAAACTATGAAACTTTTTCAAGAATTTTTTTATTTACATTGTGAAGAAAACTTCATTCATTTAGTGAAAAAATTTTATTAAAACTCGTCCAAGAAATTCTCTCTGTGTAAATTAACATATTGTTTATTTTTTGTGCCGATCACGTGGTACAAATTTCTTTGAAAAAAGTTTAGACCGTTGAATCTTATAAAAGACTCAGTTGAAGCACTAAGTCGGCGAGATTATAATTTTTTAGTAGCTTATGCAGTTATAATTACACTTTTTGATCAGCTTTTTTTAAAAAAAACATATGTTTCTAAAAAAATGTCTGAGTCAATTAAAGAAAACTTAACAAAATGTTAGCATTAATAAATTATTTAAAAATTCCCGATAACTGTAATGCCAATTCTAACACATACAAACAGCTCTTTGCAAGCTGAACCAATTTATAAACGAATGCTTTGTTTTTTGAAATGCCCAGCATTGGCAATGAAATAGCCAAATGACAATGTATATTTGATATATACACTCAAAAAATGAAGTGCCAACCGAATTGGAAAGCCTATATTAATGGTAACAACTTATAAATTCAGTTAGTACAACGGTATTTAAATTATATTTCTGAATATTTTGGGTGTAGCAGCTAGAATTCAGTTGAATTAACCGAACTTGGTTGTGAAAACTAATGTTAAGTTGTGAAAACTGTCGGAAATTAGTAATAACAGAATTTGAGTTGTAAACCTGAATTTTAGTTGATAAATAACTAAATTTTTCTCTGTGTGTACTAAAAAAAAAAAACAAGATAGATAGAAATTGCTTTATATGAAGCAAGCAATATACGGATTCAAATTTAGAAAATTTACATAATATTCTGTTAACAATAAAGTAAACATCGAAAGATAGTGAACGGATTTTCTCCGTTGCTAGGAACTTTGCCACAAAAATTCGTAATTGGGTGTCAACCGAATTACTAAATGTTTTAGTAGACTTACAAACTTATTTTTTGACGAACTGATATATTTTTTTATTTTTTATTATATGATATTATTTTTAATTTCAATTTTTAATATGTTTTTGTTTCTGTTTTAGTTTTCAATGCACACATTGAATACATATTGCTCATTTACTGCAAGACTGACATAACTCAAAAAAAAAACGATTTTGCATAAAACGTGGTTAAAGTTTTCAATCTGCCTCGCTCGATCCTTTCTCTATTTATTTGGTCACGTTGTTTTTTTAAATAGCAGGGTTTTAATGTATTTTTCTCTTAGTGAGAGTTGTGTGCGAATTCGCTTATTATAGAGAGACCCATGAGTAGCACAGTTTCTCTATGAAACTTTAAAGAAAAAATAAAATATATTATGCTTTATCTCGAAAAGTATACATGATATTAATATGACATTTTTACACAATATAAAGCATGATATAACTAATAAATATGCATCATTAACTCAAAAATCGCATTTTTTGACTTATGTCTGGAAGTAAATCAGCGATATGTGCTTAATTATTTAATTTTTAATAAATCTTCCTTTTAACCATCTAACCGGCCAGACCGTAAAAATGATCGGATCAAGCCAATATTTTTTTTTCAAGTAGATATAGCCAAAAGAAACTAAAGTTTTAATTTTCAGGTAAAAACAATATTCTGAACGAACGCTAGGTAAAAAATAGTGAAGACCGTCTGTAGACGGTCTTGCCGGTTTGCGTGTAATAAAACAGCACAGGTAAATTTTATATACAAAAAAAGTTTTATTGAAATAAAGGAGGAAAATTAGCTAAATTATTTATTATTTACGATGGTGGTAGTCTTATCGACTTGACCGCATAAATGCAGGTTGCATTTGGAACAAACGACTTGGGTGTCAGATTTCTTGCAATGTTTACATTTTTTTTTTGCATTTCTATCCATCCAAACATTAAAATGATCGACACCATCGAACCGAACATCAGCAACTTGATGAACAGCTCTTTTCCCAACACTTGATATACCAGGCTGTTGTGATAAAGACTCATCGAGATTTTGAGCATATGATGGTCGCCCTACAGGCCCTACGAACTACCACATTTGATGTAGCTCCAAGGTCCGGTGTATCGGGTAAGATGATATTATCTCCGCGCCATTGTAGATTTCAAAACGGTAGGCGAAACCGTTTGAGTCACAAAGCACGAACAATTTGATCCCCCACTTATGCGGCTTATTGGGCATGTATTGGCGGAGATGGTGTTTTGTCTTTGTGCTGCACACCTGTTTCGACGCATAATCTAGCCGTTTTTGGTATTGAATCCAATCGGTCGTTTATTTTGTTGGCCAACGTGCGGATGCGGAACAATGGATCATAGCCCGGTTCACCTTTCTTCATTCGCTGTGATTAATCTTGAAATGATAGATATTTCTTGATAGAAAGAAATCGTTTGGACTTCATACACTTTTGAATCGGCAAGAAGGCATTTTTCCCCCAATAGCTTTCTAAATTAGGAAAGCGGTATAATGACATGTATAACATTATGCCGATGTAATGTATTATTTCTGTGGAATTTGTGCTAAACGTTGTGTTTATATTTTCATCCACAGCACAACGGTTTGTCTCTACAACAATCAATTCAATAATATCATCAGTGAAAAAGTAATTAAAAAATTCCATTGGTGTTTTGAGCTCTTCCAAGGCCAATAAAAGTGACGAATCGCCTCGAAAGGCTACCTCGTGTACATGTAAGCACATCGAGCGTTTGCGCCATACCAATTTTGACATCTCTTTCGAGTTTTTAGATATTGCATTCAGAGCTAACTATAAAAAAGAGAAAATAAATACTTATAAAATAAGCTAGTTAGTGTCATACCTCCAATGAACCCTCCAGGACATGGTTGAACTGATGGTCCAGTAGCTTCAGCTGTTGGCAATGGGGATCTGGCTCTTTTGCATTTGGTGGTTACTTTCGTTGCAGTTGATGCCGATGCTTCTTGCGTCGGAACAATTTCTACCGCTGCTTCATCTTCAACTAAAGTTGAATAAGCCGATGGTATGTCCATTGTGCTGAAATTCAGAGAAAAATTTATTCCCTCTGCAAATGTATCCGTGGTCTCAGCTACACCCATATTGTGAAAGCATTCTGCTATGGCCTGTTCTGTATTCTCTGGCAGTGTATCTGCCACAAAATACAGATACATATGTGCGATCACCAACAAAACATATGTGCGATCACCAACACTGTCATCGCTATCAAAACTTTCATCTGTGCTCTCTACAGAACTCTCTACAGAATTCATGAACTCGAGCAATTGCTCATCAGACATATCCTCCAAATTGATATTTTTCGTATAAGAACGTTTAGAAAGATCCATCTCTAACACGAGTTAAATAAAAGGATGAAATTAATAAAATAATAAAGAAACAATAATGATTTTATTGACAAAGGGTGAAACGAACAATTAAAAGAGAGGGAAATTTTTGTTCACACAAACCGGCAAGACCGTCTTAAGACGGCCTTCACTATTAAGTTTAGAAAGCACAATTTTTTTTTCTTTTTCACTTCAAATGCATAATAAAACTCAAATATAATATGTTATCTACTTACCATAAAATTTTTGAGTCGATCGCTTTTTTTTAAATGTGTTTTTTTAGTAGTTGCGAAAAATTAATTTTGCGAAATAATTTTCAATGACAATTTGTTGACTTTTTGCACTTGTTTGATAACAGCTGACAAACTACTTGTCAGTGAGTGTTGGGGAGTATAACAAATGTAAAACAATGTTGTTTAATGATATTTTTTACTTTTTTGGAGCGATACAATTTATAGTACAGCAGTGGAGCCCAAAACCGGAAGACCGTCTTAAGACGGTCTTGCCGGTTAGAGGGTTAACAAAAAACATGCCTTAGGATAAAATTTCTGGTTAAAAAAAAAAAAAAATTTGTTGGGAATTCCCGAAAATTTCCGGGGTTACCGGGAAATTTATAAGTTTTCCCGAAAATCCCTGTAATATATACATTGCTTTTAAACATGATCAAACTTAAAAAAATAAATTTGTACGCTATAATTATTTCTTTAAAAATTATGTCTTTAATTAATGAAAGTTTAAAAATAAAATACCGCGAATAAGAAAGGAACTTGTTTTACGATTTAGAAAAAAAAAATAAAATAAATACCTGACACATTTATGAAGACAAAAATTTATTATAAATCAAAGTTTTCGCGAGAGACTCATAAATAACTCTGTATGCTATAATTTTTTTTGTATGTATTTTAGAAACCTTTTATAACAATATACATATTTATTATTAATAATATTCAAATACAAATTTAAGTTGTTTTCTATAATGTTAATGAGGTTTTTTTTTTTTTTTAATTTAGTTTATTTTTTGTTAAAAATTTGTTTTGGCAATTCCTTAGTTATGACATTTTGAGTTATTGTTTTTTAAATATAACAAACATTTTCTCGATGCACAATTTATTCTAATTCTAAGTTTACATATATTTCAAAAATATTTATTTTCAAACTAACTTTACATCTAAATTAGCTTAAAATACAATTATTTATCTACATTAATGTTAATAGTTTGATTATTTTAAAAACATTTGCAAAAAATATAATAACAAAAATGTTCAATTGTAAAAACTTGATAATCCACATTTGATGTGTAATGAATTTTCGCTGTTGTCTAGGCATCCTTGGATTAATATTTAATAAAAGTCTTGCTTAAACACATATTGCAAGTACCCAGAGTATAAAGGTCCTGCAAAAGTCATACTGGTTACATTTTGTTTACCGTTAAAAGTCGAAACCAAAATAAAAATAAATTGTGACTTATCAAGTTTTTACAATAAGCTCTTCAATTAATAATTATTATTTTGCTGGATGTTGCTACAAGTTTTATTCCAAGCAAACTGAAAAATTCTATACATTTATATCTACATACAATTTTTTTTCCACGAAAATATTCTAAAATATAGATTTATTGCTTTCAGGGATTTTGTTTTAAGTTTATTGATTAACTTTGAAAAATTTCAATGTTATATAGGATTCACAGAAATAAATATTTGTGTAACAAAACTAATTAAAAAGCTAAGCTCAAAAATATAAAATAATATAATATTAAAGTTTCCTAAAAGTTTAATATACAATACTAGGAAATAGATAAATGCGAACAGGTTGTGAGCTAATATTTATTATTAGCTCCCTACAAAATGCAAGTCATTTAATATCCTTTTCATTTAATATCCTTTTCAAAGGAAAACAATTTTAATATACGGTAAGTTATTGGCATTACAATTTGCTAATGCTATTAATGTTTTACAAAAATTTAATAATTTGTTTGGCATCATGTATTGAAGCAGGCTGCATATAACACTATTCCACAAATTTAAACTTTTTGCAGAATCTGTTTTTGAAATACATATTTTTGTTAGACTTACAAGGAAGGAATTTTATTTAGATTGAAGGGGAAAAAATGACAAGTAGGTTTCTTAGCTGATAAATTTCACGTTTAACAGTTAAAGTTTAAAATACTTTTGTATAAAAGCATGTCTAAAATTTACGAAAATTATATATATTTGTACACAGTTTTAAATATCTCAAGAAAACAAAAATCTTAATAGCCATATTACCTATATTGTGGACCAAGCGTGACCATATTTTTAAATTGTTTGAAATATATAAGAAAAAGTTGTATAAAAATCGAAAGATTATGAATATCCCGAAAATCTTTGACACCACATCGATTAAATACACATTATTATGTATTACATTTGGCTTTATCCAACCACAATTTCTTATTAAATTTGGGGTGAAACCGTAGTTTGCCTCCTCGTGGTGCATCCTGGGTAACGCCAAATGAACTACTGCGAATCGGAAGCCAAAGTTTAAGTTGATGCAATACTATCAGAGGAAACCTCCTGGCTTTTAATACAGAGAAAAGAAAATAACCATAAAACGTTTCAAAGCTAAATTATAATTTTATATTTAAAGAAGCTCAGATTCCAAGGAAGACTCCCCAGCAAAAAATAGGGCTTACGCAGAAGCACTTCCGGAAGGCATTATTTGATAACTAAGCTCTTCCAAAGCAAATAAAGAAGGCATGATTTTTGTTCGCGATGTCCCACTTGTACTCGTAGAAGCAATAAATTCATGCCTTCTTAGGCACTAAGAAGCGCTTTTTGTATGTTGATAACATTAGTGCTTCATGGTATGCATATTTTATTGCTTCATTGTAAGCATTATTCACTGCTTCAAGTAATGCATTCAGGGAAGCACGACAGAATGCCTTCCCTAATTGCTTTATAGTATGCTAGGCGGTGAAGCGCTATTTTGGAAGCATACAAATGTAGTTACTGCTTACCAAATCCAGGTTATTTTTTGCTGGGTCTATCACGCCTTAACACTTTCCTACATAATTGGAATACAACAATATATTTGATGTCAATTGCTTCCAATACAAATATTTAACCCATTACAATGGCAAACGATGCAATAAAAATAGGTCCCCAGATCCACGTATGCTAATTGAATATAGAGGGCATTAGCAAAGCTAAGTCCGACTATCTGTCACGAATTATGAGAGATTAAAATGTTAACGTAATCCTAATCCAGGAATCTCATACCGCAACACTTCAAACGTTACACAAAAGGGGCAATATAACTGGGTTCAAACTCATAGCTGGCATTAAACATTCAGAATATGGCATCGCTACATACATAAAGAATGATATAAATGGAAATCTATTATGAAGATGTTCTGTTCACTTACCTACACCCAGCTATCTTCTGTGGCGATTTAAACAACCATCATAGTCTCTGGAAGTACGTAGCCGACGATGAAAAACGTGAATCTCTTGTACAATGGTCTGAAAATTATAGGTTCCACCTTTTGTTTGACGATAAGCGTCGTGGTAGCTTTCACTCCACTGGACTCAAACCCTGATCTTTATTTCGTATCTTTGGATAATAACAAACCTCTAATGGAAACGAGGCTGTAATTTATTAAATTAACATTGGCATGACAATATCTCTGCTAGAAACTACCCCCAAGCCAAGATGGAATTTAAAAAAAAAGTCGATTGGCAGAACTTCGCTTCCAAACTCGACTGTGAACTCCACTTTATACCTCCAACTGCAAACAATTATAAGAGATTTGTTAGTCTTGTCATTGCAACCGCAAAAAAATGCATTACTAAAAGTTTCCGCAAAGAATATATACCATTCTGGAACGAAGACAGCGACAGACTAAGAGTAGTCTACAAGGTTATCACGTACAGTAGAATTTGCAACAGCATACTGTTCATGCTTAATGTGTTCATAAACGATAGTCATAGCAAGACTAGAAAACTAAATAACGGGTTCATAAAAGATAGTCATAGCAAGACTAGAAAACTAAATAACGGGTTACCTCAGCGGTCAGACATTGCCCCAATTCTTTTCAATTCTTTCATTCTATACATCCACGGTCTGCCGCCCATCACCTCCCAGAAGTTCAATTTTGCTGATGATCTTGCCTAACAGAATACAAGTTTTAATTCGCTGGAAAACATACTACAATATGACTTGTCAAAAATCTCCTCTTTCTGCAGCAAATGGAACCTAAACCAAGCCCAGCGAAGACCGAGGTATACTGTTTCCACCTAGCCCATAATATAATTCAGAAACTCGCAGAAACAAGCTGGGGTACAAATGCGAACTGCCTGCGAACATCCGCCCTTGCACTAGCATACTCAACCACCGAATATGGCCCACCAATAGGTTAAAGAGTTCTCATGTGAGAAAAATTGATACACAACTAAATACCACTATGACAATCATATCCGGGAGATTAAAAGCCACACCTATATAATGGCTACCTAAGCTAGCGGACAAAAATACATCCACCTGAACTAAGAAGAAGGCAAGTCCTCCTCCGAGAGTACAACAAAATAAGCACAAACCCCAAACATCCCTCTCAGCTCTGAGCAATCCATTCAATATTGTTTGAGACTAAAGTCAAGAAATCCTCCTCTATTGCACGCCAAAAAAACTAAACGATAATTTTGAGATAAACACGGGTTGGATGACACAATGGAATAACATGCGACGAAGCGGCATTATATAAATAAATAAATGAATTTGACCTGCCCCGTTAATGGAGACCCTAACCTAGTGGGGTCTTCCCAATGATGAAAGTTGTTTATGCCTTTCGCTGGCAATATTGAAGATATCAACTATTTAACAACTGAAACTATAGCCTGGCTAAAGTCATTGAATTTATAGAAAATAAATATATAACTATACCTTTTGTAGCATTAATTCATTAACAACTGATATTCTCTGTATTATGAATCCATACGCTAAATAAATAAAATAATAAATAAATTCTCAATTTAAATTTAAATTTTGGCTCTTTGCAAGTACGTAACGGGTTAAGAGTTTTTTCAAATTATAATTTGTATTAGTTAGTTATTAGAAGTTACTATATAAAGGGTGGTTAAATTGTAAGGGCCGATGTTGAATGTGAACCACACCTAAACGCCAAGTTTTTTCCGAATTTTATTTGACATTTCTCTATTTCAGACTTACTCAATTTTAACCATGGAGAGATACACAATCCAACAACGTGTTAAAGTTATCCAGACTTATTATGAAAATGGGCGTTCAAATCAAAATGCATATCGTGCACTTCGTGATTTTTTTGGTCAATTTGATCGTCCAAATGTGCGTACAATCGCAAAAATCGTGGAAAAATTCGAGTAAACCGGGTCTGTAGAAGATGTGAGAACACCAGTGCATGCTCGTACAGCTCGTACTGCAGAAAATATTGCTGCTGTTCGCGATAGTGTGGCTGAAGAGCCGTCCACCTCAACTCGTCGTCGTGCCCAACAATTGCACCTCTCAGGCTCGTCGTTGATGAAAATTATGCATAAAGACTTGCATTTACACGCTTACAAGGTGCAATTGGCTCAAGAACTAAAGCCTCTTGATCATTCCAAACGTCGTGAATGGGCAGAATGGTGGCAAGAAATGGCAACAGTGGATGATCAATTTTCGAAGAAAATCATCTTCAGTGATGAGGCACATTTTCACCTCAGTGGATTCGTCAATAAACAGAATTGCATTTGGGCGAATGAGAATCCAAGAGTGATTGTCGAAAAACCAATGCACCCACAAAGAGTGACTGTTTAGTGCGGTTTATGGGCTGGCGGCATCATCGGGCCGTATTTTTTCCAAAATGAGGCCGGTCAGGCAGTTACTGTGAATGGTGTTCGCTATCGTGAGATGATAACGAACTTTTTATGGCCCGAATTGGAAGATATGGATGTAGACGATATGTGGTTTCTGCAGGACGGTGCCACTTGCCACACAGCTAACGAAACAATGGCTCTTTTGCGCAACAAATTCAATGGCCGTGTTATCTCACGTAATGGCGATGTCAATTGGCAGCCAAGATCATGTGATTTGACACCGTTGGACTTTTTTCTTTGGGGTTATTTGAAAGAAAAGGTGTACGTCGATAAGCCAGCAACAATGCAAGAGCTAAAGGATGAGATAATTCGGCACATTAATGGCATAGAACCTCCATTATGCCTCAGCGTCATCGAAAATTTGGACCATCGGATGGAGGTGTGCCGCCGTGGTCGCGGCGCCCATTTGGCCGATATTTTGTTCCATACATAATTGAGTAATACCAATATATCATAATAAAATAAAATTACAATAATTTCCTAAATAGTTTGTGTTTTATTCAAAATCAACATCGGCCCTTGAAATTTAACCACCCTTTATACAACTGCAATACATAATTTGATCTATCGGGTTTTCACGTTTTACGAGAGTTTTTTTTTTTTTTAATATTGACACACTAATTTTTAAGATATTTTATTTTTTGAAAGAAAACAGCTGATTTTTTACATTAAAAAAGAAACTGGACTAACATTCTGCATATTAAAGTTTTTACAAGTTCGAAAAATTATTGATATGATCTTTTAGATTTACGTTAAAAGTTCATAATGCACAACAAATTTTTGTCATTCAAAATAGTTTCTCATACGTCCATAACCAAATCAGCATATAACCTTTATGGCACCGGTTATCTATCTATAAATTAAGAATTTTTAAAAATAGTGCCAAATTTTTTAAAACAACAATCTTAAAAATAGTGCGAAAGTAAAATTCCAAATTTTTTTGCATTTTTTTTTGTAGAATTTTGACTTGTTAATACACTACAAAATTATATAATTTAAAAAATATTAACCCGTTGAGTGCGTTCACAGCGTCAAAGCTTAAATTATAATTAACTATACCACCACTAGAGGATGCGGTTGGGCTATAAAATGTAATGAAAATGTTGACTGGCAAAGCTCATACGAAGTTTTGTCAAAAAAATCTATCGATCTATCAATGTTTGGAAAAAAATGGGTTAATTTGAGAAAAATTATGTTTTTATCTTAATATATTTATGTAAAATTCTATGTGGAATAAAAAATAAAAATTTTGCAAAAATGCAAGTACTGGAATTAAATAAATCTAAATCCAAAATGGATTCAATATTTTTTAAATTCGTTTAATTGCAGTTATACATTTTAGCATAAAAGTTTAAAATTTTTCCTTCACAATATATTTTTGCGAAGATTAAGATAAAAATATCTTGTATTTCAAATTAAAAGTCAACGAAATAAACTAAATCATTTGACTATAAAACAGGACTAATATATTTTTGTATGAATAGAATTGTTTTGCTTTGGTTTTTCTGGCCTGTTTCCTAAAATAGCCTTTTGTGTTTTTTTTTTTTTGTGTTGTTGCATGAATACAGAGGTTAAAATTAATACTGTAGTAGTCGTGATTTGCTATAAATTTCATAATTTTATAGCAACGTGCAAGATATATTCAAACTGTCGGCAAATTATACTATGCAATTATTTCTTATGTGTATTTTGTTTTGATTGTGCGCTGTTACAGCAATAGCTGCATTTTATTTGTATAATTTTATAGTGCTGTCGTAGTTCATTTATTTGGTGCTGTGGAATTAATTTTTAATATTATGTGTTGGTATGAAAATATTAAATATTTCTTGCTGCTGTGGTGAGCATATTTAATGAAATTTAATAGTGTAGCAATGGGATTCCCCGAACTTTACTTTAATGCTTTGTACATACGTTAATGAAAAAAAAAAACCACAATGTGTACATGTATATCTTGCCACAGCCACAGCAGCACAATATACAATATTAAATATTACCATAGAATAACAAAATATATATAAATGAATACAATATTGCAACATATATGACTACCACAGCACATATCAAAATTCAAACAAAATGCTAATACTGCTGCGCCAGCACGCAACTGTCGAAGATAAAATAATTTCGTAGCATGCTATCACCACAGTTGAATATATCTTGCTAGCAATGTGCGAAAAATTAATGTGTTCAATATATCTTGCTAGCAGATATTCAACAAACATTTTTGATATGCTAAATTTTAAACTCTGCATGAATATGTGAAAACTGTCAACTGTTAAAGAGTTTAATTCTCTCTATAACAATTTTAACAAAGTTGCGACTTTAATGCACACGTTTTGTTGTTATTGTTTTATTGTGTCAAAAAAAACGCTAAATAAAGTATAATTATGAGTAAACATTAAAGTGAATAGCAAACTAGCTCTAAAGAATTTTCAAAGTTGGATTTTTATAAATAGTAAGAATTTTATTCGAAATTGCATCAGAACTACTTGAAATATTATAAATAAAACAAAAATGTGAACAATTAAATTTTCAAAATGTTCTGTCTACTGTCAACATGTTTTACAACAAAAAATATTGTTTGTATACCGCAATTAAAAAAGATAGCATTATACTAAAAAAAAAAATCGTAATGGCTACGGAAAATGATGCTGTTATTAAGGGAAATTTAACTATTTCGAGCCGTGCTGTATTTATTTTTTTTGTTAAATTTAGGATTTACTGCAGTAAAATGAAATTAGTAGAACAAATTAGTAAACGCAACTAAATTTTAGTGAAATTTCAGTAAACTGTAATTTAAAATGAATTTGCTAAAATCAGCAAAAAATTTGCTAAATTTTAGTACATCGAATAGAATTTCATAGAATAAAAATTAAAAAAAATAAAAATAAAATTAAATGCTTGATTACTAAGAAGACAAGAATGGAGCAAAATTGATGATTAATAGGTATTTTGTTAAAGTTCTGCCTATTATGGAGGCTCTAGCTTTTCTAAAACTTTGGGTTCTGATGAGATCTTTAGCCACATCGAAATACTAGTATCAACCTAGACAATATGTTTGATTTGCTTTATTTTTGTAAATATACGGAGGTTGAAAGCTCGTTATAAATTAAAAAAAAATAAAAAAAAAAATACTTTGTGTTTCAATCATTTCCACTTTTTTCTAATATATGAACTTTATTTAAGTTTTAATTCTGTAATAAAAAATGTTATTTATTTAAAATATTTTTTTAGTGTATAGCAAAATTTTTGCTTAATTTATTAACTGGGTTTCAAAAATTAGTAAAATAGTTTTCTAAAATCAGTGACAAAAATTAGTTCAAAATTCAGTAATTTGTAAAATGAGAAAATTAGTTCAAAATTCAGTAATTTGTAAAATGAGAATAGAAAAAAATTTTACTTAAACAAAAAATTGTACCACAAATTAGTACAAAAATAGAAAAGTGCGATTGAAAATTTGTTTTTTTTTTTGGAGTGTACATATGGAAAATTGTAAAGCGGTATTAAATTATATATAAAGCGTTTCAATAAACAAAATTTGACGTAAATACAAATTTTTTGTTGATCGTTCTTCATTTTTTAAAATTTTTATATGCTTTTAGAGAGTTTTTTATTTTTGCCCACTTTAGAGTACATCGTCCTTAATGTAGACCATTTTTAAAATTATTATATAACTTTTTTAAAATAGTTGCTACAAGAAAATTATCTATAGTCGAAAAATGCCCAATGATTTGGCTCGATGTTTTTAGGTTTGAAATATTCCACTTACAAACAAACGACACAGTGGTGAGTCCGCAGATTCGAATGAAATTTGGATACCTTGTTGAGGACAGAAATATATTAGACAGGAATCTTGTTAGGTGCGCAACCCAACATTTGTGGGTTAAAAAGAGGGGTGAAAAATTACAATATTTTTGTGTGAAAACAAAAATATTGTTAATATGTATGCTTTATTAAAATACTCGAAAAACAAAAATTTGTATACCCATATTACCCTATTGTGCGCCCAGGTTTGCCACTTATTTGAAATATTTAATATATGAGTTATATAAGCTCTCCGGGAAGAGTCGTGTTAAAGCCAAACTATTACGAAAACTGAAAAAGCGCAAAAAATGCCTAGATAAAATTAAATAAGCATTATTATATCTCTCATTTACTTCAAGACTGTCATAAGTCAAAAAATGTGATTTTTGAGTTAATGAGGCATGATATAGTCATGCTTTATATTGTATAAAAATTTCATATTAATATCATGTATATTATTCGAGATAGAGGATAATATATTTTATTATTTCTCTAAAGTGGGTGCAAAGAGTATATAGTTCATTGAAAAACTGTGCTACTCACAGGTTTCCCGATAATTAGCGAATTCGCACCCACCTTGCAATAAGAGAAAAATACATTAAAATCCCTATTTATAAAATACGTGACCAAATAAAGAGAGAAAGGATCGAACGAGGCAGATATGGATTGAAAACTTTAAACTCGTTTTCTGCAAAATCGTGTTTTTTGAGTTATGTCAGTCTTGCAATAAATGAGAGATGTGTTAATTTGTACTCAAACCAACAACAACTTCTCATACAAATAAGGTATTCGAAAAGCTAGTTTGTTAAATTACAAAAGTATTAGGACATTCACGGACATGTTGTATATAACAGTGGATGCGTCTTTTAAATACCATTAATTTGATACCCTTTAATTTTAATAACTTTTTGACCAAAATTGTTAACCACTACACTTGAGATTGCACACCTAAAGAAATACGTGGCTAATATTTGTTTGTCCTTTACAACATATCCAAGTTTCATTTAAATTTGAGGATTCACCACTGTGTAGTTTCCTTGTTAGTTTTTTCTTATATAGCAAAAATGTCGGATGAAGAGCCAATTAAGATAACATTCTCTTATAGATTACAAATTCAAATTTTAAAAATTAAAATATTAAAAAAAAAACTTAAAACAAAGAGGCAAAGCGAAAACATAAAGGAACACAAATATTAAATTTTGAATTTGCTCTGGGACAACCAGGCTATAATTTATAAGCATCCCTAAAAAGCTACATCTCTCTAGTATCGATGAAATTAATTTTGGTCAAATAGTCCAGCAAACTTTCTTAAAATAGCAATAAGTAAAAATGGGACATATATCAACCATTGGCCGACAAATTTTTGTCTTAGTTTTCTAGAATTTTTTTTTATTTTTTGTAGTTTTGTAATTTTAAAATACTTAAATTGTCTTAGCTGTTCAAAACACAAATTAATATAAAATACCTCTTTTTTTTTGTTAAAAATAGGGAAATAATACACTTTACTACAAACATATATAATTGAAATTAATAAAGGCATTTAAGTTGGGGGTTTTTTTTGTAAAGATTGTCCAAATTTTCAGCCTTGAGTGCTTTGATTTTTTCTCATATACGCAGTTGTATTATTATATTATTGTTAACAGTATTTGATGTTAAAAATTATTTGCTCTGAAAAGAAAAAAAGAAATAAAATAAACGATATTAAATATATAGTAGCTTTTGATTTACAAAATAAGTTAATTCCTATAAATTTTTATAATGCTTCATTTATGTCACAACCAAAAAAAAATAATAGTTTTTGAAACCTACATACTTCTAAAAAAAATGTTTTAGAACAGCTTCTTCTACCACCGTTATTCGGAGTTAAATTGTAAGGAATCACTGTATCACTTTTTCTAGAACCTGTTCTAAAGCAACCTTTTCTTGTTTGGAGGTAAAGAACCAATTGCAAATATGACAAAAGCCCTTAAAAATCGGTAGTAGCACATAAATTAGAACATATTCGCAAAGAAAAATCATGGTTGAGGGAACCATATTCTAAGAGTACCATAGATTTTTAAATTTATGATTATGACAACCATACCCTTATCTGTTTCTGTATCATAATACGATAATTAGATTAACATATTATTGTCCAAAATAGATTCCAATATTGTCATATTATGGTTCTGTACATTTTTATTAATTATCATAATATGAGTCCTACATTATTTTCCCATTATTCTGTTGAAGCTGGATTAAAAAGTTATGCATGTTTTTTTTTTAATAGTATATTTATTTAATAATTCACACATTTAAGTAAACATACACTTAAAATAATTTAAGCAATCAAATTGTCTATGTACTGAAGAATAAGCTTTGTGAAATATTTTTTTAACTAGTTATACAAGCTGTACATGTGATTACAGCATAAAGCGCTCATAAAAATATTGTTAAGAATACAATTTTACACTTCATTTATAATGATTAAACTATGTTTGCAGCAATCATAATATTCACATTATAACCATATTATTATCCTAGTTATCATATTATGATCATTTAAAATAATTTCGTCATAATTTATTACCATATTCTGATTACTGCAAACATATTATGATACTTTCATACTAAAGACTTAAAAGCACGCATATTTTGTTTACATTTTTATTTAATATTTCTTTATATTAAAAAATAAATCATGTAATTATTATCACATTATACTTAATTTGAAACTCTTGCATGTGCATATAATAAACAATAACTTTATTTAAGGGGTGCGTGACAATTAAACTTTTGCCTAGACATCCAGGGTAGACCGGGTTGGGACTACAAACTTATTCCTTCTTCCACAAAACAAATCATCATTACAATTAATGCCACTACGTTGTTTGGCTATTTGTAATGGTAGGCGTAATTATAATATGGCTGTAGTTAGAGAGAGGAAAATGACAATAAATGCTATATTATGAATGCAGACAAGACAATAATGTGATAAGAGAGATTATTGAAGAAATATGATTGATACAATAATAGTTTAATTTGAACAACAATTTATGGCAGTATGAAACATAGTTTTGTGGCCGCAATCATATTGCAACCGCATTTTTTCTCTGCGTTTATTATATTTAATAGGATCTGTTATTTAGATTTTACTATTTTAGTGGGTTGTATTAACTTTTGACATTCAAAAATAATAAAAAAAATTATAAAACTAAAAGTTTTAAAAACTTCTAGCTTTCGATTGTGGTTCTGACACATTTATTTCTAAATTACAGACCCTAAACTTATATGAACTGACACAGAATTGAGTTGATTTGTCACAATTTTATTTTAAACTTTTATGATGAGTTGTAATGTGTCAAAAAAAATTAAAATAACACAAATTGTAAGTTTTTCACTTCTATGACATCTCTTTGTAAGACAGTTTCTGAAGCAGATCCCCAGTAAAAATTTTTCGTGGTTTTGGAAGCAGGATACAACAAATGCGCTGATGTAAGTGCTTACTATTACATAATATTGAGAAGCAGCAATAGAAACGAATATTTTTTGTAGAAAAATACACAAACAAAAATTTTGCTCTTACTGTTTTCTCTAACAAGTAAGCAGCTTACCCTAATTACCTACAAGGATGCAGGTTGTAATGCAGAAAATGATTTCCTATTGTGTTTGATGTTTTCGAGTTTTAATTAAAAAATAATTAGTCATTTAATTGTTTTTGAAGAGCTAGCACGTGGATCGGTAAAACGAAATGGAATAATTATATTATATGTATGTCAAACATTTTAACAACAAAAAACTAATATCTGTAGAATTTTATGTAGAATAAATTATGTACATACACTCACAATATATTTTCCGTTACCGATTGTAGTTTATTTAAAAAGTAATCCGTAAAGTTTGTTTTTAACTGAATAAACTATTAAAATACAAAGAAACATATTTTTCAACTTTTTTGCCTGTTATTTAAAAAACAAACTATGAATTAATACGGATTTTCTGTAGCAGTTAATATTTTCGTTTAAAATCTACATGTTTAAAAAAAATCTACTTGTTTAAAAAAAAAATCACACAAAAATCACAGTAATCTTTTTTTTTAAAAGTTCTCTCAAACGTTTTTCATATGCATGAACTGGGGATGGTAAATAAATTACTTATTTACATTTTCAGTCCAAAAAGTACCAAAGTGGCCCAGCTGGCGATTAAGTGCTTTGTTTCAGTAAATTTTGTTTTACTTTTTTATTTTACTGAGGGTATTCAGCGTGGTTATTTGCACACGATGCAAATTTGCACTTTCTCATCCTTGAGCAGTATTGACGGTGCATAATGTGCATATTAGAACAGAGATGGAGTTCCCTCACTGTTCCAAATTTATATGTTAAAGCACATCTATTAGATGACATCTAGGAGATGAAGAGACAGCATGCTAGAGATAGAGTAAAAACTCTGAGTTTCTTTATTCATGTACAAATAACAAAGTTTAATATATATAAAATAAAACGAAAAGTTAGGATTACAATTTTCGCAGTATAGAACATGTGTTAGCTGATTATTTGAATACAAGAAAATTAATTAGCAATATGGTAAAAGTCTAGTGTTTTTTAGGTTAACAAGATAAAGCGCATCAATATTTAATGTAAATTTAAAATTAAGCAATATTCTTGTGCAACTTTTGCTAGTTTGCAACAAATTACCCGTGTGTATGTCATATTGGAAGGTTAGAAAAAATCAAAAAGGTTTTGTGTCTGCACAAGATATGTGTTAAATATTTAATATTGATTTGGCTACATTGAATGATAATAAAATTGTCAGTAATATGTGCAATAGTATTGCAAGAGTACCTTAACAATTAAATTAAATCAAAAGGTACCAAAATGTTTACAAAAGTGCTTTTTACTTTAGTACTAAACCAAATATTTTATTTACCATCACTATAGTTTTTCTTTAGATTTTAATTGTCTTTTATTTTACAAACACATAGTCTTTTAAGTTATTTGCATATTATAGTAAAAGATGAACTCAAAGGTCATCCTTTTTCGTTATGCTGCCATATAAATGTTAGGCGCCATTCGCTCAATTAATTATTATTCAATTAATCTTATTATTTAGTTTTAAAAATAAATCCTAACATATATTATTATGTATATAATACATTATGTAAATAATACATTTTTATTTCTTTTAAATTAAATTTGGTGATAGCTAAAATAAACGACAATCGTTTATTTTTACGTTTTTGGGGGTAAAATTTTGATGGTTAAAATAAAGGAAAATCGTTTATTTTTAAGTTTTGGGAGTTAAATTTTTAATTGTCAAAATAATGGAAAATCTTTTATTTTTATGGATTTTTTGATAGTCAAAAAAAACGAACGTCGTTTATTTTAACGGATTAAGCAATTATTTTTTAATAGTTAAAATAAACGAAAGTACTTTGTTTTTATCGATATTTTTAGTTAATTTTTTAACAATTAAAAATAATTGGAAATTACTATTGTTTTAAACGAAAAATCAGTAGTCCTGTTTTTAACAACTTTTTCTATAGTTTTAATGTACAAATTCGTTTGTTTCTAACTATAAAATATTGTGAGTGTACATATATTCATATTAATACTTTTAATCATAATAATGTAGACATGAAATATGATTTTACTGAAACCCATGAAATCGCTGCTTTTTATAAGCGCTGAAATCCGCGCTTATTTTGCGAAAAAGTAATGCTTCCAATTCGCTAGGAATAACTGTCCTATATAAAGATGAGGTTAAAGTTATATGATGTACATTTTCCATACTAAGTTTGGTAGAGATCAGAAGGGGTGGAAGAAATCCATTGGATCATTTTATATATTTTCAGTCTGTTGTTTTTCAACCTTTATGACGGTCGTACACTTGATCTGTTAAGAATGCATTAACAAAGCATACCCCTTTGGGACTCAAACTGCATGCAGAAAGTTCTTGATTTTTCATGGTTAACGTAAAATAATTTAGAAAGTATTACACCATATGTACATATTTTTGTACGAAGGCGGATCAATAAGTCCGTGACTTTTCGAACTTCCCTCGTAGTTATATGAAATGCAACACTGCTGCCATTAAGTAACACCTGTTAATAGACTACTGTCCAATTTTGAGCAAGTTCTGTCATTTACTTTGCGTTTAACAGCTGTTCAAAACATTCAACTTCATGGATTTTTTCAAGAAGATCGACGAGTAAAAGTGTATGAGATTGTTGATGCCATAGGCATTTCATATGGCAGTGTAGTTTCGATTTTAAATGATCAGTTGGACCGATTTAACGAGGATTAAAAAAAACGACTCCATATGGCCAAGAAAAATTTATTTTTCTTCAAGATAATGCACGGGTGCACACGTGTGCAGTCTAAATGGCAAAATTCCATGAATTGGGCTACGAATTGGTACTTCATCAGCCATATTCTCCGGATTTTAGATTTAGTGACTATTTCCTATTTCCAAACCTAAAGAAATGGCTCGGTTGAAAGAGATTTAGCTCCAACGTTGAAATTATTGATCAAACAAATGCCTATTTTATGGACCTCGAAAAATCGTATATTTTGGAATTGATACAAAAATTGGAAAAACGTTTGACTAAGGGTATTGAGCTAAAAGGAGATTATGTTGAAAAATATTTTTTTTATTTTTTGCAACAAAATAACTGTGTTTCATTCAAAAAGTCACGGACTTATTGAGCCGCCCTCTTATATGTATTTGTATATGTATACATTTGTATATGTACATATTTTATGAAATATAATTTGGTTAAAAACATGTTAGATGAAAAATCTCCACAAATCTATAACTATTGGACATATTCGAAGTTTAGAGAGAAAACATCAACGCACATAATCGTGACCTTGGTTCTCAAACAGATAATTAAAATATAAACAAACAATTTGTTTCAAATTTTTATTTTATGAAGGGATGTCAGTGCAAAAAATCGATAAAAAAAAATATCTAACCATTTTTAGAAATAAAAAAAATTAAAACTATATTGGCCGATTCAAAATTATGGAAAAGTTTAATCACGCTAAATTCGCACATTTTTTTTGGAAAAATGGTTCCAATTTTTTAAATTTTCTTGTGGGGCAGTTAGTTTTGCATTGCTGCGATATACTTTTTCCAGTGGCTTAGAAGACAACATATATTTCTTGTTTATGAGTTGATAAAGTACTATATCCGGTAAAAAAAACATAAAAAAATACAAAAAATTCGAAACCCAAAAAAAAAAAAAATTGCTATTGATTATTTTCAATATTTCAAATTTGCGTAACGATAACAATTAGAAATATGTACTTATAATTTTGCACTTCAACGAGTTAAATTGTTGTTAATCCAAGTTTTCAGTTTCAAAGGATTTAAATATTTTTGACATAAGCCCATATACATACAAAACTTTTTTGTCTTTATAAAAAGAAAACAGTCTTCAGCTTAAAATAAATATAACTTTAAATACGATAACACTTACCAGAACACTGAAAAGCTTAACAAATTCAAAGTCAATAAAATATATTATTGATTTTCTACCAAAGGATAAAGTACTCGTACCACATAAGAAGACATAGAATTGCAGGCTACATATATTCACAAACTATTAAAGTGAACTCATGCCAACAAAAAGGCCATAAATGAAATGACTTTCACTAAGTCTCCATAAGTCAGCATTTTCTGAGGTATGAATTATGGAGATGCACGAGAAAATGGTAGTAAATGATGTTTGCAAGTGAAGATATAGGAGGCGTCCAAAAACTGTAATAAAAGTCAGAAAAAGAGAAAAATTGAAAAAAGTAGCAAATAAAAAACTTTTATGACTTTTATGAGTTAAATTGTTTAATATCTAAAGTTTGGGATATCTTTTTTTTGTTTGGCAAGCATTAAACATTGAAAATGCACTTAAATCACTTTATTATTGCACAGTATTTGTTCCCTTTAATAGACTTAGAAAAAATGCACTTACAATATTTTGCCGTTACAAACAAATGAATATGTACTTTAAAACTACTAAACCTATAGTTAAAAACCGGTATACGTACTTTTATCTTTGAAATTAAAAGTTTTTTTCCTTTATTTTTCCTTACCCGGCTAAAAATTTTCAAATATTAATCCATAAAGGTTAAATGCATGTTTGTACTTGCTCATACATATACAATCATTACCCTCCATAAATCTCCAAGCATGCTTCTATTAATCTCCAAACATACATATGTATTAACGACATTTGAGGTAAAATCTGCACAAAGGACATTATTTGGTAAAGACGGCAGCAAATGTAGTCAAAAACAAATGAAATTTCACTTGAAGAAATTACGACTTACATTTCATTAAATTCAACTAACATATGAAATTTCCTCATATGAACATGTAAGAATCATTTATGAACCCATATGCATGTATGTGGGCATGTATGAAGCATGTGTGCTCATGGTCGGATCCATATATGTATGTCGATTTTTAACAGGGAATACAACTTATTTTGTATTTCGAAAAATAGACAATTTTAGTTAGCAATTTTTTATGCAACTTAAAAGGAAGATTTACATTTCTATTGCAAAATTCATTAAGTTTTACAACTTTTTTGGTACTTTCTTAGTACTTGCACTAACAGTAAAAAGGCCGGGTACCCTGCCCCAGATCCAGCACCCACCACTCACATAGGTAAGCAACTGCACATGGTTAGTAATTTTTATGACAAATACAGTCATCGCCAATTTGACTACATTTATAGACATTTCATTTTAAATCAGTTACTTTTAAAATATTGTCAAACAACTTTTGCCATTTTTCCAAAAACTGAGCGAAGTAGGCGTGGTAAAATATTGACAAATTTTGCGCTCATTTCTAGTATATTACTAATTACACCGGTCTACACGATTTTTCGGTCTGACTTCTAAATGTCAAATTTTGGTTTCTTTTACGGTACTAATAAAGAGAAGCATATTAAAAAAAAAAAAAAAAAACAGAAGAAGATAACTTTAAAAGCTACGAATTAATATTTTGGTGTTTTTCGATGTCTAGAATCATAATTCTGCATTAAAACAGAAACCCAAGAAAACATTTTGTTTTGTCGACCGGTGTTATTACTTAAGTGAATTGGGCAAATGCTATACATTTTAATATATCAATATATTTTTTATGGAGCATTTGAAACAGAACTAGTTCCTTATATTTAAATATCTAGAGTAACACATAACTCAATTTATCTAAAAATAGGCCAAAATTTTTTTATTTTTTATTTATTAAAAAAATTTAGATGTTTATCTATCGATCCAGAAAGTTTCATTGTGCAACTCGCATTAGTTTCTGAGAAAATATTCGTTGAATATTATCTTTCATATATATTGCTGTGTTAAGTCTATGAAAGGTACCTAGGCGTAGGAGCAATAATGTTATTCACTATTCACAAATTCCTACGGGTAGGGGCAATAAGGGGAAAGTCTCCCCCTTGGCGGCCTGACTTACCAATTGAGATAGAAAGCTGAAATTTTTAATATGTCTTCTTCTCACTGGTATGGTAATATTTGGAATTTCGGGCAGAAACGTGGTAAAATAGAGGCTAATTTGGGGGAAAATGTCTCCCCACTGGCGGTCTGGCTAAAACATTAAAGCCAGAAACTAGAAATTTCGTAACTTATCCTGAGGAAATGTCTGTGTTTGCGGGATTTTTTTTAAATGCCTAAAGGGAGGGGCAAAAAGGAGTAAAGTCTCCTTCTTGGCATCCTAGCCAAACCGCTGATGATAGGAATTTGAAATTTGTTACTTGAGTTCCTAAACACGAGTAGGCCTCTGAATTAAGCGGATTTTAGGAAATTTATACGGGGAGGGTCTAAAACGGGAAACGTTTTCTCGTTGGCTACCTGGCCACACCGCTCAAGCGAGGAACTTGAAGTTCGGTGTGTTGGTACCTTACCACGAGAAGACATCTGTATTAACGGGATTTCTTGCAATTCCAACGGGGAGGAAAAATATCCACCTTGGATGTCTGGCTAAACCGTTGATGCTATGAAGTTGAAATTTTGTACGTGGGCTTTTAATCAGAAGTACCAATCTGTATAGAGCGGATTTGGGAAGTTTCCTTTTTAAATAGTAAAATAAAAAATAAACGAATTGGTTTATTGTTAAATTATGTTAATTTTCCATTGGTTTTACATTTTCGACGGCTTAAACTCTTCTACTTTTTTTTACTTACGAAATTAATATGTAATTATAGTTTTGTAATTGAGACCAGAGATGTATTTGAGGACTTAAAGAATAATTGATAAATAATTGAGATGTCCTACATATATTCAATCACAATATTTTCTCCGTAAAGACTACTGAATATACACATTAAATTAACTGAAAATCAATTAAAAACAGGACTACTTACTTTTCGTTTAAAAGAATTGTATTTTTTAGTTTATTTTCAACTGTTGAAAAATTAATTGACAAAATCCATAAAAAGATTGTTTTCGTTTATTTCAATACTCAATATAATATAACAACGTTTTGTTATAAATAGAAAATTTTTACTGAATGTTTTAACAACTACGGAAAGTCCATTTTTTTTGTTTATTTTGCTTATTGAATAACAGACAGAAAGTTAAAAAATATATTTCTTTGTTAATTTAACTGTATATTCCATTGAAACAACTTTACCGATTAAACTATTAAATAACTGTTGATTTTTTATGGAAAAGTTCTTGTGAGTGTATTTTTCATATATTTTTTAAACATTTTTCTTAAATTTCTTTCTATTGACAACTAATTTCTGTACATGGGCGAAGTATGGACTGATTTTTGTCTACAGTTTTAAAAGCACTGAAACAAACGGAATTTACTCATAAATTAAATTATCGTTAACAATTTTATAATTTCAAGAGAAATTGCAAAATTATTCCGCTTTTTTGCAAAGTAAAATACGAATGCTTTAATATAAATGCTAGTCATAAATGCCTAAAAAAATGTTCCCTTTTTTTTTTTTTTTGAGAAATCTTAAGTTTAATTGTTCTGATATTTGTCAAAAGTACTGGCAACAAAACACGAAATTTGTCACATTTTGTGTATTAAAATATAAAATAGTTTTATTAAATGCCGGTTAACCAATTTTTTTTCATTCTAAGTTAACAGAAAATTAGTTTATCGAGAAAATTTATTCAGTTTTTTATTTTCAGTCAAATTGTTATTCTGTTGCAAGTTCATACACTCATGGAAATAATCTTGTAAAGAATATCAGAAAAAAGCTACTAAAAATTAGTTAAAAATGACCTTGCAGAAAAAACTGTTAAATTTAGCAGATTTTTGTGCTAATTATTAATAAAATAAGAACAAAAAAAAAAAAAATAAATCTGTTAGCTTTACAAAATTTTAGTTATAAACGATGTTAATGAATTTTAGTTAATTGAAAATAGCATTTTGCTCTGTTAAATTAGCAAACACTTTTAATAAATATTTATAGACTAAAAGTAGCAAACATAAACTGTAATGTGAACAAAATTTTTGCTGTATTTACCTCAAATTTAGTAGAATGCAAACAACAGTTTACTTTGCAAAAAAATTGTAGATTGCTGATTTCATAATTTCACATTTTTGAATGATTTGTTTGTCTACTAATATTTAGTAAATGTTTATGCTGAATTTTGCAGATTATTTTGTTACTTTCAATAAACTAAAATTTAGTTCAAATATAACAAAATATTTGGGGATTCATCATATTTATTTTTGCTATTCTTATCTTATTAATATTAAGCAAACTTTATCAGTTTTTTCTGCAACGTCATTTTTAACTAATTTTTAGTAGTTTTTTTTTTTGCTATTTTTACAGGTTTGTTTATATGAGTTTAGCCATTACTTCATCTTAAAAGAAATCAAATATATACATTCAAAATGCGGTAAGTTTTTAAGTTTTAAACGGAGATTCAAAATTCTGACTTAAAGTTTTTTTCTCATTTTTAATTTGCTACCACATTTCTAATAGTTTTACAATAGCAAACTAAGGCCCACTAACTTATCTTAAATCAAGGTTAAGGGCTTATATATAAATGTTAAATTAATATAAATATCTGCGGTTAAAATCAAACTTTGGTTATTTTTAGAAAAGTTACTCCTTAAATGAAGTTTTGGGCAAAAAAAATCTCTGCCGGGTCAGCTAGTTTTAAATAAAATATAGGATATTAGAGAGGATAGTTTCCAATGTTAATCCCATTATGACAACGGTTATGGCAATAATTTTACAACGACCGTTAATAGCGAGCTAGCCCATACATTAGCGAATACATATTTATAATTTCGTGTTTCTAGACCAAAAGGTTTTTCCTGCCATTAAGAATTTCCAAAATAATACGGTTTGGACAGGTGGTTTAAGAGAAATTCCTCTACGTTTCTATCAAAAATTTAAAAAAGTACTTTTCACTGTATTTCCCATATTCCATTAATATTATATTTAACCCAAAGTGCAAAGAATTAAAAAAAAAAACATATATAGTTCTTAAATATGTATATATTAGAGTTCGTCACTAAAATTTGATTTTAGGATATCATCACTTCTTTTACGGTTTTTGCATCTATAACAAAAATTGCGTTATAACTTTTTTAAATTTTTAACTCTTTTCAACAGGAGCGCGATGGCCAAAAATACTAATTTAGGGTCCCTTTTATTACAAAGCAAAACGGGGATAATTTATATGAAATTTGAGCCTTACATTCGATTCTACTCCAAAAGTTATTAAAAAAATTTTTCCCGGTTTTTAAAGTGCACCGTTTACCAAAAACTCTGTTTTTTCAAAAACTTTTAAAAATTAATTTTTTCATCACACACAATAAAAATGTATTATTAACTGAGAATAATAGTATACAAATTTTTGACACAATGCGAACCGCTAAAAAGTTATTAAGGTATCAATTTTGTAAAAAAAAATATAATAAAATATTTTCTTTTAGCAAACACAATGAAAAAGTATTTTGAGCTAAGAAAAATGCCACAAACGTTTTCGAAATATCGCGGCATGTTGAAAATTGTTAAGCAATAAAATATTGCATTATAGTAAAGGCAACATTTTGAAAACTTAATAATTTTTAACTGGTGTAATGGTTAGGGTTCATTTATAATGTTTCCCTACCTAAGGGGGTTTTAGACGTAGTTTAAAAACGCCACTTGCAATAATTATTTTTATTTTTGCCGGCACTTAAAAGCGCCAAGGCAAAGCACTTTTTAGTGATGGTAAAATTAGAAAGAATTAAAGTTTAAGCAAGCCAATTGCTGGGCTGAGTTTATGGTTTTACATTGCCTTTGTTTCAAAATTGGTTGTCATTATAAACTAAAATAACGGTACTTTAATCTAATTGCTAATCCTATTTACACATACATATATATAAATCATACAGCTGATTAAAGTGGTGAGTTTCATTAAAACTGTGTAATATACTTAACAGCAGATTAGAGATCAGAGCTGTGCAATACATTACACTGGGTTCCCATGAAGTGAAAATTTTTGCACAATTTTTCTCAGCTAAAAACGCTTTTTGATTGAGTGTAACAAAACAGTATTTTATAAGTTTTTTGAAAAAAATTAATTTATTTTTTCCGACCACTCTATTTCCTAAATGGTGCACTTTAAAAACGGGGAAAATTTCCATTTCTATTCATAATTTTTGGTGTAGAATCAGAAAGTGAATTTAAATTTCATATAATTACACAACTTTTTGCTAAGTAGGAAAAGTGCGCTAAATTAACGTTTTTGAACGCCGCGCGGCAATGGAAGGAGTTTGAATTAAAAACAGAAAATAATATGGGCATTTTATTTATTGGTGCCAAAACATATTAAAAAGTGATGATATCCCAAAAACAAAGAAACTTTATGCTTTTCTGACGAACTCTAGTATATATGTATATGCATTGGCAATATTAAGTCCCGAATTTGGAAAATTATTCAAAATGACTACGTTCTTTATCCTAGAACAGTAAGGATAAGATAAGAAACAGTAAAAAATATGTTTCCCATAAAGTTTTAAATCAGATATTTTACATAAATTTTTTTCGTCGGTACACAGTAGTGATATTTTTTTTTAATTTATTTATTCATTAGTTTTTCCCACTTAATATTTTATAACCAAACATGGAACAAGCTACAATTTAAATTAAGTATGTACTGTATATATTCATTAAACATATTTATATATTTTTTTATTAGAGCGGCATATTTTTGCAGCTTTTTATTTTTGTCAATTATTGTTGTGACTATTTTTTCGACATATATGTATGGATAGATACAGGTTTAATATATATTCTTGGATGTTCCTAAATTTGGCAATGCGTGGATACATAAATCTCCATACAAGCTTCCAAATATCTACATACATGTGCATTAACATCACTTCTAATTTTAGACATAATCATGATCGAATGATAGCAAATTTTGTATATTATTCTAGTGCAAAAATAAAAAATTCTACGATAACACTTATAGATTGGATACACTCATAGAAATGAACCTGTAAACATAACAGAAAAATATGCTAAAATTAAAATTTCGTTTTGCTAAATATTAATAAAAAAAAGAACAGCAAAATTAAATCTGAAAACTTTACAAAATTTTAGTTATATTTGAGTTGAATTTTAGTTAATTAAAAAAAGCAATTGACTCTACTAAAACTAGCAAAAACTTTAACTTAATGTTTGTAGACTAAAAACATCAAAAAAAAAAACTGTAATATCAACACAATTTTTGCTATATTTAACGTTAACTTTAATACAATACAGTTAACAGTATATCTCGCTAAAATCAACAGAAAGTTTTGCTTACAAATTGCATATTGTTGATTTCAGAAAGCAGATTTTTTCGCATTAAAAATCTTTAAACAATCTTTTAAAATTGAAATGAAGCTAAAGATGACTTAGTCGCTTAGGTCGAAAGTGTGGCACTACCTCTAGCGCTGAGCCCCACAAGATTTTTTCATCTATTCTTACATTTATTAGTAATTAGTGCTTTTTATTTGTAATAGTAACATTTTAATTTTGATATCAAAACAGTCTCCTCAAAAGTCCGTGACTTTTTGAATGAAACACAGTTTTTTTTGCAAAAAAAAAAAAAATATTTTTCAACACAATCCAATTTTAGCTCAATACACTTAGTCCAACGTTTCTCCAATTTTTGTATCCCTTCCAAAAAATGAGATTTTTCGAGGTCCATAAAATAGCCATTTGTTTCAATAATTTTATCGTTGAAGATAGGAAATAATCACTGGGGGCTAAATCCGGAGAATATGGCGGATGAGGTACCAATTCGTAGCCCAATTCATGGAATTTTGCCATTGAGACTGCACACATGTACTTTATCTTGATGAAAAAGAACTTTTTTCTTGGCCATATGGGATCGTTTTTTTTTATCCTAGTTAAATCGGTGCAATAAGTTGGCATAATATTCGCCGTTTATTGTTTTTCCCTTTTGAAGGTTATCGATGTGGATTATCCCACGTGCATCACAAAAAACTGTTGACATCACCTTATTGGCCGACAAACTTACCTTGGCCTTCTTCGGAGCCGGTTCACGCGGAGAAACCCATTGTTTAGAATCCTACTTGGTCTCCGGAGTGTTGTAATGGATCCATGTTTCAGTCACAGTTACAAAACGCCACAAAAACTCATTCGAATTGCTGTTAAACAACTCGAGACAATCCTTTGAAGGAGTCACACGATTACATTTATTGTCAATTGAGAGCAAACGCTGCACCCATCTTGCAGACAGCTTTCTTAAACCCAACTGATCATATAAAATCGAAACCACACTGCCATATGAAATGCCTATGGCATCAACAATCTCACGCACTTTTACTCTTCGATCGGCCAACACCATATTGTGGATTTTTTCAACATTTTTCGGGTGTATTGACCGCAATTGGATGTCCAGAACGTTCAGAGTCATTTGTACTTGGGCGACCACAACGAAAGTCAGTAAACCACTTTTTTACCATTGAAATCGATGGTGCAGAGTCCCCATAGTATTTATCAAGCTTTTCCTTGGTTTGATTGACGGTTGTTTTTCGCAAAAATAATGTTTAATGAGCACTCGAAGTTCACTTTTTTCCATTTTTAAATAAATCCACGAGGCTGTTTGTTTTAAACAGCTGTTAAACGCAAAGTAAATGAAGGAACTTGCTCAAAATTTGACATTAGTCTATTAACAGGTGATACTTGATGGTAGCAGTGTTGCATTTCATACAACTATGAGGGAAGTTGGAAAAGTCACGGACTTATTGATCCTCGTATTTAAAAAATCACCATATATAATAGTTTTTTTTTTGTGTATAAAGGGTCATACGACATTTTTGAAACATTTCAGGCTAAAAGCTATAAACTTCTTCATATTTATGAAACATATCATAAACTTGAAGAAGATTGTCATCAATTTGAACTTTGATGAAACATATTCATCATATTTATAAAGTCTTACATTGGACGAGAATAAATGAAGTATTTCATCATATTTGCAAAGTGATTGCGGCCACACAACTATGTTTTCTACAGCCATAAATGGTTGTTTCAATTAAGTTATTGTTGTATCAATCATATTCCACCAATATGTGGTTGCTTTCATCATGTTCTAGTAAAAATGTATCTTTCTTTCAGTTATCATATTATTGTATTGTCTACAATCATAATAAAGCATTTATTTTCATATTCCTCTACGTAACTGCAGCAATATTATAGTTGCGCCAACTATGAGATGATCAGTCGGTTTTTTATTAGCGTCTTCGCTCTTTTAGTTTCATTTTTGTTTTAGATTTTGTGAAAAGAAGTTGTGAGAAACAGTCAGCCTTATTGTGGCTGACTGTTTACAAACACGTAGTGGTGTTAATTAATAATAATAATTATAATAATTGTAACGACGAGTTTTCCTCCGTTAGCTGGGGTAAGCTCGCGGGGGTAGGGATCGTCACAGAAATTTATTTGTGTCAGTGACCGAGAGTAAAAGGCAAGGTTTAAACGTTATAAATCTTACTTTATTTATATAGAATTAAACTAAGTCTAAGAGAGAGAAGGAGAGACAGAGTGCGCGAGAGAGAGAGAATGCCAGTAGTGGGGAGATGACCACCCAAGAGCACGCGTAACGTTGACGTAATGTGTTGACCTGCGGCAAGTGAGGACAGTGACCGGGGAAGGCACGTTTCCTCTGATGGCTTGATTGATGAGCAACGACCGGGGACGGCACGTTACTGTAATTATCTTCGGGAGGACAACGACCGGGGACGGCACGCTTCCTCTGTTGGCTGCGAGATGGGGAACGACCGGGGACGGCACGTTACGGTGAATATCTTCGGGAGGACAACGACCGGGGACGGCACGCTTCCTCTGTTGGCTGCGAGATGGGTGACGACCGGGGACGGCACGTTACGGTAAGTATCTTCGGGAGGACAACGACCGGGGACGGCACGCTTCCTCTGTTGGCTGCGAGATGGGTAACGACCGGGGACGGCACGTTACTGTAGTTATCTTCGGGAGGACAACGACCGGGGACGGCACGTTTCCTCTGTGGGCTCTTCGCAGGATACTCGACGGGTGTTCAAGGATGGAAGTGACCTAGGACGGCACGCTTCCTTTGTAGGCTCTTCGCAGGATACTCGACGGATGTTCAAGGATGGAAGTGACCTAGGACGGCACGCTTCCTTTGTGGGCTCTACGCAGGATACTCGAAGGATGTTCAAGGATGGAAGTGACCTAGGACGGCACGCTTCCTTTGTGGGCTCTTCGCAGGATACTCGAAGGATGTTCAAGGATGGAAGTGACCTAGGACGGCACGCTTCCTTTGTGGGCTCTTCGCAGGATACTCGAAGGATGTTCAAGGATGGAAGTGACCTAGGACGGCACGCTTCCTTTGTGGGCTCTTCGCAGGATACTCGAAGGATGTTCAAGGACCTTCGCAGAATACTCGAAGGATGTTCAAGGACCTTCGCAGGATACTCGAAGGATGTTCAAGGACCTTCGCAGGATACTCGAAGGATGTTCAAGGACCTTCACAGGATACTCGAAGGATGTTCAAGGACCTTCGCAGGATACTCGAAGGATGTTCAAGGATGGAAGTGACCTAGGACGGCACGCTTCCTTTGTAGGCTCTTCGCAGGATAATCGAAGGATGTTCAAGGACCTTTGCAGGATACTCGAAGGATGTTCAAGGACCTTCGCAGGATACTCGAAGGATGTTCAAGGACCTTCGCAGGATACTCGAAGGATGTTCAAGGACCTTCGCAGGATACTCGAAGGATGTGCAAGGATGGAAGTGACCTAGGACGGCACGCTTCCTTGGGAGCTAGAAGAAGAAGAAGGGTTAGTTTACGCTACCTTGTGTTCATGATGACGGCTGCAGACAACTCATCCCGATTTCTGTTTCGTCGGCCTTTATATACTCTCTGTGGGTAACGAGGGTCGTTTGATAATTTTCGACAAGGTACGATAATAGTAACAACTAATATTCAATCAATTTTCTTTAATAATTAAACATTAATTCAATTTCCAAATACTTATGGACTACGGGTGTTGGCAGAAACGAGCCCTGCGACTTCTGTCATTACATAATAATATAATTCTTTATTTATAAAATTAAAATTGTTTACAATTCATTGATTTTCACAATATTAAGATTCATAATCATGTATTAAAGAAAAAAATGTTAAGACAATGTTTATTAAAAACGTCTGTCAAAAATTGCAGTTATCTTGTTTCGGCATTTAATTAAACTCTGATACTAAAAGGTTTCTATATGTTGTGCTACTTTTTAAGTAATTTGTAAGGTTTACCCAATCGTTTTCTTCACGACCATCTAGTATTTTGCGCATCTCCACTTCGCTAAGAATCGGTTTCTGAAAGTTTATTACTCTGAATTCTTTTAAAACTGGACAAATCCCCATAAAATGTTGAAAAGTTTCATGTTCGCGTAGATTACATAAGTTGCAACGTTTCGATTCTTCATCAGCGCCGTATTTATTACCATTAAGCCCTATCATTCCGGTTCTTGCTTTAAATATCCAGGATATTTTGTCATTATAGCGATTATTTGCCAAGTATTGCCGACCTTGTTCTGGATTCAAATATTTATACATTCTTAGCTCGCTTTCTGATTTTTTCTGAAGTCTCTCTTGATGGTTGTATTCTTTTAATTTTGTTAGAAGATTCGTACTAAACAGACCCCATTCAAACTCTAAACACTCTACCTCTGGAAACTGTAGGTTAAAATTGATGGAAAGTTGTTTTATTGTTTTAACCCAAAAAAGATCGCGACGTATTATTATTTTAGAAAGAATATGGGGTAGCCTATTGCCTTAATATTGAAACAAGGTTTTTGAAATATATTGTAAGTGCAAACCCATTGTATATAGATGATTATCTTCTGCTCCTGTTTCTAGCATTATTGCATAATTTGGTGTATCATCAGGTACTTTTAATATCTTTTTTAGAAAGTACCGTTGAAGCTTATCAATATCATCGAAGTGTTCAAAACCCCATACTTGAGCCGCATGTGGTGTTAATTGTAATGCTGATTTGGTTTACGGAAGAAGGAATAATTTTGTAGTCTCAACCTGGTCTACCCTGGAACTGTAGGCAAAATTTTAACTTTGTTATTTTCATTATATGGACATAAAAGTGTTACAAATTAAGTATAAATTTATAAAAAACAAGTGCTTTATTTTTTAATTGTTTGTAAAACGAAAAAAAAATATTGTTAAAGAAACAAGTATCAAAGTAGTATGAAATAGTCATAATATGTTTGCAATAATCATAATATAGTAATAACTGAACACGAAATTCTTGTCCATGATCATACTTTGATAGCTAGGAATATAATATGGTTATAATGCAATTGTTATGATTGCTGCAAATACGGTTTGATCATTATAAATGTATTGTGAAATTGTATTCTTCACAATATTTTCATACTGTAATCAGATGTATTTCTTTTATTGCTGACATACTATTTCTGAAAGTTTTTTCTTCAGCGCAAAGACAATTTGATTACTTTAATTATTTTAAACCTGAGTTTATTTAAATGTGTGAATTATTAAATAAATATACTTTAAAAAAAAAACATGTATAACTCTTTATTCCAGTTTCTTTACTGGGAGAAAACTGTAACGCTCATATTATGACAATTCATAAAAATTTACAGAACCGTAATATGATAATATTGGGATCTATTTGGAAGCATAATATGGTAATCTAATTATCATATTATTATACTGAAGCAGATAAGAGTATCATAGTAACATGGTTGTGGCAATCATAAATCCAAAAATTTATGATGCTCTTAAAATATGGTTTCCTCAACCATGATTTTTTTTTGCGTGTGACGAAGCTTTTTCTGTGAGTGCGAAATTGGGTTTTTTTTTGCATATTTTATTACTCTTATATCTGATATACAATTTTGTGTAGTCTTTTCGTTGACATTATTGTTATTTGAAAACTTTAGATATGATTTTTCCATATGTTCTAAAATGTTTGCCTTCAACTAAGCCCGAGTTTGAAGCATTCCAAAGCGAAATTGCGAATTTAGAGAAAATTGCAAATTTTAGTACGTGCTGAAAAAACTCGAAGACCAGATTTTGAATCTGGTAATCAACGTTTATAACATCCAGACAATACTTTAATGGGGAGGTTATCCGTTTAACATGCGAACTTACTTAAAACGCAAGAATTCCGTAAAAATTTCAGCGAACTTTAAAATTTTGACAAACAAATTTTTATGCAGTAAATGGAAGCCATTGAATACTACCAAAATCCACCCTTTTCTAAAAATTTTTGAAAATGGACTTTTAAAAATAAGTGGTTTATATATAGCTCATTTACTTCAAGAGCGGCACAACTCAAAAAACATGATTTTTGAGTTAATGACGAAGAATTTATCGTTATATCACGTATTACATTTTGAGTAAAAAAGTCGTATTGATATCTTGTATTCACACCCCTTGAGAGAGATTAAGTCGTTATTTTTTCTTCAAGTGGGAGTAAATTGAAAACTTTAAACTCGTTTTCTACAAAATCAAAATTTTTGAGTTATGAAGTTATTGAAGTAAATGAGCGATATTTGTTTTAGTGTGGGTTATTTTCACAAAATTTAAAAATTTATTTTAGACGTTCTTCTTAATTTAGTGACATGGTTTCTTCTACTTTTACTCAATTGGTCGGATCTCTAGTCAAATATTTGAAGGAATAGTACCGGTATTTTTCTCAGCTTTTGCTTTTATATTGGGATTTCTTTTCTTTTTAAATCGATAGATAGAATTCAGTTCATATTTAATTCCAAATACGTGAAAAGAAAAAAAAAATATCAAATTTTTTTGATGAAACTTCAAAATTGAGTTAAAAACAAAGATTCGGAAAATACTGTTAAAATAAGCAGAAGTTTTATTTTTTTTTTGCTAAATATAAGTAAAATAAGAATAGCAAAATTGAACAAATATTCATTTATATATGAGTTAAACTAAATATTTATTCAATTTTGCTACAAATATTTAGTTATATATGAGCTAAAGGTTTGTTAATTAAAAACAATAAATTAATCTGCTATGGACAAAACTTAGCATAGAATTTTGGATTACATTTTATAGTAGTGTGCAAATTAGATGAAAATCGGTTAATGTTAAGATAAAGGTAACCTAAAAATTAACCACTTTCATTGAAAGCATTATGAGTGCATTTTTAAAGAAATTAAGATAATGATGGGGGTCCATAGTAATCAATGGCTTCTACTCGGTGCTGAAAACTTATTTGTCAACATTTTAAAGATCGCTGAAATTTTAACGGAATTCTTGTGTTGTAAGTTTTTCTGAATAACACGAAAATCATCCCCATGATTTTTGCTAAATTCGGAATTTTGTCATTTCATCGGTTTAAGTGTTATGGGAACACACAGGAAAATGAGATTTTGTATTCGTCAAGAATTATGGGATTGACATTTACTTTCAAAGTTTGACAGCTTTTAAAATTTTTAACAAATCAATTTAATTGATAACAAATTGGGAAATATTTTTTTCTGTGTACTATAGAATTAGATATTAACGACAAATCTTCTTTTTATGGAAAATTATCTGTCGGATCTGACGATTTGTATTTCATCGTTAGATCTGCAGCTGTGGTAGATCATTTATATTGTACCAGTTACCTACACTAAGAACTTATAATATAGATTAATTATTAAGGTTAAGTGCATATGTTATTTTGTTTGTGGATGTATTTCTAGTTTGACTTCAGATTCATTTTAGGGGTCCGTAAATTATAAAGTAAAAGGTTTACAAATACCCCTCTTTCCCCTACTAACCCCCGAAAATGGGTCCAAAAATCGAATTATTGAAATTTCTCATCCCATTTTTACCATTAAAATATTCAAAAAGCCAACAATGTTTCGTTTGGTTTTGTAACGGTTATCAGATGAAGATATGACCCAAGTTTCAAGATTCCACCTTAAGAATATGAAAACTTCTGCAAATACATGTTCATAAAATTTGTATGCATACTCGGTGCAGTGAATTTCGTTTACGAAAGAGAAGGCGAATGCAAATGAAAAAAATTTAACAGTGTTTTTCTTATTATTCTTAAATAAATCGGTACAAAAACAAATTTAGTAATTAAATTATTGATAAATAATTAGTTTTTTTTTAAACTTTAGTTTTGTGTTTGTAAACAAGATTTTACTAAACATTTTGTTTTCCAACTTCTTTTATCGACTCTCATTTGTCGTTTAATTACGGCAGATTATCTCATCTTCTTAAACGATTTTTATTTTGAAAAAATCTAAAATTTAAAACCCCCTGGTTTAACAAAAACAGATACACTCAGGAAACTTCTGCTTTAAGAAATTGTAGTTGTTTTTGTTGTAATACTTCTTTGTAATTTTTTTATTTTTAATGTAAATGTCAGGCATTTGTAGAACAAATTTAATTTTTTACTAACCTTGTAGTTCATTTAAAAAACAAACCACATCAAATGACTGTTTTATGAATTTACATTCATTTTTTCCAATCGTTTTTTGTTATTTAAAAAAAGTAAAAAAAATAAATGTTTGATTATTTTTTACTAACATATGTTGTTCATTTTTACTACAATTGTTAGTAATTTTTTGAACAGTAAAAACAAATGACAAATGTAGGTTAAATCTAATGAAATGTTAGTCGTCCTTTCTTCAAGTGAAATTTCATTTGTTTTTAACTACAATTGCTGTCATGTTTACCTCCATAATATCTTCAGTGTTTAATTTAATCAAATTGCATGTGTTTTAATCTAATAGTTTTTTTACGGCTAATGCTACAATAATCTGAACAATAAATTGATATTTCCGAAAAAGAAATTTCTTCATACAAATAAATGCCGCTCTAATGTACATGTTGCAACACTTTAATCGACTTACCATATTTAACATCACGCACAACTTGTATATTCACCACCAGCTACTGCTACACTGGGCTCGAAGGCCCCCTTTAGCTAAGATCATATATTGCCACTGCGTCGTTTGCTTTTGTTGGCAACATACTTCTTTCCAAACAATAAACGCTGAAAGGCACGACGAAACTCAGGATTGAATATAGTATAAATAATAGGATTTAGTGTGGAATTAAAATAACCCAACCAAAGGAAAAGTGATGCGACAGCTGCATTAATTTCACAGCTTTTACACAATGACAACGTCAGTGCCATCACAAAGAAGGGCAGCCAACAGACAACAAAGGCGCCTGTGATAATGGCCAGTGTCTGAGCAGCTTTGCGTTCACGTTTCGCCTCGATTTGTTGACGACGCTTTGCCAGCTTTTGGTGGGGATTTGTTGAATGTATCGAAGGAAATAGTTGTTGTTTGTTTGGGCACGCTCCAAGGCGTGGTGTTGCGGAGGTCAGCACTATGGCTGCGACATGCTGTTGAAATGTTGAGGTTGTGGCAGCAACCTGCTGGGATACAGTTGAAATCTCCTGTGGCAGGGGTGTTCGCTGTTGATGATATGAGAAGATATAACAACACAACCAATACCACATTTGTGAAAAGGAAAGAAATAAAAATAAAAGAAACAATTTTAAATTTTACAGTTTATATTATATGCTTGAATATGGAAATTTATTATTTTGTACACTCAAATAAAAAAGTGTGTGAAATGGATGTGTTTGGATTTCATTGAAAGTTACTAGATCGAATTTGAATGTTCCTATGGTATATGTGCTGTAATGAGTTTTTAAAAATTTTATTGTAAAGCGGCTCATATTTTTAATTTTTTAGCAATACTAAGAGAAATACCTTATCTTAAAGCTACACTCACAATATTTTAACAGTAACTGATTGTAGATTTTAATAAAAATTAAGGAACGATTTAGCTAAGTGAGTTATTTCGACAATTTTTATTTTTTTTGTAAGACACGACCCCTTTGAAGGCTAAAATGCTTAAACAATATTTTTTTAATCATCAATTTTCTTAAAAATTACTTACATGTTCGAAACAAATAATGTGGTTTTAGAAAGCTTATAAAATCTCCTTTACTATGAAATATATATATTTCAATTTAAAAACTTCCGGGATGGGAGCGTGTTTTTTAAGTTTAAGGTTAAAAATTACAAAAAAAAAAAAAACAAAAAAAAAATCTGTATATTGTCAATGTGAACAATTAATTTCACTTTACATTTTACATTTTACGTTTAATTTATTTTTATTTGACATAATACAAATTTCTTCTCTTGGAAGCAATGAAATCTTGGTTTTAAGGCATAAATGTTAAATTTGTTTAGTTTAATTTTTCCCAAAAAATACTTATATCTCATTAGAAAGCTTATAAAATCTGTTTTCATATAATATCTATACATTTTTATTTTCCAGGGATGGGATATTTGTATTTCGCTTTAAATTTAAAAATTAACGAAAAACAAAAAAGAAACTGTTTTTTGTCCTTTTGAACAATTACTGCCACTTTTGAGTTTACATCTAATTTGTTTTTATTTATCTCAGTAAACTTACTTTAAACAAAATGATAAAAACTACGATTTTCGGTTAAAATATTTCCGTAATTTTTACTGTTAAAGTGAAACAACACGCTCTCATCCCTGGAATATGTAATTATATCAATGTAATTATAAAAATTTAATTATATCATACGAAAGAAGATTTTATAAACTTTCCAATGATATATAAGTTGTCCCAAACAGATAAGTTATTTTTGAGAAAATTTAAATTAAAAAATTTTACTTTTAAAATTCTCGACTCGGCTCTACTATCTGAATTGTTCCTAACGTTTTTATTAACATCGGTGAGGTACAACTAAAATAAAGACACAAAAAAGTTTGAAAATTTTGATTGGATGCGATAAAATATCCTTTGTTATTTTCCCTTTTCGTTAGAAAACTGTTTTTAAACCATCTAGAAACAGAATCCGCTTTCTGATTACAGTAACATGCAAATTTTATTTAAATCGATTCACGCGCACCTTGAGTTATTATTTTCATTTAAAATTTTCTTTTTATAATAAATTCTGTATTTGAACCATTAAGCTAACGATATTATAACAAAAGAAACACTGTTTTTAATAATTTATTAGTTAGTTATTATTGTTTAAATTTTTTAAAAAAAGTTTGTTAAGTATTTGTTTAAGAAACTCATCACAATATACGTTTGCACTCTACCACACATGTCTATCAGGTCGGTGTTTGTTTTAGAATAATTTTACCGGTATTGCTAGGAAGATGGAAATTATGCATTTTTAGTTTTATCGGTATAAATTTTATGTTTGTTAAAAAAATTTATATGTTATCGCTATGAGCAAACTAAACACTCTCCTGAACTCATATTTATATTGAAATTAAAAATCATAATAGTAATAGTTGACATAATAGAAAATGTTGATAGTTGTAACCGAATAATGTGATAGTGCATATAACTAACCAAAAATTCGGTTGGCTACAAATTCGGTTGTTACAACGAATCTGTTCTCTGTTTGTATAATACATTTTTTTTAAAGCACTTCTCTAAATATTTCAGGGCATTTTCCATATATTTGCAAGTTTAGTACAAACATTTGTTTTTTTGGAATGTCTTGTTTATGTACAACGACAAAATGTTTTCAACATGCAATAAATTTATAAGGATAGAACTGCAAAAGTTATATTTTAAAATTCCTTGCAATATCATACACAAAACAAAAAGTTAGTTGAAAATCAGTTGAAAGTACATAAAATCAATTGCACAATAATAAATTTTACACCGATTACAGAATTTTATTTATTAGAACAGTAAAAATATTCTTGTATTCAAGAATTTTTTAATACAAGCAAATCTACTCTGCAATATTTCAATAATTGGTAAACCCAACCAATAATAAATTAAAAAAATAAGTTTGGTAATAATGGGTAGACGCAATCGATACACTAAATAAAAATTAGTACTTAGAACTACCAATGTGTATTATGAACAGATATTTAATATTTACTTCGTAATAAAGCGTTAATAAAAATTTGAGTTTTTTTTTACATAAAACAAAAATAAATTTTATTTTAATCAACACGGGAAAAAGCTGAAAAAAATTAGGAAATTGGAAGAACATATTTTGCAGGTTAGTACAAGCATGACAATAAATAAATGACAAAAATTTTAACTGCTTTTTTCAGTTCAAACAATATGTGCAGAAAATACAAACAAAATTTAATATACAGGGTGATTCAGTCACGACCCGCCGAAATTCAATAGGGTATTCCTTGGGTCATTTCATGAAAATATGTCCACTATGACCATCCCCGAAAATGCAGGTGTGCGAAATGGTAGCGGTTTGAAAATTTTCGGATTGGTGGTCGGATGGTAGTAGGGTAAAATTGCTAACTTCTGAACCAGTTTTTTGTTTTTGGGCTTGTTGAAAAGGTCTTTGAGAGACCTTACAAAATCAATAAAATCGCCGAGATACAGAGCTTAAAAAAAATGGAAAAAAGACATAAGAACTAGCACATAACCTCAATTTGCTCAGCCAGATTTCAGGTAACGTATGTTTTTTAAAAGATGTCCATAGCTCTTACCTTTCCATAATGCTCTAAACGAAGCCCAGAGGTCTTACAAATATACTTATGGAATCTCAGTAGGTGGGCTATTTCAGAAGAAAATAAGAGAATTTGCGGCTGAATATTTAGAATGGAAATCTATGATTTTTGTTTTAGCATTTTTCGACGTTAATAATTTTATATTCATATACTAATGTTTTGTTTATACACTCAGGCAACTTGTGCTGTAAATATTTGTAGTTGATTGAGTTGTAGTAGTTGTACTGAGCAGTTGATTGAGTTAAATGATTGAGTAGTTGGTTGAGTTAAATGAAAAAAAAACAGTCATTCGTAGAAGAAGTTTTATTTAGACTCCAATTGCAATTCATTTAAAAAAAAAACAAACCACACCAAATTACTGTATTATGATTTTTCATTAATGCCGTAGTTTTTTCATATTTATTTGATTCACAAAACAGTGCATTAAACCCGCCATTTAGTGGTTTTTGTTATTTTTTCCAATTTTATCGCTAAATTTGCATTGACCTTAACAAGTGGTCACGCAGTAGAAACGAGCATTTAAGGAAGAAGTGTTTCTTCAAAGAATAATTATTTTAATATGCGAAAAGCACGATTAGTTAAATGTTTGTTTATTTTTTACTACATATGTAGTTCATTTTTACTGTAATTATGGTTTAATTTTTAAACAGTCAAAATCAAATGACATTGTTAGTTGCATACACTGAAATGTAAGTCGTTCTTTTCTCAAGTGAAATTTCATTTCAACTACATTTGCAGTGGTCTTTACCTACATAGTATTCTGCGCGTGTAAATAAAAATTTAATAACACCGAATTATATTGGAAACAGTGCAATTCGTTAGTAGTTATATCCAAACTTCGGTCAAATGTACTGAATATGCTGTTCTAATAAAGTAGGCATAACTACAAATGTCGATAGCTGCAACCGAATAATGTAACAGTAAATGTGACTACCTAAATTCGGTTGTTGCCGACAAATTCGATTATCACAACGAATCTGTTCGCTATGGGCAGTGTGTGAGAAAACATTTATTGATTTATTTTATTTTTTTTTTTTTAAAGAGCAGCAACACTCAGGAAATTCTTCCTATTAATTAATGTATTGCTTTCTTTGGAAAGGAGATAGTGGAGATATGAAAGGTGGTGAATAGATGAAGGGCTTCACAAATGGCAACACTGTAATTGCGCGAGATGATAAATCTTAGAACAGTGGTTGCTCGCCACCTGATGTAGAGTTGGCGAATTTTTTGAAGCTTTTTGTTTCATAGCCCTGATTCATTATTTTACTTCGGTGGGGTTAAGTGCTATGGGAACACCGAAGGTAGGCGCAGCGATACATACCCAGCAAAATAAAGTGGAAGCAGTGCTTTAAGAACCTCTTTAACTTGACTTCCAAAGCATTAGCATACGCACATTTTTCACTTTAATAGAAGTTATTGTTAACAACTGCCAAAAATGGTAAATTAAAGTTATTTTCAACAGCATTTGCATCACCATATTGGTATCTAAATTAATAACATCATAAGAAGTACTTTTTTATAAGTTCATACATATATTTTTTTATATGGAGGTTGAGGTGGTAAGTGGTGGAATTTTCAATCAGAAGGTTGCGAGTTCAATTCCGGGCCGGGGAGATAATTTTTTTTTTTATTTTTTTTTTTTAATTCTAATTAAATTTTTTAGTATTTTTTATTTAATTTGGTTTTTCTGAGTATTTTAAGAGAATTAAGTAATTTAAAAACTACCAAATAATTAACATCTTGACTTTAATCATAAAGAATTAAATTAAATTAGAAAATTGTTATCCGGAGTGGACAAATAATTATTTGATAAAAATCTATTTTTTGTCTTTACGATGGAACTTTTTGTAAAACTTATTTAAAAATATAAAAAAACTAAGGTTTAATATTTTTATTGTTATGTTGATAAGAAAATGCAAAGATGTATTTCACTGCTAAAAATTAGTTTATCGAATTTTTCATATTTGTTTCAAGATATACTTTTCAGGTGTGCCTCAATTGAAACGTGTGCAATATTAAAAAAAAAATTAGGTAAAAAAAATAAATTTTGGCTTCAAAAATCTAGTTGAGTTTTTAATTCTATTGTTTCGGATCGCAAAAAATTAGCAAAACCAAAAAAAATCGAAGCCAAATTTTGAAAGCTAGTTTATTAATAATAATAATTAATTAGTAAATTAATTAATTAAAACATTTTACTTAATTTAAATATATCACTTTAATTTACCTATGGAGTTTTTACCGACCTCTTTCTTCAAATCTTTAGAAAAAAATACGGGAAACATTAAAAGATCTTACGTTCCAAGGCACAATCGTTTCATTGCAGTCCACTTTTTCCGATCTGTAGTTAAACTACTTCTCCAATATCTTTTTTCTCATTGTCATTATATATTAAAGATACTTCTCGTCAAATTAAAATTATTAAAAATATATTTTAAAATTAGCAATGAATTCAAAATTGTTAAATTAGCATTTTTATTATTTCTTAATATTTTTTTCAACCTCATCAAAAAAAAGATTCGTGTGTTCAATACTCGCTGGCACCAAAAGTTTTTTTTTTTAATATTTAAAGATAAATCCCTAAAGTATGCTGCACATTTTGATTAAATAAAAATGTTAATATATATTTGAAAAAGACCTTCCATGAACTATTGAACAATAGCATCCATGCACTGTTTAAAATGCTATTAAAGAAGTTATATATTCACTCCATCCGCCCAATGACACGACAATGTTAAAATCATTAATGATTCACCTAAATTTGCACCACATCCGACTCAGTAGATGTGGTGTTTTTACTATTTCTTCCTCAGCTCTTATTTAGCTGGGTATAAGTAATAGAAAACGCATACATACAAAATTTTGTTTATGTCAGATTTCGAATCAGCGTACATAAACACAGAGGGTATATTAAATCGGTTAAAGTATAAAAAAATACTGTGCCTTACAATAAATTTCATTCCGATTGCTAAATTTTTGTAATTAAAATAGTTAAAATATTGTTATAAACAATATTTTGATAATACAAACAAATGTATTCTGTAATACTGCAATAATTGGTTAAACAAACCAACACTGAATTAAAAAACTAATTGTGGAAATGAGGGGTAGACCCAACCATTACAAATAATTAAAATTTATGTTAAGATTTTTAGAAATATCTAAAGTGGGCTTCTAAGGTCATTTGTTTTCAAAATAAATAAAAGACTATTTAATCATTTCTCATCTGACGTTTCGTTGGATATTCCCAACATCCCCAGGTATAATTTTATTAATTTGGCAACATTATGAGAAAATATAAAAAAGAACAATAACTTAATAACAAACATCAAACATCTGATATATTTTTATAGATCTATTTTACTTACATATAGTCTTTTTTGTCAAATTTTAAACATTTAATTCACAATATATTTTACATATACACAACATTAAACATAAAATTAATTTAAAACAAATGTAAAAAATAAATAAAAGTAAATATCACAGTAAAATCCTCTAAAAACTAGTATCACAGTTAAAATTAGAAACTAATATAACGCTATTGTGTAATGTGCGTTTGTTTTATCTTTTCCTTCCCGTTTATTTTCCCTTCGCTCCTTGTCTAATATTCTGACATTTACTAGATCAGCCATATGTTCGTTTTCATTACAGTGTTGTGCAAGTGCAGTCCGTCCCATGTTCCGTAATTCTTGTGTTTAACCTCCTCTTGGTTGTTCCTATATAAATTTTGCCACAGCTTTCATCTGTGTTGCCTATGCAATTCATTTCATACACTACATTGCTTTGTTGTCCTTTTTCTGTCTTTGTTTTCGTTTGTGTGAATAATGGTTTAATTGTTTTGTTAGCTTTGTATGCCAGTGTGATTTCATCATTTTCTGTAAGTTTGGGTATGTATGACAAACTGCAAAATTTGGTGTTGCCAGATGTGTCGTTTTTATTATTGGGTGTTGAATTGCCATTTATTGCCCTTGAAATTAGATTTTTTATTATATGGTTTGGGTAACTATTGTTTGATAAATTTTCCTTAACTTTATTAATATTTTTGGTTTTAAATTTGTCATCGCTTAATAGAAGAACTTTATTTATCAAGTTTGTTGCCGTATTTGTTTTTTGTGTTGTAGGTTGTGTTGAGTGAAAATTTATTAACCGTCTAGATGATATAGTTTTTGTGTACCAATCGGTGATAATACGTTGTTTTCCCTGTATAATTTCATATCAAGATATGGAATAGAATTATTATTTAAAATTTATGTTTGAAACTATTTATCAATGTGTTTTAACAAAATAATTTCCATATGAAATTAAATAAAAATAATTATCGGCCGTTCCATCGAAGAGAAGCAAAAAAAAAAACATTTTTTGACCTTTACACACAGAAAAAAATTTAGCGTTTTGCCAACAGAAATTCGGTTACTATGATTAAAATTCGGTTATTACGAATTTCAGACGGTTGGCACGATTTTACATTAGTTTCCATAACAATGTTCGGTTAATTCAACTGAATTTTAGTTGAGCACCCAAAATATTAAGAAATCTAATGTAAATATCGTTGTATTAACTGAATTTATAAGTTGTTACCATTAATATACACATTTCAATTCGGTTCAAACTTTATTTCTCTGTGTGTAGTCTTCCAATTTCAATTAAATTTTGCATTTAGAAGCTCTATGTAGCCAGTTAAAGATTTGCGTTTTTAGTTTTTTTTTTTTAAATTTCAATCCACGGTTTTCTGTGCGATTTAGTTTTATGTAAAATTGAAAACTATGAAGAAAGTGTATAAGTTTGCATAATCGTATTTTCTTTAATATTTATCGGAGCATCAGTATTTAAATTGCATTAAAATGGTAACCTCGCCTACTTTTCTGAAGGAATGATTTTTTAGCGTCAAAAATAAATGCATTTTTTAAGAAATTTTTTTTAAATGCACTTTTCACAAAATTGGCCACTCTGAATATTTGCAAAATATAGAACTTTTACTATAAAAAAACACTAGTTTTTTTGGGTTCCGGGGTTTATCTATTATTTATGTATTATTGAAAAAAGCTTGCATCATTTTCCACACAAAAAAAAACAACAATTGGTTATTTTTTTATTTTTCAAAAGTAAAAATATTAAATTAAAAAATTCAGTACTAGGGCGTTCCTTAAATTTCTCTCTTTTTAAAACTATAAGATTAGTTCTCTACATGAAAGATAAACGGATATACTTAAATGTTATAAAAAAATTATTTTTAACACTTCCAACCCCAACAAAATATTTTTGCAAATTCTTTTGCCTTTACCATACAGAGAAAATCTTAAAAATTAAATGTATAGTTTCTGAAACAGAGACCTATAAAAAGGCTACATTTTAAACATTTAAAATTTCGTGTTAACATTTTAAATTGTTATTGTACATAGAAAAAAAATATCAACCTAAAATATCTAATTAAAGATTTGATTTAATTTCTATTTGTTTCTAAGCAAATATTTAATTGAATCAATTAATATTTTAGTTGTCTTTTAAATATATAAATATATATTTTATTTTAGACGTAATTCTCAAATTATTTTTTCATATACTTTAGCTTAAATTGAAAATTTTTATTATAAAGTACCAAATGCATTGAAGTTTACAAATAAGAACACACACACACAAACATACACACAGACGCAGTATTAACAAAAACACACATACCAACTTATCGTTCCCACACATGTTTTTTTTTTGTGAGTGTCATATATTTTTTGTAGAAGTTATTTATAACTTTTTTTCCTTTTTAATTTTCAATAAAAGTTTTAATTAACATTATCATTTCCGTGATAGGTGCAAAATCAATTAAAATATTAATTGATTCAATAAATTTTTTAATAAAAACCTGTTTTTAGTTTTTTCTGTGTAATAAATCTGAAAATCAAAAAAAAAAAAATATAACAAATTGTCAAAAATGCTATAAGCTTAAAAAAAGAATCATTAAAAATAGTTAAACTCCGGGACCCAAAAAAGCGAAGTGGTCAAAGTTACATTTTTTCAAATAAGTATTGTTTTTCTAAATCGAGGGTGGACCAAATTTTAGAAAAATGTATTCTAAAAATAAATTGCATAAAAAATGCATTCCTTTTTGACGCTGAAAAAAAATAATTTAATCAGCAGTGTATAACTTGAGGAGCGTACCATTCCAATGCATTTTAAATTATAATGACACGATATATTCGAAAGAAACTACAATTTTTCCAACTTAAACACATTTTACATATTTTGCCTTTTTCAAAGAAAGAAAATCGCGAATAAAACCACCGTTTTTAAGAATCTCGAGGAAATAAAACCGGCAAATCTATGAATGGCTTCTTAGAGTTTGTGGGTGCAAAATATAGTTTAAGCTGGATATGTCGGTCATATTTTGGCCGATCTATCATAGAATGGCCGATATATATTTGTTTAATAAAAAAATAGAACTAAATAGAAATAACTAAATTATCTTGGAAAAATGCTGAAAAAATCACTAAACAAGGAACACCAAGAAAGTTCGCGTAAGTACAATTATAAACACAATTAAAATTTAAAATTCTAACACAAGTGATTTGTCTTCTTTTTAATTTGAACTTATGCAAACGCATATGGAATTAAATATCGTCCCATACAGTATTCGAAGAAATCCATGAATATTTTATCCGGATTTCAACGAAAAGACAATATCCAGAAGACTATCAATGAGAATTCATAAAAAATTCATAAAAAAATTCGGTCGAATGTACTGAATGTGATATTTTAATACGGTAGATATAACTGTGTCGGCAGATGTAACCGAATTATGTGACGTACACGTAACTACCCAAATACGGTTGGTGACATATCCCGTAGTCACAACGAATATATTCTCTGTGTGTAGGTTTATTAAAAACGATCTTTGTTAAAGTTAGACCTTTATAACCGTCGAGTAGTGTAATTAGTTTAACTAATTATTTGATATACGGAGTATTATTTACCTACCATTCATTTATGGTGTTAATTGGTGCACTATGGCGTATACGTTATGTGGTTATTTTAATTAATATCAATCATGCGCCACATATGCCAATATTGTAAGATTGCAGCAGACAGTGAAGTATTTGAAACTAAAAATGATGATAAATACAGAACTTCTAAACTATTGATCCGATCGGTGTGAATCAAAATGAAAATTTCAAGTTTGACATATTTTTTTCAAGTTTGACATATTTTTGATTCAAAATAAAAATTATGTTCTTTTCGACCTTTAATTGTGTAATGAAAAAAATTATACAAGTTCGTGGCCATATTCGCCAGCCTGCTATGTTTCATTCGAACATTTTTCGATCATTCTTCTCAAAGACCAATCTATATCGCTATTTGTAAAATTCTCACATACATATTATATTGAAAAATTTTATTGATTTCCATACTTTATCAGATTGAAATTTTTTAATTTCTGAATATTTTTTTTTTTGCATTTAAAAATTTCACTTTTAATAATTTGTTTATGCTTGTTTTAGCAGTACAAAAAGAAATAAAATAAAAGGTATAATGTAGATTTGAACCGCGATCGTTAAAAAGGCGCAACTTGTTGATATCTAAACTTCTAGATATCTATACGAAAACCTATAATAAAATTGTTTTTAATTAATTTGAATTTAATTTTTTTTTAAGTTGTCATGTCTATTTATAAAACAAAAAAAAATATAAATAAACAAATGTATCTGCAAATAATGTACTTTTAAAAAATGACATCTTATTAAAGAATGGAACCGTAATACCAAACATCAGCCTAATTTACATTGTAATAAATTATTACTTATATAAAATGACCAAAATCATAAAAACATGAAAACCAAAAATAAAGTTGTAAATCAAAACAGCAGCCAATTTCGGTTTTTTTTAGCATATATGAAGAATAAATCGAACTAATGTTATAATAAGGCATTTATGGCGTGTCAGCCCGGATGTCGGATAAGGTTCCTTGCAACTAATTGTGCTTTATTCTGAATCGTTTTATTTACATTTTAGAAATTTGGAAGTTTTGTGCCGTAAAACGAAATTGTGGATTAAAACAACTTAAATTTTGTGCGCCCCGGTAGGCTAGTTGGTAGCGTGCTGGCTTATCAGTGCAGGGGTCGATTCCCATCAGAGCCACTGGTCTGTTTTCGCTACAACGCGCCGAAAGCCATAGTAGCTTGTGTTCGGTTAGGTTAATAGTATATAATTTGTAATTATATGATTATAAATTAATAAAAAAAAGAAAAAAAAAAAAAAGAATATTTCCTTGGGCAGGAATGAAATGCGGATAGGGACACGCCTACATCAGATTGCTTTTCACAATTTGTTAAATAAGTTTTGGGACTTTAGCACATTTAATTACTATAAATGCAATTAATGTTTATCCCGATGAAAATAAATCTAAATAACAAATATGCAGGTGCTTGTGCAAATTTAAATGTAACTGACACTAATAGAAAACATATGATTTTCTATTGTTGATTTACTTGAATAAACGTCACTACATTGCTAGGTCTGTCAAAAAAACAGAGTAGTATTTGGAAGATGACAAAGCCAATTGTGACAATTTTTTGTTGTTGTTTTTGTTTTTTCTTTGATATTTTAAATTTTGAATCTCGCTCCTAGACGAGGACAAGAAATTCTCATTGAGTTTGTGATTTAACATAACTAATATCTCTAGAAATTCTAATAACAAAGTCCCCTGAAGATTTCCTTGGGCAGGAATGAAATCCGGATAGGGACACGCCTACATCAGATTGCTTTTCACAATTTGTTAAATAAGTTTTGGGACTTTAGCACATTTAATTACTATAAATGCAAAAAAAAACTTAAATTTTGTGCTGTCACCGGCTTGTGAAAGTAGTTACTTGTCTATTAATTAAATTATAGACAAAATAAAGTAGTCAAATATAATAAATATTTAAAATGATGATTAATGTAGTGTGGCGAAATTTCGCTTTAGTCTGTCTACGCTCAGGTAGACAGACTAAAGCGAAAGACAAAGACGAAGCCATAAAGCTTAGGTAATTCTTTATGTTTCCTTTTAATTATTGTAAAAAAAGGGTTGCAAAAAAAGGAATTGGTGCTGGAGTTATCTAAGGCATTTGTCTTCCTTTAAAATATACCATCATTACCGTTGATGTAAGAAGTTGCCAGATAATCTTGTTTATGTTATATATCATTATTTCCCTATATTTTCAGATATGACATTAAATCATGTCGGCAATATGGAAAAAGGAATATTTTTTGTAACTTATTAGTTACTACAGCCTTAGTTCCCAGACACAGTAGTGGTAGTGCACCGATACACTACTGGTTCTTCCAGCCATGGTTCTCAGGCAGTGGCAACTAACACATTAACCAACTCAAGAATTAAACCACAATACATGAACGCGTTATTGCTTCTGGAACGCGTTATTGCTTTTCAACTCTCTTAATATATTGTGAAATATTTACTTCCAAATAAAAGTTTTTCAAAATTTAATATAAAGTGTTAAATTATAAAAAGTTTGTTATAATTAGTATTTAAAAAATAAAATTTATGTTTCTTCGACCTATAATTCTGTTATGAAAATGAAAACAAATTCTTGAAAGTGGTCAATTAATAAATTGAAAACAAAAAAAGCTCTATAGATTATTTGTTAGGACAATATCCTAATAAAGAAATATAGAGTGTTAAATTATATTTAGTTATCATGGTATCTGCTGATACTACACTGGAAAACACTGTTATAGTATAGATGTGGTTTAAAAAACAGAATTTCAATCTTTAGTCTCCTATTCAATACATTTAAGGAGGAAATTTTAAACTTAAAATCAAAAAAAAATCCACTAAAAAGGCTACACAAGTTTATTTATGAATGCCTTAAAAAATTATTAATTTTCTATTCCAAATATATTTTGATGTATAAAACTGCCGGTAACGAAGTATCGGGCTTTTAAGATCGTCTTTTATAAATGCTCGAATAGATTTCAATCTAAATGTTAAGAAGCAGAGTATTTTGAGTATGACTTTATTTTAATTTTATTTTTTATTATACGAATTTTAAATTTCGAAGAACTCAATGGCCTTTGGTGACCGGAAAACGAATGCGAACTCAAAGCTTCTCCCATTTATCAAGTTTTTCTGATACTCTAAGCTAAAATTGAAAAACACACGATTTAATATCATATACGAGGCGTTACTACAGTAAAAAAAAAGTAAGTTGAAAATTTCGTTAAACGTCTATTCAAAATATTTAACTAACTTTCAAGATTTTTTTTTTGCTGAAATCGCGTTTTCAGCTAAAATTTTAGTTAAACGCTTCTACCAAAAAACTAATTTTGAACTAATGTTTAACTAATTTACATTGCTATTAAAAATGTGCTGATAAATATATTTATAGCATTTAAAATAAGTAAAAAGACGAGCTGTAGGTGTTGAAGTTTTTATAGACGAAGTACAGAAAAAAGAAAACTTACGAACAAATACAACCATTTTCAGACTTTCACAAAATTCAACCGCTCTAATTTCGTTCTTCTAGTTATTTCCTTTCTATACTATACCTCAAACAAAGCAACGCATGTAATGATTATTAAACTGTGAATATTAGAAAATATTAATATAAATAAAACAATAAATAAATTAAATAAACTGATTTAAAAAATTTACTAAATTAACGATATTTTGATAAATTTGATAAAGATGCAGCCAAAAATAAAATTACTCTTTGATGCTATTGTTCAAAACAATATTTTGATAAATTGAGGATGCAGGCAAAAATAAAATAAAAAATACGCTTCGGTGAGACTGTACAACTCAATAAATGCCAGTCTCAGGTAGTTGTTTTTAAAAGATAAAAGGTTTTTATGAAATTTAGGCATATTTTGAATATTTCCGTTTTGTGTTTTAAAATTATCTTCATTTGAAAAATGTAAAATTGCGTCATACATACATGCATGTAAATAATTAGGAAGTACTATGTGTTGTTGTTTTTTTTTTTTTTTATTAATTAATAATCATATAATTACAAATTATATACTATTACCCCAACCGAGCACTAGCGACTATGGCCTTTGGCGCGTTGTAGCACAGACCAGTGCCTCTGGTGGGAATCGAACCACAACCCCCGCACTTATAACCCAGCACGCTACCAACTAGTCTACCGGGGCGCACGGCTATGTGTTGTTATTAATGTTACAATTAAAATATTTTGTTTATTTCCAGATTTTTTATTTATTCCTGACATTTGTATATATATTTAAAACATTCGAAAAAAAGACATTTAAATTTCAGAAAAATAACTTAACTGAAGTAAAAATATTTTGATAGACTAAGAAAGTATTTTGAAAATGAAGAAGAGTAGTTTTAAAAGCCGCAACGAGTTTCAAGTAATATAACATATTACCGAATATTGAAAAACGTGATTTTTGCATTTTTAGCGACAATTTAAAAACTATACTCTGGACTATATGTCGTGAGTCTTGCGATATTTAAAATTTGTGTGATATGAAAAAAATTAAAATTTTTATTTTTTTTTTTAGAAAAGAATATGAGCATTTCTTACTAATATTAAAAAACGTTTCGAATCCATGGAACCCATACTCTGAATTTTCGATATGTTATACAAGAAATTATGGTTTATCACCACAACTTTTTTTTAGAAAAATTGAAGATGTAGTTTCGAATAAATAACGCTTCGAAAAAATAACGTTTTTGCATATTTGAAAACTTTCTGTAAAGAAACTGTATCGTTTTATAACAAATATCTAAAAAAATAAAATGAAATATTGCATATGAGATAAGATTTGAAAAAATCGGATAAAATTTAAAAGTAAGGTCAGTTTAGATAACGAGGTCTTTCAGTCAGTTTGGATTATAATATCGCACTTTTAGAAGCTATTCAATGCAAACTGCATCGAATTTTGAAAAAGTTAATACAACACATATTTCGTGGGAACTGTGAATATCGATGTTTTGTGTTCAACGGCATCCATAGTCACATATCCGAAGACCGTATCGAAATTTTTTTTTCAAATATATATGTTTCGAAAATATATTATATGAAATAAAAAGAGTCGAGTTGCTTGCTTGTTGTTAACTTTTTAATTGATTTATTGAATTCTAACATTTGGATATTTATAATAAAATAATGCATACTCTGCACTTATAATAATTAGGTCAATAATTAACTTAACGTTAATGTTCGTATGTCAACTTAGAATAGGGTAACATGATCAGTACACAAATAGTTTTAATAAGTCACTTAACAGCAACTTCAAAGTATGTTATATGATCCATATGTTGTGTATGAGTATGATAGTCTATGTGACTGTAGTACACACTACAAAAAACTTGAGTGTAATTAGTTCTAAAGTTAGCTAGAAGAAAAAATTAGTCAAATTTACTAAAATTAAGTAAAATTTTACCAAATTTTTTTTTGTTAGTAACCATTTTTAATAAACACAATTATGAAACAAATATTAACATTTTTTGTTTATTTTAGCAACTAGGATTTAAAATATTAGTACAAAATATTAGTTAAATTTCTAAAATCAGCAACCAAAATTAGTAAAAAAAATGTAATATGTAAGAAAGTATAGCTAAAAGTTTTTTGAAAATTTTTTTGTACTAAAAATTAGTACGAAACCGTATAGATATTTTTCTATTAACATTTTTATTTGAGTGTATTAAACTGTATAAAATGATTAATATGTTCGTTTTGTTCTTTCGAACATTTTACTTACCTCTTCTGCTATACTGGTGGTATTTTCATCAGATACGTTGGTTAATTCGGTGCCGGCATGACTTTTACTATCAAAATTACTTGTACTGAATTCGGTTTCTTCTTTCATATTAGGATTAGAGCTATTGGTTAAAGTGTCACCAGTCGACGAACCGAGACCTTTTCTGATGACACATCTTTACTGAAGCAAATTTTTAAACGTTTCTTTTTATGTTTGTTTTGAAAATCCTGTAAAATATACAATAGGATTTTTAAAAAATGTATAGGTATTTGTTTTATTAAAAAGTTTTCTGTCTAGTTGAAAATAAATATTATTGTTAGTTTATTATATATATGTAAATGTTTAAGACAATTTATCAGCATTTGCAGAATTTTTATTTCGATTTAATTTTTTAAAATTTATTTAGATATGTTATTACTTTTATTCCAATAACAATAAATTGATGAACACCTATAAAGACATTCAGACATGATGTGTTTTGAAGACTAAAAATAACTGAATAAAGTTGAAATAACTTAATAAACATTTATTTTTACCGTGTAACTCAGCTTTTTTTTGAGAAAGTATTCGTTGGCTATTGTCTTTCTCAAATACTCAAAAACTTGTTAGTTACTACACACAGAGAAATATTTTGAAACTCTATGACTAAGACAAAAATTCGGTTACTATGACTGAAATAGGTTGGAGCAAGGAATATTGGTTTTCACAACTTGTTTAGTTAATATAACTGAATTTTAGTTGCAACACTCAAAATCCGAAATAATCTGTTAAATCTGTCAATTAATCTGTCAAAAATTATGTTTCTTACAGCCACATATGCTTGTTTACATACAATTATTATTGTATCAATAATAAATCACCAATTAAAAAGGTACCATGCTTTAATCATGTCAAAATAAAAATCACTCTTTTAGCGGATAACATATTTTTCTCTAGTCTACAACATTACATTTTATTTATAATCATATTATCCTCACTATCTTATATTATATTAATATATACCCTTAGGGAAATGGACCAGTCACTGGTATGGTCACGTGACTAGAACTTTGTGTGTATGAACCAGTCCTAGTTTCGGTTCTGTTATATGAAAGTGACCGGTACTGTTAACGAGGGCTTGTCATAGGAGGTGACAATTGCTACCTGTGGAGCACTGTGTGACGTGGACAATAACTTGACCAAGGTAACATATCACCGTACCGACTAACATGAATATGCTACGGGACTAGTTAGAAGTAGGTACTGTCAAAGTATGACCATTTTAGGATTTATGTGATATGCAACAGAACTAGTGGGAAAAAAATTATCAAGTGACTATTGTATGTGTACGTGTAGTAGAACTGGAGAAAAATTGTAAAAGAAAAACTGGTCACATATTAAGCGCAATGTGTTCTGTTATAGCTGTAGTTTGAGTGGAATAATTCTGTAAAATACCTGGTCTAATAGATACATGTCGCCGGGCATGCGAAAAGTAATTAGCAAGTAACCTGTCACTTTTTATTCTGCGTGTGTCATATTTTGTAAGGGTTGCTAAATAACTCGTCCGGAACCAGTCACTGCACTTATTCAAAACAGCTTGTCATACCACCTGCTCAAAAAACCTTCAAAAAGGCACAAAAAAATCAATTTTAAAATTAGTTTATTTTGTCTATACCCAACACAGAACTATAATATTAAATTCTTTATAACAATTTAAATTTGGAAAAGAACATAAACTAGACAAAATATAGATTTTTTCCAAGTTTTTTCTTTATTTGCTAACATTGGTATTATCAAACAATTTCTACTAATTTGTTTGTTCATACACTTCTAAAAAGCACTTCATAAACATTATAATTTTATATGTTGCACTATAATTCTAGTTCACAATAATATCTTTATGAAAAGAAGGAGCTGCAACAATTCAGCACAACTATAATGTATAACTTATAAAGAAGAGTAAAAAAATATATACTTAGTTTCAATTTTGTTCCCAAAGAAATTCATAAAACTCCCCATTTAATTACACATAAAAAATCGTTACAAAAAATCTTGTAAAATATTTAAACAAGATATTTCGAAACCAATATGCAGAAATTTTGAAATTTTAATTTATATTCTTGTAAAGTGTTTCAAGTTTTTGAATAAGTTGTACAAAAAATCATATTCTGGTGATAGTTTTTGGTAGCGATATTTTATGAGTAAAATCTCCATTCAGTCGAAAAATCGCCAGTCGGTATTTCGAAAATTAACTTGGCAAACGAGTTTTAAGATCGCGACGTTTGGCGAGAAATCACCATATATGACAAACTTGGTCACTGTCTAAACAGTTCCGTATTCAGTTATTTTAAACCAGTGAAGTGTTACGTATTCATTTATACTGTCACAAAGTCGGTACAGTGTTGTGTTCACTTTGTAGCAGTCAAGAAACTGCATCTTTTGGTACTAATTGCCATGTTTTCATCCACTGCTAGCGGTTTTGAACCAGTTCAATGACCAGTAGCAACTTCAACTGCAACGACCCTAGTTGCTTCAGTACACTTTGATGTTATGTTGCTTTTTCTTCAGTAACGTAATGTATCTGGTACCAAATAGTGAATGTTTTGTCACCATAACTATGGTCACGTGATTGAACATTTCACCCAAATTAACATTATTTTGTGCACCACAATTTTGGTTTCACCAGTTGCGTGACGTGATCCCCAATCATACATCACAGAATTACCACTTTGGATCAGTCGATCCTTCATTTCCCGCAGGGTAGTTTGAGAAAGATTTTGTTAGTAATAATTGTAAAATTGTAGCAATCATTGCTATAGTTGCGCCAACTATAAGATGCTCACTCTATTTTTTTATGAGCGTCTCACCCTTTTAGTGTCATTCATGTTTAAGATTTTGTGAGAAGCAGTCAGTCCGAACAAATTAAATTATATGGAAATATATATAAAAGAGAAAAACAACGCAGTGGTGTTAATTAGAATGGTGATAGTTTTAGTGGAAAAAGGAATAATTTGGTAGTCTCAATCCGGTGTACCCTGGGTGTCTAGGAAAAAGCTACATTGACAGGCAGCCCTTAAGTAAATAAAGACCTTAAGTAAATAAAAAACAAATGAAATTTCATTTAAAGAAAGGAAGACTTACATTACAGTAAATTCAACAAACATTGTCATTTGTTTTTTAATGTTAAAATATGACTAACAATTACAGTAAACATGAACCACATGGTAGTAAAAAATAAACAAACATTTATTTTTTTAAATAACAAAAAACAGCTGTAAAAAATTAATGTAAAATCATAAAACAGTCATTTGATGAGGGTTATTTTATAAAATGAACTACAAGGTTAGTAAAAAATAATAATAAATAATATGTTCTACAAATGACTGACATTTACATTAAAAATAATGAAACTGTATTACAACCCAAACAACTGTATTACAACCCAACAACATGTGTAATATGAAAAAAAAAAACCATGATAACTTTTTAATCCAGCTGCAACATAATGCTGGGAAAATAATATAGGAATGATATAATTAGTAGTTGTTTTTCGTTTCAAATTTAAATACGCATGACTAAAAATAGAGTTGTATGTACAACAGATATTCGGTTGCTGATCGCAATATTTTATTAGAGTTACCGAAACAGTAGCTTATTTTAAAATTATGTTATTAACAAATATTCTTATGCCGCGAACTGGACTGGAACCGGTGACCTTCTGCTTGTCAGGCAATTGCTTTGCCTCTAGCCAATTTGAATTTGTATTTCCAAATTTCTACCTTGAATATTTTTTTTCTTTCAAGTTTATATTTAAATGTCTAAAAATAGATTTGTATGTATAACAGAAATTGTGTTGCTAATCTTAGTATTTTATAGGAGTTACCAAATCTATTAAAAAACTTAATATCATTTTAAATTGTGTAATGAAAATTATTATTTTAGATAGAGTGATTGTTTTTTTGCGTCCGAAATTAGAATTCGATTTTAAATGCAAGTATTTTATTCAAGGAATAACATTTCCGAAAAGTGGTTATTCGTTGGTATTAAACGTAATGTAGAAATAATATTTTTTCAATATGGATAAGAAAAACCAATAGTTTGAATGATGTGACTTTGTTTTCGTTAATTTTATATATTTTCTGCTTACAATATAGTTTATTTATTCTGATTATGAACTTAAAGTACGTAAAATTAAAATTATTGAATAATGATTGAATGTTGTTGGTTACAATGAAATTCCAACCAATTTATTATTCGTGTGTATCTTACTAATATTTGGTAAAAAAATCTGGTAATTTTAGCGGTCATTTTTATTAATTTTTTTAGGAGTTTTAGCAAACATTTCTACAAAATTGTTTCTATTGGTGTAATAAAAAACATTTAAGATATTTTGCTATCAATTCAGAAAGTTTCACTCGAACTTGTGGGAGAAAGTATTCTTCAAATATTGTATATATTAAACAACTTCACATTTGTTGTATGTTCAAACTTGGCTATCCTGCAAGTAGTGACATGTGTTGTTTTGAATTTGTTTTTTATTGTAAGACTGAGAAGCGCTATTGGTTATACATATATCTACCAAGCAGTTTTGTGATATCTCAATGGATTTAGAAGAAAAAAAAAACTATACTTTTTTATGCAATATCAACAAAAAGGGTTAAATGAAACTCATATAAACAAGTAAACTTTTTTTCTTTGAACAGAAAGTCTTATGTGTATAAACTGGTAACTACGTATTTTGAAAAAAGTCTCCTACAAAAGGTGTTACGTGTAGTTTTTCATAGAAACCACGTCCCGTTTTGTAACAGAAATCAAATACAGATTTTTTGTAATGCAATATTTTAGTAAATGAGGTCGTAAATTATTATGAATATGATGTCAATAAAATAATTTTTAAGGATAATATGAATCTGTTTTTGCGCTCTCCTGAAAACTGGTAAAAAACACATAGCACTACCTGCAGGCAAGTCGACGATATGATGAATTTAATTATATGATGATTTTCATATCAAAACCGATATGCGTTGAACCCGACCCTCTCAGATTTTGATGAAATTTTGTATACAACTACATTTTACCTATACAAATACAACCTAATTCCTAGAAATTGCATTTTTGAAAATATGTGAGCGTGGCAAAGTATCGAAATTTTTGAAAAATGGCGATAATATGTATTTTCTGTGATTACTACGGAATGGCTGAACCGATGTCAAAGATCTTGGCACCATTAGAAAGGTATTTAAATCAGCTTTGCATGTTTTCGAAAGCTGATTTAAATACCTTTGCAATGGTACCAAGATCTTTGAAATCGGTTCAGCCGTTCCGTAGTAATCACAGCTTGAAAGTGTATATTATCGTCATTTTTCAAAAACTTCGATACCTTGCCAAGCCCACATATTTTCAAAAATGCAATTTCTAACAATGAGGTTGTCTTTGTATAGGTAAAATGTAGCTGTATACAAAATTTCATTAAAATCTGATAGGGTCGGGTTCAAAATGTGCCTTTTTTATTGGTTTTTATATGAAATTCATCATATGTATTATGTTATTTGCCATGTAAAATATAGTTTTAAAAAACAAATGTTAAGCAATAAGTTTTGGTAATATGAATAGGCAAATTTTGTTTAACGAATAATGCCCATAATTTCAAGCAATAGATACCTAACGGTGCTTAGATACCTACCGAATACACGAACAAAATCGGGTAGGTATCTAAGCACCGGTAGGTATCTATTGCTTGAAATTACGGGCATAAGTCGAACAAGTTTCGTTGATTTATCGAGTAATTTGGAAAACTGTTTTTATTGTTTTTCATATCTTTATTTTAATTTATTTTATAGAATATTAATTAATTATTTAATCTAAACTTAGATATTTTTAGAGAGTATTTCTACATGTCGTCAGAATACAGCAATGATACAAAATCTTAAAACCTACATTAAACTTTTTTATATTTTCACCATGACTGACAACATGTCAAGTCAATAAAAAAATTATATTGTCGGATTTACCATCTACGATTTCAATGAAATTCAAAATGTCTGTAGTACTCGACAAAAACTCAAAGAAACATACATTTCAGAGCCAGGACCCTTTCGGTTTCTGAAATATAACGTCATGAAAATTGTAAAAAATTTTAAAATTCGACTAAAGTAGCTTTATAAAATTGACTATAACTTTTAAGCAACACAAGATACAAAATTCGTGAAACCGAAAGTGTTCGGAGTCTGAAATTTTGTATAGTGTTGATTCTTGTCAGGTTTAATAGTAATGGTAAATTTAATTGAAATCGGAGATGGCCGATCCAAATGTTGATTGAAATGATAAGTTTTCACTCCCATGTTTGCATATGTCAAATATGGATACATGTGTATGCCGAAGCTAACCCTGATAATTAAAGAACTTGAGGTAAAAATTACACATTCTTTATTTTACCACAAATGTATGTTTGAATAGTTTTTATTTGCTTAAATTTATAAATTCCATATGTCGTCGTCTCTGAATGTAGTTGTACAAGTTGACTTTATTGGCAATGTAAATATTTTGGCAACTTATTTAACTTGATTTATTTTCATTATTTGTTCTTTGCTCTGAGACAATATTCATTTCTTAAACTTAAATTTCATCTCCAAATAAAATATTGATTATATAAAGAATAAACTCATTAAAAATGTTTGATATTTTACGCAACTACTTTCTTAAATGTTTATTGTTCATTTCATTATGCAATTTAAGTTTTGTCGAAAATTTTAATTTAGATTTAATTCAATTCCTTCATCAACAATGTGTGTAATAGACTTCAATGCAGACAAGATACTCAGTCAGTTAAACAAATCAGTCAGTCACTTCGTTGCACAGTGTCACATTTGGCCAATTTAGAATGAACATTTTTAAACATATTGACGTAAAACTTGGAATGTGAGAAGTCCACAAAGTCTTTAATGTTCCCACCAAAAATGGGAGGACTACTTCCACGCCCACTTTGTACATCGATATTTTATGTAGTAAAATTTTTGTATATTTAGACTGATATTATTTAGAGACTAGAGATGGGCACGTAAACAGAATTTAGAGTGATCACGCGTGATTTTAAGTGAAACCTTAATTTATTTAAGTCAGCGTGAGTATGTAGAAAAAAATGTCCGTGAGTGGAATTTTTCTCTCCTCAGCGTGAGTGAACGAGTAATAGTCAACATTCTTTTACGTACCACAAACACAAACATTTTATTTGGTTAAATATTCTTTCTTTCAAAATAATATAAGCCAGTTCTTTCTTAAATGTGCTCATATTATTTTGTACTTAAAAATTGAAAATGCTTTAGGGCAAAATTGCATTGTAAATATAAATATTTAGACACCGCCGCCACCTACCGGATCTGTTTTGGGTTAAGTTTTCCTTTCTACATACCTGGGTAAAAATAGTTATATCAAGTCAGATATAATATGATTACTTCATATATGACTTTTAGTGAAGTCACATTACGGATAATATCATTATATACAGATACATATGATTAGTTGTATTGAGAGAATTTTTATATGGTACACTCTAAAAAATGTTAGTAATTTTACTATTATAAAATGGGTAAATTTGTGTGTAATATAACTCTTAGTGATTAAATTCAAACACAAAATGCGTTAATATATTTTATACACACTTTCATACCGTGCAGGTGTAATAATGGCCATAATGTGTTTATAATTAAGCATTTTGTGTCTGAAATTCGTCTTTTTTTTGATTAATTCAAATTTTATGCACAAATTTTGTAAATGTACTATTTTTGATAGTAATGAAAACATTGTCATTTACAAATTAGAAAGAAAACAAAAAATAATATAAAAAAATAGATTGAATAAAAAAAAGTACACATAAATTGATTTTATCATCGAACTGAATAAATTTTTTTCAAATAAATCAAGTCTAACTGGATATCGAGATGTAACTTTGACTTGAGCAATTATTTGTATTAGTGACAATATTCCTTTTATCTGCCACTAAGGTTAATGGAAGCAGTGTTAATAACGGCTACAGAATTTTGGACTTCCTGTCTATGATACAAATACATCACGAAGTTCCTTTATTGGCTATGATATATCAACAAATATTAAGTTCTGTCTAATAATAAAAAATATGCCGATGGGTAGCAAAATGTGCAATTGGCTACCTCGTTAAAAAATCAGTATCAGAAGCTTTTAAGCTTTGAAGCAAATAAAAAAGTCCCAGGATCTTAGGATTGTATACATGGAGAAGTAATAAGAATCGGAGGCTTCCCTAGAGTCGTTGCTATTTGCCAAATAATCCAAAAACTAACGCTATTTCTTTAGATAAAATTTCTTAAAATCTTAATTTTGTTTCTTTATGAAAATATATAAAGATTCATAAATCCATTTTTATATAAAAAATCATTATGAAAAAAACTTATATAAGTTTATTTCTTTTCAAATAAAAAAAAACATTATTTTTAACATATTTGTGGTATAATTACGCATTTTTGTGGATTTTTACGTATTTAAAAATGCATTTTCAGACATTTTGTGGGCATATTTACACATTAAACATGGTTTTTACGCACGAATTTGGTAAATCTACATATTAATTTTAAAATATTGAAACTTTTACGCATTTGAAATGTAATATTACACATTTTGTGAGCACTTTCTTACACATAATGTGTATATTTTATTCATTTACGCACAAAGATTAAATTTACCCAACTTATAGTAGGAGTACATTTGAACAAAAGATTTTGCTGACATTAGCAATTTTTTTTTATTGTACTTATTGGATCACCAATCGAACAATAGCTGTGAATATGTTTTCGATATTTCCAGTGGTGTTCGACTTTACATATTAAGAAAATGTGAAAAACTAATCTTTTCCAAAATGGGTTTTATGAAAGTTACTTAATTTTCGAATATCAGTAACGCGGCAACAGCTGGTGACAATCATATGTTCTATTCTACAGAAAATGGTGTATTTGAACATTTTTTTAAATTATTTGGAACTTTTTAATACAAATTTTATTATTTGCATTTGAAAACCATGACCTTGAAAGCCTGATTAGAAAAACTTCTAATAAAAATTTAAAATAAAAAACTAAGAAAGGTCGATTAAATAATTTTTACAATTAAAAAATTAAATTAAGATTAATCTATCTAAACCCAATATTCCTGCAACTGTAATTCAGAATATATAAATTAAAACTCAGAATTTCAAATAGAACCTTAGAAAATATTAATTGATAATAATTTTTATTAATATTCCGAAAAAGTTATATTAAGTTATGAATTTTTATATTGAATTAAAAAAAAATTAATTGGATTAAGAATTTTCAATAAAATTTATAAAAATTATATTTATGTTCACAAAATTTAATGCAAAATTCGGAACACATTAACTGATTAGAATTTCTGACTTTCAGGTGATGTTATGAAAGATTCTGAATTTTAAATAAAAATCGAAACTACAAATGACATTATGTCATTATTAATAATTTCTAAATTTAAAATTAAAATTCTGAATTTCAAACGATAGGAAAACAAACAAGAAATATATTCATACGGTTTATGAAATGATGAAGATTTATGAAACACTTGACATACATTTTTATGAAACTCTTCATCATATCTGTAAAAACTTTATAAATATAATGAATAATTGATGACAAACGAATTATGTAACAGTTTCATCAATATGATGAAACTTTTTTTCCGTGGGTGTCGTTTGGGCAACCCGATTTTACTTGTTTGTTTCCATATTAGTTAGAATGTTAAAAAAACTGGACTAATCAGAAAACTTTTAATTTTAAATTTTGTCATTCCAAATGGTACAAATGTGACACTGTGAGTTGGTGTGCCATTGTATGAATGGGAACAGTGTGAATACACTCGTATTCTAGGAATACAATATAGATAATGACGACACTGCCAACAAAATGATGGCTGGTTGTAACAAAAATATTGAAATTATTATGGTAGTGAATGAAGTTTAAATCATTTATTTATACACACACAAGTTTTTGAATCATCTTCAGTATTCTTGATTATATAAATACAATTTTTGTTCATTATAAATTTGTGCAAAACTAGACAAGTCATATACAGATGTCCTAAGTATACTTTAAACGGGAAGTACTTAATAATTTCTGCTTAAAGTGTATTAATGAAGACAATTGTTTCAATCTAAATTGAAAATGAGAAAATTAAGGGCCATTAGAAAATGAGTTTAAATAACAATTTTAAATGTATATTTTGCTATAATTTAAAATACAATTTTAAGCAAAATTGTTTTAATAAGAACCTTTCAGTCTCTTTTGCCTATCCTGCACTGTGGGATATATCACAAGATTTTTGGAAATAGTTCGGCTAAGGGTTCTGGCGGATCTCAACGTGAACAACTGACCGGGGCCGGATGGCATACTAGCACTAGTAATGAAGCAGTGCTCTTCGACGTCCATTGGCTAACCTGTTCAGCTCTTCATACCGTGGCTTGTAAGCTTGAAAATTACCGCCCAATTGCAATATGTTCTGCGCTCTTGAAGGTGATGGAGAGCATGGTAAACAACCACCTTGTAAATTATGTGGAGGCCAACTCACTTATTAGTGATCGACAGTTTGGCTTTGGTATTACTAGTTCTACTAGAGACCTGTTGGCGTTCCTTTCGGAATGTTGGAGTCGGTCCATTCACATGTTTGGTGAGAGATAGGTGTTTGCTCTTGATATTTCCAAGGCGTTCGATAGTGTGTGTTACGGCGCACTGTTAGCAAAGTTAATTACCTGTAGTGTTGGTAATGATTTCTCACGATTTATCACGAGTTTTCTCAGACATCGTACTATACATGTTGTTATAGATGGGGTCTCATCCGACGAGTTTCACTTGGGTTCAGTGGTACCACAGGGCTCTGCTCTTTCTCCATCTCTTTTTCTCATCTTTCTTAATGACTTCATTAGTCGAACTTTCAATCATATTTACTCCTTTGCAGATGACAACAACATTTGTCATTCATTTTTCTTAAATCATTCAAATAAGCTTTCAAGTGTCTTGGTTTTCTAAATCGGTGTAAAAAATACTTGACTTTATCCGATATACTTACTATATATACCATCTACATTCGTCCGAAGATGGAATATATCTCCCATATAAAGGCAGGTGATAGTGTGCAACGGAGGGCGTTGATGCTTATCAGTTTCAAACTCTATTGAGTCGTTGGAGCATTGTCGGAATATGTGTTGAGTGACTTTGTTCTATAGATATTATTCTGCTGAGATAAGTCGACTCATCACGAGGGAACTAATATATGAGCTCGAAATTAAAGATTATCACCACTGATTAAAAATAAACTAACTGGTTATATGAATGTTCGATGTTTGCATGGGATTGCCAATTCTGTCAAAACGTGTTCTGATGATGGGAAAATAGAAAATTCCCGAAATACATCTATCAACACATTCCTGAAAGTGGTCAATTAATAAATTTGAAAACAAAAACTCTAAAGATTATTTGTTAGGACAATATTCTAATAAAGAAATATAGAAGATCGAAAAAACAAAATTTTTATTTTTAATAAAAATTATACCAAACTTGTAAAAAAATAATTAATCACCCTGTGGCCGCTTTATAAAAAATGAATCCCTCCGGATCTTTCCCGGACCTATTCGCATTATCCTCCTTCGGAGCAAACATTTTTTGCTCCGATTCCACTCTTTCTCCGTTCTAATCTATGGAGCAAAAATTTTGTCCGTTTTGCCCTATTTCCTTTAATTTCGGAGATACCAGCCATTTAAAAAAAAAACGTAATTTTATAGAATGACTGATATCTCGAAAACTACTCGAAATATTGAAAAACGGACAGCAGTTTTGCAAAACTTGACCGAAGCGCCATATTTTATTTTGCACCAATTTGCCATTCTAATATCGGAGTGTTTAAATTTGTATTCTCATGTAAGTGTGATGGTTAATCATTTAATTTATACACCCTGTGGTTGTTTTATAAAAAAAATAATTCTGCCGGGAAAGATGCGGGGTGTATTAATACTCCTGTGGAGAAGAACTTTTGTCCGTTTTGCTCTATCTCGATAGTTTCGGAGATACCGGCTATTTAAAAAAATATCGCCATTTTATAAAATGGCTAGTATTTCAAAAACTAAGCGAGATATCGGAAAACGGACTTGACTTACGGAACATGTACCGATAATACAAATGTGTAAAGTGTTCGGATTCCACTCGTTCCACGTTAAATTTCATATCGTTCCATTTTGGACCAATGTTTAATTTTATTATCGGGGTGTTTAAATTTGTATTTTCACGTACGTATATGTTGTCCGTTTTGCCACTGTGTTTTTCTTTCTATAAAAACTTTTTATTTCTTAAAAAAGAACTTTTCTTTATTTGTACGAAAACTTATTATTTATTTTATTTTTAGTTTTGGTTTAAAGATAGAAATGGTTTTAAACTTTGGAAAAAAATATATTAATTTTATATTTTTTTTTGTTTTCTTTTCGAAAGAAAAACATTTTAAAAACTATGGATAAACAAACAAAAAGAAATTATAAAATTACTTTATTTTAAGCAGAATACTTATTGTTTTCCTGATAAAAATTTAAAAATAGTGAATTTTAAAATTTAAGTTTTTTGTTCGTAAAATTCTGTCTATGCTTTAAACGAATTTAATTTTTGAGTTGAACAAGATATTGCATTAAATTTCTTTATATTTAATCAAGAATTTATTTGGTTAAATAAACAATATTTTTATAAAAAATTGGTATTTATTTGGACAAAATTTCGAATTTTGAAATGGAAATATCTTGCGAAATATAAGAGATAACCCATAACCTCGTTTTTCATTACTAGCAGATTACAAATGGCGATCCAGATCGAAATACTAGTATCAACCTAGCTAATATGTTTGATTTGCTTTATTTTTGTAAATATACGGAGGTTGAAAGCTCGATATAAATTGAAAATAACATAAAAATAATCTCGATGTATATAAAAACAAAAAGCTAATATAACTGTACAAAATATTACTTGAGCCAGAAATACACACTAAAAAAAGAAAAAAATATATAAATAAAACATTTTTGGTCTTCAAAGTTTAGTAACGTCATGATGCTTGTTAGGAAAAGACCTAACCACGTGCTTGATTACTAAGAAGACAAGAATGGATCAAAATTGATTATTAATAGGATTTTTGTTAAAGTTCTGCCTATTATGGAGGCTCTAGCTTTTCTAAAACTTCGGGTTCTGATGAGATCTTTAGCCAGATCGAAATACTAGTATCAACCTAGCTAATATGTTTGATTTGCTTTATTCTTGTAAAAATACGGAGGTTGAAAGCTCGATATAAATTGAAAATAACATAAAAATAATCTCGATGTATATAAAAACAAAAAACTAATATAACTGCGAGAACTTTTCTTTATACAAAAAGTGTCCTAATTTGGGGAGTATTAGTGCCGCCCACGGGGGTCGTCAAAACTTATGCTCAATATTACGTAGCTTATACGATTTTCAAATTTCATTACAATTGGACCATTAAGTAAGAAATGACCGAATTGTTTTCAAATATGTTATATATCCCACAAAATGTTATATATCCTATTGTGGCTCTGTTGCACAAAAAATTACATTTCTATTTAATTGTGTTTAACGAGTAAAAATTCTATAGCAGTAAAAATCATTAAATTTTTCTTGTAACTTAAAATTTTATTAAATGCTCCTTTTATTAAAGCCAAGTAATTTTGACAACATGTTCCTTAATTTGTTAAAGGTCATCGGCAATATTTGTTTCTTTCTGTATGAAGATTTTTAAATATCATTTTGTTAATGGAAACTCTACAATTATGACACTCTGAGTGGAAACCTGGCAAGCGTATTTGTATAGAAACCTATTTCTATTGAAATATTAAATTGGATTATAATTGAGTTTTTAATGTTATTATAGCATGAACGAGGTCAAAGTGAAAATTTATTATGACAGCTCTAATATCATGGTCAAATAGAAGTGATAACAAATAACATTTATAGGAACCATAACTTTTGTTGTATGATTAAAACAAGTTAAGCTTTAAAGTGGTTAAATGTCAAATAGTCATTATAGAGAATGTTGAATGTCAATATCATGGTTAAATGTAATTTATTCATGTTTTCGCAAATGAGCTTTGCGTAAGGATTATATTGATACTATAGAAGTGATGTAAAATTTTAGGCATAATATCTTCTATGATGCTTTCCATACCAACTGCCCTGCTACAAAATGTATTAACATAAATTACAATCAAACAGTATTTGTTGTCTTAAATATACACTGAAAAAAAGTTCATACAAATATTGGAAATTTCAGTTACGACAATAGAAAATACAGAAAATAGGAGCTGAATTTGGGCTTGCAAAATTTTCAATGAAGTTGAGAATCACAGTCTGCTAAATTTGGGTGACCTATATATACCAGGAACGTACCAGCACCGTTGAAAAGTTGGTGTTAAATCTAAATAACTCTCCCCTTTGATGGTCTGTCCAAAGTGCGAAAGAGTTGAACTTAAAATTATGTAGATTAATTTCTTATCCCGCTTAAACATTCCCTAAGACGGGCTTTTTGAAGATTCTTACGCAAAGGAGGTAAACGATTTAAATTAATTTGGAAATTTATACGAAGCTTGTTATAATGTTGCAAATTGCACCGCTTGAAGAGCAGCTCACACTCAATTATCTAGAAATTTTAAGTTTAAAAAAATATCTTTACGAGTATGTGATCTTTCTCACTGGGATTTTCGTCAGAAAAGTTGTGAAACGTCGGCACTTTTCTTTTAGAAATTAATACGAGCTTGGTAAAACAGGCCGAAAGTCCACGATGTTTTTTCCACCGAACGTTTTTATTTTTTTTTGATTTGTGTTCTTAATTTGAACCTCTTAACGTGATTTGCAATGCAACTAACTTTAAAAGTGGATAGCTTCAACAATATTTTTCAGACTCATATAATCTGAGTCTGAAAATTTGGGTCTCTATAAATCGTGTCGCGGTATCCACAATATTGGTATTTATGCAAATATTTTTTTATAAATATATATTGTATGACTTAATTTTCTATAGCATACAGATATCGAAACTAAGTTCGTCATAAAATTATCCACAATAAATTTATAATCATTTGCATTAATTTTTCTATAGAAATTTATTAACCCAAATTCTCAGAAAGTTTATGCAATTTGAAGTGAAGATTCTAAATATTATTTTAAGATGTAAATCAACTCAATTGATAAAGATATACTTAAATGGCAGCACAAAAAAAAAAAATCTAATTTAATAGTAATCACAAGGGCAACCAAAATACAGCTCTACCCGGCTAAAAGTCAACATATATGCATCCAATTATGAAGATGTATGAACTCATTCATGCTCATACATGAAGTGATTCAAGGTCATACATGTTCATATATCACCATATATGATTCGTATTTGTTCATAAGAGTTCATATACCACAATTTTCATATCGTACACCTACTACAAAAGTGACAAAACTCAAAATTTTTAATTTTTCAGAAATAAAAAAAAAAAAATATTTGCAACTTTATACCAATTGAAACATAAAGAAAGACACAACTGTTTTTTTTAGCAACTGTTAACAAAAACAAAATACACTGATATTTTTTTATAGATAAACAAGTATATTGTGCATAGTTTAAGCATATAAAACCGAGTTGAGTGACTTTTGAACTATATAGATATGTATGATTATATATGTAAATATTACCTCAATTTTCGTTAATGCATTTCGATGAACATTTATGATACCTAATAAGAACACATAAGAATGGTTTATGAACACATATGAATCACGTATGGATGCATGTGGATATGCATGAGGCATGTGTTCATGTATGGATCCATATAAGTAGATTTTTAACAGGGTAAAAAAAATGTTTTAAACACTTAAAAAGCTCAAATAAAAGAAAATAAGCTTTTTAAATATATAAATATATATGTATAATAAGCCGTTAAATTTAAAAACAAACCGTTAATTCAATAAATTGTTATTGAAATAGTTACTACAAAGAAAATTAGTATTGGAACTTCGTCAGGCAAACAAAAGTGCATTAGAGAAATTGTTTTTCCCATGCTTTAAAGTTGAAATTGGTTTATTTAAATATATTTTTTTAAACCAACAATATGTAACATTAAATTTTAAACTTAAAAAATACTTCAGATACCAATTGGTAAAAAATAGCAAAAATCTCTATTTTAATTTTACATCAACTGAATACATTTGCTGGCAACAATGATTAAATTTTTTTTTCTCAAAATTTGATTCAGAGCACCGGGGAAAATCTACTAGATTTGCAAAATGCCAAGTTATTTCCACACATATGTGATGTACTTGCGCAAAGAAAAATATTGATACCGATATTGATATGATTAAACCATAGTTTTCCCACCATAATCTTTTTTGTTTTTTTTTTTGGCAAATCGCAAACTAGTGCGAATTTCATAAATAGTCGAAACATGTGTTTACTTTAATCGATTAAAGCTTAAAATAATAAATGACATAATATGATTAAAGTTTAAAATGAATGACATATTATGTCAACTTGACATTAAAATAACAAATATCTCCTTACAAAGAATTTAAAAGATTATTTTTTTAAGAGAATATCCCTGAAAAAAATATATGTTTTTAAATGAGTTGACTTGTTTTATATACCGTTGGATACGCATTTAATATGATACTGATATTCTATGCGTTGCCTTGAGTTAAAGTAAAAAATTCTTTGAAAATCTAAAATAAAATTCTTTTTTTAAAAACGGTCCAGCTCACGAGATCTCAGTGCTATACACGAACTATTTGGGAAATAAATAGAAAACAATCCAAAGTACATTTTGAGGGGTGGAAAAAAGAAACATTTTCTATGATACCTGGCTATTCATTCAGGGAAGGTGTAGTCTTAAACTTAAACATCTTTTATTGATGAGTTATCATAAATACATAAAACCACTACATTTAAAATATAATAATTGGGAAGAAAAATGTTTAACCTGTTAGGCGCTTTTTTGTTTTTCGGAAAATAAGATTTTAGTTGACAATTTTGGCTGTTACTGTGGAACGAAAAGCGATAAATTAATAAATAAAATTGGAAATCAGAGCGTACTTAATGTGCTATCAAAAAATTTAAAGAATAATTGTAAAATATGTATTTATTTAGTATAAATTAAATTTAAAATCTTATTTTTGTTCTTCACAAAATCCCATAAATATAAAAATTTAGCTCAAAAAAGCCACGAATGAAAATATAATAAATTTTTATTGATTACTAATCATAAATATATAAAAGCACAGCATTTTGGAACAAATTAAATGAAAGAAAAAAATTTTTAGCCTGTTAGGCGTTTTTTTATATCTTCGTTCACATTATTGGCTGAAACTTTGGAACGAAAAGCAATAAATTAATAAATAAAACAATTAAATCTACTATTCAAGAGAAAAATTATAATATATATATTGCCTATGATCAAAAAAAAAAAAAAAATGGCTATGCCATAGCCAACAAGCATGTTAAAGTTGTACTAAAGTATTCTTGGCACTTTTTTGTAAAGGAGCTTAATTCAAATCACTTATATTCCCTTTTTATGCACATTTATCTTCAGATAAAATATCATAATCGCTGCAATTCCACATAATGTGTACTTTTAGAAATTTGATCCTTCCATATCCTTGATTGCTTTAAATAAGTTCGTTAAAATAAAAAAAACTCATGTAAAAGGTTTGCCTGCACTGTAGTACACACTCAAATTTCAGTATTCTAACTTTACTAGTTTAGAAATGACAAACATTTGAAAAAACAAAAATCAAATATAAAAAATTCAATATAATACATAAAAGTTTGATATATTTAAAATTTTTGTTATTGCTGAACTAATAAAGTTGAAATTTTAGTATGTATTACAGCACAAGCAAGGCTTTAACGTAATTTTTTCCTTTAGACGAACTTATTTAAAACAAGTGGAAGCATTCAAGTCCGATGTGCCGAATTTGGTATAAAAAAGATTAAATTCGGCTGTGCCGAATTTTTGGATACCCTCCATCTCGGCGTTTGCATTAACCAGGGAAGGTGCAAACAATAAAAATATCTATATTCTTTGTAAAAATAATGATTGATTAATGTTTCAGAAGAAAAAAAAGGTTTAATTAAAGTTTACTAAAATGAATCTGAAATTGTGCATGCTTATAACAGTGGGTCTTCAAGGGTGAAATGGTTATTCTGATTACCTAAAGAAGAACGTGTATTGAAAAATATATATATTTTTAAAGTACCATTATGATGTTAAAAAAACTGTTGTAAAATTCGCCTGTTGTTTTGTATAAAAAAGAATCGTCTCTTTGCCTATATAATAATGAAAGTAATAAGGATTATTAAAATATATTTTTGGATCGTTACAAGAGATGCAATGAATACAAACGCATCAAAACAGATTCAAATTATTGCTTTTCAGTTTAGTTGCTTGTGCAGTTCTCGTTTACGACTCCTAGAATAAGAACCCTAAGAAATTTTCTTAAAAATTCGATTGGTTTTTACACATCAATACTTTTATTTAGATTATTTTTGTATGTATCAAATAAAAATTAGGGGTTTAAAAAAAAAATGCATATAATCAAAAGATTTTAAGATGTAGTATGCACCTAATATGTTTTAAATAAAAAAGTTCTGAAGGTGAATGTCCTTTAAATTTAATGGGGTTTTTAATAAATGTAATTAGAGTTTCCTTGCAAATTTATTAAAGGTTGCGAATGAGAATAAGTAAAAATTGTGTAAGAAAAAAAGTTATGAATTTACATTGTTGAATTCGGGGATTTTGTTCCTGGATATTTTTTTGATCTGATAACGATTAAAGTGTCTGGCAACTCTGGTTAATGCAGTCAAATAAATAAAGAATTAGAACTCAACTATTTTGTTCAACATTTTTTCTAATTGGTGATTGTTTGATTGGTTGGGGTTAACGAAAAAGGGTATCTGGCAAGCCTGGTATCTGGAAAACAAAAGAATACTTTATAAATTTGCTTAAACATTTTTCGAGGTCTTCTCACATTTGCACTCATAACCAGTGTTGTCAGGTTTGCAGGGAATAAAAACGTCAAATTTTCTAGAAAAAATCGTCAATATCGTAATCATATTTTGAAAAATCGTCAAAATAAAATATATTTGTTCGTTTTAATAAAAAATAAAATACAATAATGTAATTCACATTTTAAATGTTATCGTTGTAATATATCACGATTTTTGACACTTCTCTTTGGTTTAAACATCGAAAATCATTATATTTTACAGCGATATTCATATTTATAAAATGTTGAAAAATCAAATAAATACAACTCTAAATGAAACTAATTTTACCACTTGAACTGTTAATCACTTATATCTACATAATTCTGTGAACAAGATTTCAGTAGCACCACTTTTTAAATCTTAAATTCTTTTACAACATTTGGAAATTCTTTAACAATAAGTCTGTTCGATTATTTTTCCAGTAAAGTTCAGTAAAAATGACTCAGTAACAAAATTACAAAGAGTAAGACAAATTTACAAAAAAGTAAACGAACTGAAAATGTGTAGGAATTATTAAATTAGATAAAACAGCTTGTTTTAAATATTAAAAAAAAAAATCAACTGGTCATTACGGAAAAGATAAAAGTTAATTGAAATTATCGACCAAAAAGAATTAAATTTTTTTTTTTTTAACGTTTATTAATTCATAATATTGAACAAACTTAAATTATAATAAACACTAGTTAACAATATTAATATTTACACATTTATACGACGGCTGCAAAACACTTTCTAACATGAAATTTGAAGAAACTTGCTTAACGGCGACTCAATCTCTAACCTACACTTGGTATCAGTATGTGAATAAAGCGCATCCAAAAACGTGATAATTACTTGTGAAAATGAGATATGATTAAGAAAGAAGAAGCATTCTAGTTGAGAAATGAATTGTGCATTGGTGTTATTGATCGAAACAATACTTGTGTGTAAGTAGTGTGACAAAACTCCACTTTAGCCACAGTCATCGCTGTGTCGACCGTGGCTCAACTCGTTAAGAGGTGAGATTACGATGCATAGCTTGATGCTAAGGCAGTGAGTTCAAATACCAGTACGACACCAAAAAAATAAAAAGTTTTTTATTTTCAATTTATAACGAGCTTTCAACCTCCGTATATTTACAAAAATAAAGCAAATCAAACATATTAGCTAGGTTGATACTAGTATTTCGATCTGGCTAAAGATCTCATCAGAACCCGAAGTTTTAGAAAAGTGAGAGCCTCCATAATAGGCAGAACTTTATCAAAATAGAGCAAATTACCAATATAAAATACTTTGTTCAATTGACACATAAATTAACCACTGACGAGCCCCAGGAGGGGGACGAAACTGCGGCATTCTGGTGTATCCCTGTGTCCGTAAAATTTTTCAATAGAAATGTTTTCTTCTTCTTCTTCCTGTAAAAAAACTAACTAAAGTAATATTCTACAGTAATTAATTAAAAATTAATTACGATTGTCATTCTCTGACGGTTGCAAAACACTTTCTAACAATTATAATTTAATTTAATATTTGCTTTTATTTGCTAAATATACAAGCATATTTTGTCAATCATATGCTTTTTTCTTATTACAAATTTTTACTGGCAAAACCGTATCCAGAAAAAACTTGTAAGTTCTTTGTCATCAAACTGTCACTTTACTCTCTCTTTTTACCAGTTTTAACTGAGTATTTGTGTAAACGAACACTTTCGGGTACAAACTTGTACAAATTTTTGTGTTATCGAACAAACTTACCCCTGGTTTCTACAAGAAGTTCGCCTCTACACGAACGGGTGACTACATGTATTTTGTTTTTGCATTGCATGTATTTTGTTACTGTTTTTAGACGAACGTGAAGTAAAACATGTTCCAGAAACAGGGCGTTAATGTTATATTTTTTAATTATTAAATTTTGGCACTTTATTTATATTATTAGGCCTGTTTTTTAAGCACCGGATTTATTTTGTTTCATTTAAAGTTGTATATACTTATATCATCTGTTTGTTTCGCAAAAAATTCCATGCCTTGTTTTTTAATAAATTTTTTTTTTATTTATATTTAAATCTGACACCAAGTAAATTTTATAAAAATATAAAAAAAAAATGTTCTAAAAATATAAACACAGAAACTAAATTAATTTATAAAAAAATAAATCCGGTTTGGATAAAGTTTTATTAAATTCTAGGATTTGCATTTTTGCAAAATTGTATTTCACATCATATTAGCAAATAAAGGATAGCTTTCGATAAAAAAAAACAATGTCTTTTTTTTTAATTTTGAACAAAATAATATAAAGGGTCCGCCATCTAACGTTTTTTTTTTAACTAGTGCTTATTTCGTGAATGGTAGCACTTAACTCATGTCTGATTTGACAGAATATGGTCCATATTCGCTGAACGAATATGGTCCGTATGTTCGTTATCTTGTGAAAAAAGTGAAAGAAACTGGCATCCTCATCGATAAACCAAAGCGTGAAAAGCCAAAAACAGTGCGTACACACGAGAATATTGCTGCTGTGGCAGAAAGTGTGCGTGAAGCGCCATCAACATCAATTCACCGTCGTTCTCAACAATTGAACATTTCGGAGACATAATTGAGACGAATTTTGCATAAAGACCTTGTTATGACGCCATACAAAGTCCAATTGGTTCAGGAGTTCAAAAAAAAAGTTATTTGGCTGACCCTTTAAATTTAATAATCGAGCCGACGATTTTATGAGAATGATAAATAAATAGGTCCTGCTGACATATTAAACTATTGTCAAAAAATCGTTATTTTGGAAGCAAAAATCGTCCAATAGTCATTTAGTTATTTTGGGTATTAAATATCGTCAACATTACGATTAATCATCAAACCTGGCAGCACTGCATGCGATTGCTACTATTGCATACATACATACCATTTATAAAAAACTACATTCATACAGGGTGGCCGATGAATATTGCTACATTAAGAAAATCAAATTACTTTTTCTTTTTCAATACATATAATATTTTTTTATTGTTTCATTTGAAAAGCAATACATTTTTATTAAATATTTTTAATGGCTTTTAAAAAACAATGTAATGAAAATGACTTCCACTCCCGGTGACGTCAAATGCAAGCCAAATTCCGTGCAAATTACATACAACATTTCAAGCTAAGGGGCAAGTCTACAGCGTTCAATTGCTTGTTATTTGATTTTTTAAAGGAAAGAAATGAAAGTCCTTAAGCAGAACTGTCGTATTGACTGTCTGGTGATACATATTTGCGCAAAAATATTCCTTGTCGGAACTCTAGACGAGTGCTGAGTTCCTTAAGTTTGTTTAGGCGGCAACGCCAGCCTCCAAAGCATTGTAGTGGCGCACACTCAAAATGTTAGTTCCATTACCCCATTCGTTCATTTTCCTTAAATTGAAAGTCGAATCAATGAAACCAAAAAAAAATTGAACCGAATAATAACTCAGAAAAAAAGTTATTACTTTTTTTTTGTAGTGGCATTTATCAGCCACCCTGTATTACAAAACAAACCAAAAAAAAAAAAATCAACAGCAATATTTTGTGTTTTTTTTTTGTACGTGTTGTACCATGGATGGTAACCGATTCTATGTAGTTATTGGTCACGCAACGCTATTTTCTTTTATTTCTGTAAGGGTATTTTAGGGGTAACGATCCTTTAGTTATTTCGGTAACGGGATTTTAGCGTTAACGGAATTTTATTTATTTCGTTAACGGTACTTTAGCGGTAACGTTATTTTAGATATTTCGGTAACGCTATTTTAGGGAAAACGATTTTCAGGTTTTTTGGTAAGGGCATTTTAAGGGTAACGTTATTTTAGTTATTCAGGTAATGTTAATGTACACCAGTGTTGCCAATTCAGCCGTTTTCCGGCTAGATTTAGCCTTTTTCAACACGTTTAGCCGGAAAAAATTGCATTTAGCCATTAGCCTTTTTTTTTTAGCCATTTTTAGAATTTTTTTAGCCATTTTTTAGCCTTTTTTTAACTTTTTAACTTTAAAGTTATGTTGCAGTTTTTTTTCCTTTTATATGCTAATAAACTCTAAAAACGCTACATTTTCAACTACTAAAAAATTACAACCATGCAATATTAATATTTATTCAATGGCAACCCCTTAAAAAATGACATTTGATGAATAAACACATAAACAAATCAAACAATCAATCACTAAAAAAACAAACAGCTAAACACGTGTCTTTATTAAAAACAAAAAAGTGAATTGATAAAAAGTAGAAAAGTTTTTAATACAAAAAATAGAAAAACAAATAAAAAAAGTGAAAAATGACTTCCAAATATTCTCAGAAATTTCGCAGTGAGTGGTTATCCCACCCAAAATTAAAAGAATGGGTTGCAGAATGCGACAATTCTGCAAAGGCATTTTGTAAATATTGTAAATGCGAAATCACAGCAAAATTATATGATTTAATTGCTCACTCGGATACATAAAAACATATTAACGCTATTGGATATATTGTTAAGACCAATTGGATATATTGCAAAAGAAAATTTGATTGCCCGTCTCTAAAGTTGCACAGATCAAAATGCAGCAAAGTGATTAAAAATGTTCTTGCTCATCATTTTAATGAGGAGCTCTCCAATGACATTGGAGATAGCTTTTTTAGCATATTAATTGATGAATCGACTGACGTAACATTTACTAAAATTTTGGGTAAGTTTTATTTCACAAGTTTGTTATAATTTTTATTAAAAATAAAAATTATGTTTTTTCGACCTTTAATTGTGCAATGAAAATGAAAATTATTCAAGTTCGAGGCCATATACTCTATATTTCTTCATTAGGATATTGTCCTAACAAATAATCTATAGAGTTTTTGTTTTCAAATTTATTATTTGACCCTTTCAGGAATGTGTTGATAGATCTATTTCGGGAATTTTCTAGGTTCCCATCATCAGAACACGTTTTGAAAGCGGTAACAATCCCATGCCAAACCTCAAGCATTCATATGAACTAGTTTACTCACTACATGAGAACTAATATACATATGAGTTTGAAATTAAAGATTATAACCATTGATCAAAAAATAAATTGAAAACTTGTCTTGATGTGCAAGATCCACCTCTGGTGGATATTCAATACACGTTTTTTTGTTTCTCTCTCATTTTTTATATTTTGTTAAGTTAGTTAACAAAACAGGGAAAGTAAACTAGGCGGTACTTTGCCTTTTTTCACAAGTTTGTTATAATTTTTATTAAAAATAAAAATTATGTTTTTTCGACCTTTAATTGTGCAATGAAAATGAAAATTATTCAAGTTCGAGGCCATATACTTGAATAATTTTCATTTTCATTGCACAATTAAAGGTCGAAAAAACATAATTTTTATTTTTAATAAAAATTATAACAAACTTGTGAAAAAAGGCAAAGTACCGCCTAGTTTACTTTCCCTGTTTTGTTAAATTGAAAACTTGCACATCAAGACAAGTTTTCAATTTATTTTTTGATCAATGGTTATAATCTTTAATTTCAAACTCATATGTATATTAGTTCTCATGTAGTGAGTAAACTAGTTCATATGAATGCTTGAGGTTTGGCATGGGATTGTTACCGCTTTCAAAACGTGTTCTGATGATGGGAACCTAGAAAATTCCCGAAATAGATCTATCAACACATTCCTGAAAGGGTCAAATAATAAATTTGAAAACAAAAACTCTATAGATTATTTGTTAGGACAATATCCTAATGAAGAAATATAGAGTATATGGCCTCGAACTTGAATAATTTTCATTTTCATTGTAAGTTTTATTTATTAAATCATTTAAAATTGGTTTACTAACTTAATATTTCTTAGGACTGGTAATTATTTACTTTAGTAAAGCCAAAAGAAAAATTGTTTCTACAGTTCTCTGCATAGAACAATTGGAAAATGGATCATCGGAGAGTATTGTCCGTGGAATTAAAAAGGCTATCGAAAAATTTAAACTAAATATAAAAAATTTGGTCGGTACGGATAATGCAAACGTTATGATTGGAAAAAATAAGAGCGTTTACATCGCTTTAAAAAAAGAAGTTCCAGATTTAATACTCATAAAGTGTGTGTGTCATTCACTCCAACTTGCAGTTAACCAGGCTTTAAAGGAATATATGCCCGAAAATTTAGAATTTATTGTCTACGAAACATACAGTTAGTTTTCAAAAAGTACAAACCGCCAACGTTCCTATAAAGTTTTATATGAAAATTTGAATGGAAAGGTAATAATCTCACATATTTAATTTTTTTATATTCTATTTTCTTCTTATTTTTAGGAGCCTTTGAAAATTACACTAACGTCTGACACTCGTTGGTTGTCAATAGAAGTGGTAGTTTCAAGAATAATATTTCAATGGGATGAACTACAGATGCCTTTCGACAAGGCAATGGCCGATGAGAAATGTCATAAAGCCAAAATTCTAAGTGAAATGTACAATGACCAAGAAATTTAATTATATTTATTGTTTTTAAAACCAATATTATCTGAAGTACAAATAGTCAACAAAGTTTTCCAAAGCATTGAAAACGATCCAACCCGTCTATTAAGAGAAATTACCTTGCTCATAAACTTTTTGAAAAGAAAGGTTTTAGACGACGCTGATGTGGACATATTGCTTGAGGATTTTGAAGAATATGTATCATATACTTGTAGTCTTGGACATGAGGTCGAAACTTTCGTAAAGAAGTTAAAAAAATCTGGACAGTTAAAGAAAAGTCAAGAGATTAAATTAGATCCAATTGTACAAACTTTGTAGTCGGTCTAATAAATCAGTTAAAACAAAGGTATATACTATAAAATTTCGAATTATTTTAAACATAAATGTTAATTTTTTTAATTGTTTTAGACTTCCAGATAATATCAAAATTCTACAGAACATTGATTACTTTTCAGTGCAAAATATTTTAAAATCTTCTAAAGAAGATATTTTACCAATTTTAAATTTATTTAAATTGAATGACGAGATGATATCAAAAATAGATGAGCAGTATTCTAATACTCAATATTTAAAATGGATAAATACCAACAATACCGTAACATTTTGGGCAGAAGTTTACAACTATCGAGATGCAGGTGGAAATAACAAATTTAAAGAAATTTCTGAGTTTGTTTTGAAGCTTTTATGCCTTCCCTGGTCAAATGCTGATGTAGAGCGTGTATTTAGCCAAATAAATCTCGTAAAGACAAACGTTAGAAACAGACTACATTTGATAACAGTCAATTCAGTTTTATCCATCAGGTAAAATTTTTGATTTAACAAAACTATTGTTTATATAACTTTATTTATTTTTTTAATTATTTATTTAGATACGCCTTAAAAAGAAGCCATAAATGCTGCTTTCAATATGAAGTGCCCCAGAATTACCTTAAGTTAATAGGATCTAATGAAAGTTATGATGACAACAATAACGAGTTGGATGTTGATGATATTTGGTCATTCTAATAACTTTTTAACAAATTTTAAACATATTTTTCTTTTATTATTATTTTTTTGTTATAACTAGTCAAAAAATGTACTGAATGTATAACAAATGGTCTCAAATTTTACAATTTAATTGTAAAATAAAATAAAACAAGAATTTTTCTTATTTTTTGTTCATATATTGAAGACTTTCCATTAAAATAATTTAGCTTTTTTTTAGCCTTTTTTTAGCCTTTTTTCCAAGAATTTGAGACTTTTTTGCCAATCAAGTTCTGGCAACACTGATGCACACCGATATTTTAAGCCCCATTATGCCCGAGTTTTAATGACTGGCTAGTTTATGATCATACTTTGGGAAAATATATATATTTACAGAAGTTTTTTTTTCAGATCTTGTTAGATTATTTCGGTAACGGTATTTTAGGGGTTACGATATCTCAGTTATTTCGGTAACGGGTTTTTCGAGTTAACGGTATTTTATTTATTTCGCATACGGTATTTTAGTTATTTCGGTAACGTTATTTTAGGGAAAACAAATAATCTTGTTAGATTATTTCGGTAACGGTTTCTTTTATTTCGGTAACGGTATTGTAGGGGTAACGATATTTCTTGTTAGATTATTTCCGTAACGGTATTTTAAGGGTATTGATATTTTAATTGTATCGGTAACGGTATTTTACGGATAACAGTATTTCAATTATTTCGGTAACGATATGTTAGGGATAACGGTAGTCAGTTAAAAGGGGTTTGACTCGGTGCCAGTATTTTAGCGATATCGACAGCCATCCCTGATTGCGTATATTCTTGTGTATAAGTATTGACTGTACGTATGTAAAGGGTGGTTAAATTTCAAGGGCCGATGTTGATTTTGAATAAAACACAAACTATTTAGGAAATTATTGTAATTTTATTTTATTATGATATATTGGTATTACTCAATTATGTATGGAACAAAATATCGGCCAAATGGGCGCCGCGACCACGGCGGCACACCTCCATCCGATGGTCCAAATTTTCGATGACGCTGAGGCATAATGGAGGTTCTATGCCGTTAATGTGCCGAATTATCTCATCCTTTAGCTCTTGAATTGTTGCTGGCTTATCGACGTACACCTTTTCTTTCAAATAACCCCAAAGAAAAAAGTCCAACGGTGTCAAATCACATGATCTTGGCGGCCAATTGACATCGCCATTACTTGAGATAACACGGCCATTGAATTTGTTGCGCAAAAGAGCCATTGTTTCGTTAGCTGTGTGGCAAGTGGCACCGTCCTGCTGAAACCACATATCGTCCACATCCATATCTTCCAATTCGGGCCATAAAAAGTTCGTTATCATCTCACGATAGCGAACACCATTCACAGTAACTGCCTGACCGGCCTCATTTTGGAAAAAATACGGCCCGATGATGCCGCCAGCCCATAAACCGCACCAAACAGTCACTCTTTGTGGGTGCATTGGTTTTTCGACAATCACTCTTGGATTCTCATTCGCCCAAATGCGGCAATTCTGTTTATTGACGAATCCACTGAGGTGAAAATGTGCCTTATCACTGAAGATGATTTTCTTCGAAAATTGATCATCCACTGTTGCCATTTCTTGCCACCATTCTACCCATTCACGACGTTTGTAATGGTCAAGAGGCTTTAGTTCTTGAGCCAATTGCACCTTGTAAGCGTGTAAATGCAAGTCTTTATGCATAATGTTCATCAACGACGAGCGTGAGAGGTGCAATTGTTGGGCACGACGACGAGTTGAGGTGGACGGCTCTTCAGCCACACTATCGCGAACAGCAGCAATATTTTCTGCAGTACGAGCTGTACGAGCATGCACTGGTGTTCTCACATCTTCTACAGACCCGGTTTGCTCGAATTTTTCCACGATTTTTGCAATTGTACGCACATTTGGACGATCAAATTGACCAAAAATATCACGAAGTGCACGATATGCATTTTGATTTGAACGCCCATTTTCATAATAAGTCTGGATAACTTTAACACGTTGTTGGATTGTGTATCTCTCCATGGTTCAAATTGAGTAAGTCTGAAATAGAGAAATGTCAAATAAAATTCGGAAAAAAACTTGGCGTTTAGGTGTGGTTCACATTCAACATCGGCCCTTACAATTTAACCACCCTTTATGATGAAATAAATAGAATAATTTAAAATTTGCTTCAAAATTTTTAGAGATCTTCCCACATTTTCACTCATAACTTTTAAACGCGTTAACCGATTTTTATCGTTTTCACTAGAAAACTGCTCATGATATCAACAAACAGTTTGACTGAAAATTAGCAACACCTCTTCTGTATTGGCGGAAGACAGACGGACAGACAGACATGGCTATATCGACTTCTCTATTCATGCTGATCAAGAATATATATAGTTTATGGGGTCCCAGAATTTTTTTAAAAGAATTACAAACATTTGACAAAGTGAATATACCCTCCGCACTATGGGATGGAGGGTTAAAAATCAAGGAAATTGAAGGATCAAATTTCAAAAGGCAATTTTTAAAATGTTTGGTCCTAAAACATTACGACAAACAATTTTGTGCAAAGCAGAGATTATTATATTTTTTCTGATACGCAAATAATAATTTATACATAAAAATACGAAATTATTATCAAAACTGTAAGAATTTCATAAAATAAGCAAATTTTCATAAAGTTTTTGTATTTGTACATTTATTTGTACAATCATAATAATCCATGCTGAAAATACGAAAAAAATGTCAAAACAACAAAATCTTTTGTAAAATGAACAAATTTTCGTTTATTTTACAAAATTTTTGGTTATTTTGACATTTATTTGTATTTTTACGCATGGATTTTTATCAGTGTATTTTTATGCATCTATTATTATCAAATATTTTAATAATTTGTTTAAAAATGTAACTTTAAATGTCCTCTCGAAAGCGCATGGGGTATTATAACAAAAATTTGTGTGTTCAGTTCAACTACATGTTGAACGTGCATATAAATTTTCCCATGCGAGACAAAAAATATTGACATTTTTCGTATGGTGCTATATGAATATACAAAATTTTATATAAGGTATCAAAAATACTTTCAAAAAATACCATTTATTTTTGAAAGCCTCTATTTCCCGATTTGAAATTTTTATATTTTGTAAGAGAAATTAAAAATGGAAAGTGCAAATTGTGCAAATTATGTTCAGCGACGAAGCTAATTTCTGGTTGAATGTATACGTGAACAAGCAAAATTTCCGTATTTTTTGTGAAGAGCAGCCGGTAGCATTGTAAGAACTGCCAATGCATCCTGAAAATTGCACTGTTTGGTGTGGTTTATGGGCCGGTGGCATCATTGGACTTTTTCAAAGACAACGAAGGCAGGAACGTTACGGTGATTGGCGAGCGCTACCGTGCGATGATTGCAAATTTTGTTTTGCCCAAAATGGATGACATGTGGTTTCAACGAGACGGTGCCACATGCCACACAGCACGCGAAACAATGTCCCAATTGAGAGGCGAGTTCGGTAAACCGTTTATTTCATATTTGGGGCCGGTCAATTGGCCGCCTAGATCGTGCGATTTAAAGCCTTTAAACTATTTTTTGTGGGGCTATGTTAAAGATCGTGTCTATATGGCCAAGCCCGCAAGCCAGCAAGCCAATATTGAAGAATTTATTCGTAAGACACCGGCCGATATGTTGAAGAGAGTATGTCAAAATTGGACCCAGCGTATGAACCATTTGAGCCGCGTTCAACATTTAGATGAAATCATCTTTAAACATTGAATTATATAGATCATTCTATAGACTCAAAAGATTTCATACATTTCTCTAAATTGTGTGTGTGTGTTTTTTTTTTTAAATCAAATCCGAAAGCTTTTAAGAAATCACCGTTTATTTGTTTTCTTGAGTATTTTAAATACAAATAAATCTTATGTTCGTAAATTCAAGACAAAAAAATATAAATTTTTCTAACTTATTTTTAACCATCAAATGTGAGATTGTGTCGCTAAAGAATACATGTTTCTTATTTATTTCTCTAACTTTAATTAAAATCTGCTGCTCCGCAGCAGGAGACCTCCCTTGTAATTAGGGCTGGTATTATTGGTTTTTTTTTTATCAGATGTCAGTTTGTAATTGTATAACATTTCTTATGTGACAAAAGCCATTATTATAACTTAAATGCTATCCTGTAATTTGTATAACGATTCTTTTGTTTAAACAAAAATAAATTATCAAACACTAATTAAATAACACCTTTCATTTATTACACGTGAACAATACTTATAGTAACGTCATAAGTTGATACCTATTAGTAGATAATGTTATTTCAACTTTAAGTAAGAATGCCAAAGGTTTTTGTATATGATGCAGAAGTCGTACAATTGGATTATTATTAACACAATTCTTTCAAAAAGTGTCATCGACAGGTGTCACTTTATGACCATCAAAATATATACTTTCGGTTTAAGTAAATTTTCCTTCAAAATAAAAAATATGTTAAAGGTTTGCAGGTTGTCAGTGCGTGCAGGTTAACATACCACCCTCCCCCCACACCCCCCACACCCCCATCAACCTTCACAACCCCATTCACAGCCGCCGATATATTTTAACATTCCAGCTGTGTAATGCCCTAATCTCCGACTGCAATCGACGTTAAAAGAGTTGTTGAAATTTGTAATCTACTTCTAGAGCGAATAGGCACAATATCGCCGTGTTTGCTGAACAAAGTGTGAATTATATCCCAGCAAAAACACACCTTCCAAATAATGAGACTAGTAATCTAAACTCTTTACTTTAAGTCATTCTTTTTTTATAGGAAATGTCCCAAAAGTAATGAGTTATATGTAAATATGAACTATAATGGGTTACCTATATGCATTACCAGAAGGAAAAAGATAATGTAATTTTGAAATAATACGAATTAACAAAAATATGTTATCAATATATTTTTAAACGTGGCCGAGCCAGGAATCGATCACGGGTCGTCTGATCAACAGGCGACTGTAAAAGTGTATATGCAGAAGGTAATAAGTACTCATTACAAAGTAATGTATAAAATACTACTTAGGCATTACCATGTTTTTGCTGGGATATCGATCACTGGTCTTCTGATTAACTGGCGACTGCTCTATACCCTCAGTCACCGAGGCTTATAATATTTGATAGTATAAATAAATGAAATTTCTTCTATGTAAATTTGTTCAAGATATCCAACAACTAACGCCTTACACAACAGCTTACAAAAATACGAACTATAATGAGCCTAAACATAGGTTTCCATAAAAATATTTGTATCATTATATTTTACCTAAAAGTAATAAGATGAATAACCTATTATTGATCTTCAATTATTTTTAGGAGGTTGAAACCTGCATTCTTTTTTAAGAGTCGATTTTTGATAATTTTGAAAATTTGAAATAAAGTTTTTCTTTTTTGCAAATTCAAATTATTTCTGGCTTATTATTGTGAACTGATACTTTCTCTTGACAAACTAAACTCAAAAAAATAAGTTAGTAGAAAAGTTAGTAAAACATCTTGTAAATCAGGTATACAATTTTTCAGCAAATTTTTTGCTAAAATTATATTTTAAAATAAAATTTTAGTTATACCTATTCAGTACTTAACTGTTTTGAACTAATGTTTTACTAATATTTTACTAATGTTTTACTAATTTATTTTGCTAAAAAAATTGTGTTGATTAGCACATCAATAGTGTGAACGACAACCAGACTGAAAGATATACTCAGAATGAATTAGTTGTCGCGGCATGTCACGATGTAGATATGACGGAGAAAATTATACTTAAAAGCACAACTCTAGTACGACATAATATAAAAAAATTAAACCATGGAAGATTTTTGTATCTGTTTTCATACATAAAACAAAATTGTGGATTAAAACAACTTAAATTTTTCGTCGTCACCGGCTTGTGAAAGTAATTGTCTATTAATTGAATAAAAGAAAAAATAAAATATTTAAATTTAATAAAGATTAAATGTGTATTTGTAAACTAAATGTTTATATATATTAATAATCTTGTGTGGTCAAATTGCAAACAAATATGCAATAGGTAGACAGACTAAAGCGAAAGACAAAGACATACATCTTAGGTAGATTTTTCTGTTTTCTTTTTCTTATTTCAAAAAAGGGTTATATATGTTATATTTTGTTATTTTTTCGTTTCGTTTCTATAATTGTCTGCGGCATTTGCGTTCCGGTAAAAGATAGCATAATTTAGACAATAATTGTTGTAAATAGTTCAAAGATAGTTTCGTTTATGTTATATATAATTATTTCTATTGTTTTTAGATACTACAATAATTTATGTCGTCAATTTGGGAGTATGAACATTTTTATATTTTGTAATGTATTGTAAATTATTTTAAAAAGAATCACAAAAATATGTTTTATGATTTTCAGCAAATAAATTAACTAAAGTATAATTTTTCTACAAATTTTTTGAGTTTTTTCAGTCTACTAATACTCAGCAAAAATTTTATTAATATTTAGCAAGGGTTTTTTAATTTCTAATCTACTAAGTGTTAGCAAAACTTTTGCTGAATCTACTAATTTTGTTGCTGAAAATCAGCTCGCGGATTTTCAGCAAAAGATTTGCTGACATAAGCAATTTTTTTGCAAGCACCTTCCTGACTAAAATTTTGCTGACTTTACTAACTTTTTTATTTGAGTGTATTAACATTACAACAATACCTGGAATTTATGACGAGTTATGAACCAAACGGGTTATGACCCAAACGGCTAAGGGGTAACAACTTGCAAACATTTCCCCTATATTAACAAAAAAACTTAAGTAATGGTTGATAACTTACCACCTCCTTGTTGGTTGTTTTTTCATTATAACGTAAACGTTGCGTGCGACGTTGTATACGTTTGCGTGCTATTTTATAGATCTTCCAATACAAAACTAAAATCATTAATAATGGTACATAAAATGAGCAACAAGTTGCAAAAATCTGCACAAGAAGAAAAAGTCCGCGAGACACATAAAGGCACAAAACGAAAAGAGAAAACAGAAAAACGTAAAATTGTTAGAACTTAATGAAATGATTTTATATTTAGTAACTAATTTTTTTTTTTTTTTAATTTAAGTAAATTTACCTGATAGACAACATCTTGTGAAACCATACATTTTTGTTGTTCAATACGTTCCATATATTCAGGATCTTTCCAACCAAATTGTGGTGCGAGCGAAACAATTACGGCAAAAAACCATACAGAAAAAATCATAAAAAATATACGACGCGGTGTACGCAAATTATGATAATCAATATTTGTAACAGTCCAGTATCTGTAATTGAGAACAAAAATTCATTGCTGTAGTATATGGTAATAAAAAAAGACATTAAATTGTACTGAGGACTGTAAAATGTTATAAATTTTAAAATAAAAAAAAAAAATAATAAAATGTTTCGTTGTGGTTACTTTTATCTGAATTTATGGCATAAATGATATAAGAATTAACATATTGTCAGAAATAAATATGATAAATATCATTTCAAAGTAATAATTTATATCGACCAAAGCGAAAAATTCTTTATAATTTTTATTACAAAAATAATCTTATAAATATGCATCGTATGGTTAATGCATTGAAGTTTTGTACACACAGAGAAAAATTTTGGCATTTTACAACTGAAATTCGGTTAATAATGAACACAGAGGGAATTTATTGGACGAGTTTTAATGATTTTTTTTTCACTGCATAAAGTTTTCTTCACAATGCAAATGAAAAAATTTCTTAAACTTCATGAAAAATATTCATTGTTTTAATAAAACTTTTTTCAAAGAAACTTTTTCATTAGTCATATGAAATTTTTAGTAAATACTATGAAGTTTTTCATAAAATTTTATGAAAAACAGCATTAATTTAATGAAAAGTTTCAATGGACGAGTTCAAATGACATTTCATAGATCAAATGCAAAAATTCATTAATATCATGCTCTCAGTAAATGCTTAAGAAACATTTTTTACTTTTTGTTTTTATCACAACTTTGTGAAATGAAAAGCTAAAAACAAATTTTTTACACCGAATTAAGCACAAAAATCTATAAAATTTAAGCGTCTACAAAAATTTGCCATTCGAAGCGAAGTAAAGCGATTTTTGTTTTACCTAAAAGGCCTAAAAATTGCCATCGGATTGGCACTTATTTTATCGTTGGTTTTAGCTGTATGAAAATAGAGGGGACTCATTCCATATAAAAGCTTCAAAAATGAGCCCATTTTCGACATCACCAAATTCCATTTTAACTAAACTTTGTATCATATAAATACGTCATGGTCCAAGTTTTGCGTTGCTAGCTCTAACCGTGGCACAACCGGGTATTTGAAAATAACAATTCTGAAAAATATAGAACTTCAAAATTACTGATCCCATCGGTACGAATTAAATTTGAAATTGTAAAAGAGATGTTAATCTTTTATAATATTGTGATTGTGTTACCGTGTTTTAGAACGGGGTGTACTTACAGGTTATCAAAGTTGACTACCTCGTGACTTTACTTTTGTAAATGTAGACCGATTTATAAAATTTGTAGCCTAATATTTTTTAATGTAAGTTGTAAGATGAAGACATTATTTAAATTTAAAAACTTAAATTCAGTATTTTTGCTACGACTTTTTTTTGGTTTATATAATAGGGTATGAAATCGGTTAGCCGTTACTTGATTAATCGATGAATTTTAATCAAACAGTTGGATAAATTGAAATGGTACATTTCGACTTTTTTTTGGTTTATATAATAGGGTATGAAATCGGTTAGCCGTTACTTGATTAATCGATGAATTTTAATCAAACAGTTGGATAAATTGAAATGGTACATTTTGAGTTACGAATAACTCGAACAATTTTGGTCGATTAATCGAGTACATCGAAATATGTTCTATTTCAGTTTATATTTAATAAAAAAAAAAAAATAAATTATAACATGTCAGTTAATTTACATATTGCACTTGTTCAAAGAAACGCTCATAATTCAAAATGCAATTTTTTTTGCAAGAAAACGACATTCAGTGGTGTCTCTACCCACTGTAGAAATATTAGGTCCGATTTGTTTGTTGCTTAAGAATGCAGAGACCGATCTATGATTTGTACGGTGGGTAGAGATACGACTGCATGTCGTTTTCTTGCAAAAAAAAAATGGATTTTGAATTATGAGCCTTTAGGCCTCATTAGTTGTTACTTTCTGTTGCCGTTCTGTGTCGTTTTATTCTGTAGGTAATATTTTGTAATTACTTTTGCTGTGAAACGAATCAGCTGTTTTAAAAACTCAACCAGGAATATTCAAATCAGGGATGATAAATGCGATTTTAAAATAGTACCAACCTGCATATAAAATAGTACTTTTTCGGCATCCAAAGTTTAAAAAAAAAATTTAAATATAAATTAACAAACAACTAGTGCCTGCATAAATTTGGTTTTACCAATTTTTATCTTTGTACCCTCCAAAATGAACAATAACAAATGAAACAACAAAAATATATTACAAAAAAATGTGTTAATTTAGAGAAAAATTTGTCATGATAAAACCGAACAAATAAAATCTCACACATAAATTTATAGATCAACGATAAAAGTTCACTATTAAACCACTCACCAGCTACAGTGTAAAAATCGTTTAATGTATATGCTCGACATATGTATTAATAAAAAAATCTTTAATGTTTGTTGATATGCTTTGCTAATGTAGAAGGAAAGTATATGATGACACTAGAGAAAAGAACTGCCATTTAAAGTTTTAACTGAAAGTTAAACTGGCAACTATGATAATGACTAGAGAAAAAACAAACACACTATAAATAGAAATCGTTCGTGGTAAATTTCATTCTAACTCAACATACAGAGTAATGTGGGATTTAATGTTACCCAATTTCTTTAACATGTGAGTTAAATAGATGAAATTTACGATTAACACTAAAATGGCACGAAGAATGTTGATGAAGACCATAGTGGGTCAGAAAATGCATTCCATTCATGCTAGTGTCTAATAACTTTTTCTGTGTTTTTTTCTAATAGTCAAAGTAAATTATCATATAAAAATTATAATTTTTCTGTTAATTCAGAGAAAAATTTGTCATGATCTAAAACCGAACAAATAAAATCTCACACATAAATTTATAGATCAACGATAAAAATTCACTATTAAAAAAAATATGTTAAGAGGTGAAAAACTTTTTTTGATGTAAAAATATAAATTGTTTGGTGAAAAATATTTTTGAGGTAACAAAACTATTTTTGAGGTGAAAAAAAATTTTTTTTGTGGACAAAAGAGAATTTGCGGTGAATTTTAAATATTTTTCACCTCTTAGCGTCTGGTTGAAAAATATGACGTTATAGTTTATACACCAGACACTACAATGAATTCTAATAATATACAATGCACTGTACACCAGTTTGTATTGAAAACTTAGAGGTACTTTCACATTGTCACTCATTACTTTTGAACCGCTGGACCGATTTTGCTCATTTTCAATACCAAACTTTTCGGAAAAATGTAAAAAATTATTAAAATTTTGAGATTTTTTCTTAAATTTTTAATATTTTTTGAATGTGCTATTAATATCTTGCTGTATTGAATTACGTTTCTCACAGTTTTTTGCGAATTCAATCCTTGTGATTGGTAGCAAACGAATTTGTTCGTGAACTCATTCGATTTTAAAAACACGCAGCTAATAGTCAATTTCACATTTTTATAAGATTTTTATTATTTACTTTTTTAAAAATCAAAATAAGTTAATAATAATTATAACCCTTAGTGATTGAATTCAATAATTGGTTTAATCGATTAATAATACTCTAATATAATCATCTGTAATCAGTAAATTCAGTAAATTCATGTGATTGAATTCACAGCGTTTGGTTCCAAATTAATTCATTGTTCATATGGGACTACAAATTGAATTAATTATTATTGAATTTTAAAGGGACCAAGAAATTCATACATAGAAAAATTTGTAAATCGTACTAAATGAGTCATAGGAGTATCATGGTACATTTGAGGTTCAAATAGTACCATAAAAAGTACTATAGTACCAACTTTATCATTCCTGATTCAAATATTGAGAAAAAGATTTCTCAACAAACTAATACATACGCACTTTAGGCTGTCACTTAACGTTGAATTCTATTTTCAATAGATTTGTCCGCAACAGAACAGAACGCAAAAGTGAAAACTAACCACACATACAGACTTTCAGTTGAACAGAAACAAAACAGCTGATTCGTAACAGAACAGAACGTACAAACTAATTCTGCCTTTTGGTTGAACAAGTGCGATATGTAAATTAAAACGGTAACTGACATGTTATACACATATTTCGATGTACTCGATTAATCGACCAAAATTGTTCGTGTTATTTGTAACGTAGTTTTCTTGGGGACAAAAATGGATGTTGAATTATTACCTTTTATGTCGTTTTCTTGGAAAAAATTGATTTTTAGTTATGATCCTTTTGTTGAACTAGTGCGATATTATACTTTATAGTTGGGCTATAACTTGTGTGCGTTGGACGTTTTTTTTTTTTTGCTAAAAAAAAAGAGAAGCAACACTCAGGAAATTCTTCCTATTAATTAATGTGTTGCTTTCTTTGGCAAGGGGATAGTGAAGAGATGAAAGGTGATGAAAGATGAAGGGCTTCAAACATTGCAAACACTGTAATTGCGCGAGTTACGAATATACTAACATACTAACATAACTTATACTTTACTATTTCTTTATTAATTGCTTATTACTTTCATTTAATATTCTTTTCTTAATCTTCATTTCTTTTCCAATTACACTAAAATTAAATCTAGTTTTAAGCTTTTATTTTGAATACCCAAATTGTTTTAGTTTTAAGATTAGTTGAGTGAGTGATTAACAAACCTTTGAATAATAAAGAAGAACACTTAGTCTTAAAAACAGATAACTAAATTGTGTTTTAATTAACAAACTTTTATAAGTCGCGCGATGATAAGTCTTAGAACAGTAGTTGCTCGACACCTGATGTAGAGTTGGCGAATTTATTAAAGCTTTTTGTTTCATAGCCCTGATTCATTATTTTACTTCCGTGGGATAAACAAAATCAAATGTTTTCAATTTTTTAAATGTTAGTGGAAATTTTATTTTCATTCTCAACTTAATTCTCATTTGTTTTAACAAATGGGATATATAAGTGTTTGAGTTTGTGAATGAGGTAGCCACTGCTTTCTAAACTTGTTCTGATGATGGGGATCTAGAAAACTTAAACTTAGAAATGGAACCACCAACAAATTCTTGAAGGTAGTCAATTAATAAATTGAAAACAAAAAACTCTATAGATTATTTGTTAGGACAATATCCTAATAAAGAAATATAGAGTATGGCCTTGAACTTGAATAAATTTTCATTTTCATAACAGAATTATAGGTCGAAAAAACATAATTTTTATTTTTTAAATAATAATTATAACAAACTTTTTTCATAATAAAATAAAATAAAATTGTTTGCGGAAATTTTTTAACGACGGCGAAAAAGTTATATAATTTGTATTTAAAATTTTCCAAGAATTAGACATTTATGCCATATTATTTTTGATATTTGCAAAAAAAATTTTAAAAACAAAAAAGAGAAAATAATGTAAAATACCTCAATTGTATATTATTTTGGAAGATGGTTTTAATTTTAAAATAAACAACGGAACTCCCGATTTTGTATTTATTTTGTGTTTTATTATGGATTTTTTTTTGAGAAAACCTAATGAAATAAAACTATTGAAAATCTTACTCGATTAATCGAGTAAGTTAAAAGCCTCCAAATCGAGTTACTCGTTTACTCAAACAGAACCAACCCCGAGTAAATTGAATACCCTATTGTCTAACAAAAAAACTTTATTATTTAATGGATTTAAAAACAAAAAATGTTCCATGTTAACTTACAAGGAAACTACACAGTGGCAAATCCTCAGATTTGAATGAAACTACCCAGCAACATTTTTTTCAAACAGATTACCCTTCAACCTGTTCTAGAATAGCTTCTTTTATCACCGGTTACATGGAACCGGTTCTAGATTAGGTTACTGGAAGTCCAAATGTAATGTTTCACTATCCCAGAACCAGTTCTATAACTGGTTCTAGAAATGGTTCGAAAGCAACCTGTTCTAGTTTGGAGGTAAAGAACCTATTGCAAATAGGACAAACTCCATATAAAAAGAATCGGTTGTAGAACAGAAATTATATCCTGTTATAATACACTATAAGTTGTTCTGCAACCAGTTATTTGGATTTTACTATTATACTGGGTAGGATATGTTGAAACAAAGTATTCGACACTTATTTTTTTTTTATGTGCGCAATCTCTAGTTTAGGGGTTAAAAACTGGGATCAAAATTACCCAATTTGAGGTTTTTTAACCCTTCCATGACAGCACTTAAACCGCTGAAGAATTACTGACGAAACTTCGTTTAGACTTAGGAATATTCGTGGAGACTTAGGAATATTGTGAGGCAACATTGTTTGGCAGTGGAATGCTTCTGTTTATATTTTGCAACTAAATTTTTTTTTATTTAGAAATTATTTTTTTAAATTACATTGAGGCCATCTGTGTTATCCAGTGAAAATACAATTTATGTCCCAAAATAAAAATAAGACTATTTCTGGCAAAGGATACGTACCCCTGCGTCTAATTTTTTAAGTTTATTCAATAAATTAGACACTAATTCCTGCACTTAAAAGTGTTTAGAGTTTTTTTGCGATTCTGATCAATTTCGGATTTGTTGCACAATAAATTTTTATGGTACTCCATCTAAAGCTCATTGATACAAAAAAATTATAATATAAACAAAAATTTAAATTAAAAAAGTAAAAAAGCCAATATTGAGTATAATTTGTGGTAAGTTGATATTTTAAGATGAGTTTTTAATATGATAAATTTAACTATTTGAGGGTAAAATATATTGGAAAGATTGGAAACACTCTTGCAGGTCTTAAATACTTTTATACAATATGAAGATATTTTATTTTGCCGCATAAATATCTTATTTTAATGGCCTTTCTCTGTTTGATTTTTAACTCTTCGAAATCTATCCTCATCTTTATATCCTTTAGGATTTTGTTTTTTTTTTGTAAACAAATGATCTGCTTTGTTATTTTTGCATATTTCTATGATTTTTATACTACATTTACTGCATGGTAAATTTTTTATTTTAGCCTCAGGACTCAAAAAGTATGCAGAGTGCATTTTTACATTTATATTCAACTTTTTACTAACGCTTTTCAAAAAAAATATACAAACCAGTTTTTATCAAGGAGTAATACTCCAACTGACTCTATTTTTGGTTCCTTTTTTTTGTTTGTTTGGCACATAAAACAAAGTTGTTTGACCTGTATGCAGTGTTGCCAGGTATATTGAGCATAAAATCGTTCAATTTTCCAATAAAAATCGTCAAAATCGTCATTATACTTTCAAAAATCGGCATAACAAAAAAGTATTTGTTACAAGTGGGATAAAGTTTTAATAAAAAAAAAAGAATAATAATGTAATTCACATTTCTAGTGCTCATGAACTATCGGTGTAATATAATGCGATTTTTACACTTTTCTGTAATTTAAACTTTGAAAATCATAATATTTTATAACGATAGCACTTTAACACTTTAACTGTTAATTATTTCTACATAATTCTGTAAACACCACTTCAGAAGCACAATTTTTAAATCTTAAATTCTTTTACATAGTTTAGAAATTCTTTAACAATGTTATTTTCTTTAATTATAAAATTTGGACTTCCATCACTTTGGAACACTTTATTTATAGTATTATTAGGCCTGTTTTTTAAGCACCGGATTTACTTTTGGATTTATAAATCAGAATATTCCAACTCGATGTTTGTTTCGCAAAAACTTGGATGTTTTTTTTAATTTAAAAAATATTTTATTTTATCTCAATCTTACACTAATTAAACTTTATAAAAATATAAATATTAAAAAAAGCAGGGTTGGCATTCAATAACTTTTCATAATAACGATTGGCTATCGCAGTAACACTAATAGCGAAATGGAAATTTAAAAAAGCGATTCCATTAAAGACATGTTTCTTCTTATGTAAACGGTTTTAGTTTTCTATTTAACCTGTTTGATTTTGAAATATCTTGAACTAGTTAAAGTCAAAATAACGCTAAAATACCGAATCGACGATTTATAACGTTATTTTGTTGATGTAACAAAATTTAATGGGCAGAATTTTGAAATAAACCCTGTAAAGACACATGCCACTATTGGTATCGTAGCTTTAAAACGTTCATAACGGCATTGGTGTGGCCGTGGCAGGCAACTGCTATTGTAATGAAAAGGTAGTGTTTGCCAACTATACTATGAAAAAAGTAAGCACATGCTCAGGGAACTTCTGCTGTAAATATTTGTCGTTGTTTCAGTTGTAATACAGTATTTTTATTTTAAGTAAAAAAACGGAAATTTAATTTTTGTCTACAATTGTAGTTCATTTAAAAAAACAAACCACATTAGATTACAGTATTATGATTTTACATTCATTTTATACAATTTTTTTTTTATTTAAAAAAATAAAACATATGTGCATATTAATTATAGTATTAGTTGCACACTGTCTAAGAAGACGATGAATAAAATTCAAAAATCCCCAATAAAATATATCAAAACTTTGCTCCCTGGCAACTCTTCCCCAACTACGTGAATAGCCAAACTACCGTATGTACAAAAAATACATCATAGTTGCGCCAACTCACAAAATGTGGGAAATAGTGGAAATTAGATTACATATGATTTTCTAACAATTGTGAATGGTTGTGGTGTTTGTCTTAGCTATCTTCTGCAATTACAATTAAATGTAAAATTGAAACTGGTTTTAAGCCACAGCAAAAATCGACCTACTTTAGATCAATTGGTTAGAGCCTCTGTCTAAAGTGTAGTGCGAAGTGCATGTGGCAAAGAAAGCAGGTTCAAGCCACGGTCAGGATTGCATTTAATAAATAAACATTTCATATAGATGCAATCAAACAATAAAAACCATAACAAATAATTACAGTATTGTCAAAAAAGGATTACTGATGAAGGTTGTGTTACCAGAAACTGTGCAGTCTAATTCAATAAGAAATTTACAATGTAGTTATGATTTTTAGAAAAGTATGCTTAATCTTCTCTACCACGCCTATCTCAAAACAAATTAAAGTTTGTTTATTTTTTACTGCACTGACTGAACCACTCATTAATAATACAATTGTAGTTAATTTTTTCAACAGTAAAAAACAAATGACTATGTTAGCTGAATTTACTAAAATGTAAGTCGTTCTTTTTTCAAGTGAAATTTCATTTGTTTTTAGCTACATTTGCAGTGGTCTTTCTTTACCTTTATTAAGTGCAGAAAATATATTAAAACAAACCTAACATAAATCCATAAAATAACTTTTTTGCTAAACTTTCAATAAAAAATTGTTTTTAATTTTAACGAAATAATAAAAATCCAAAAATAGATCCGGTGAAGTTTTAATAATAGCACATAAACGTGTTTAGCTGACATATTAACAGTTTGTCAAAAAATCGTCATTTTGGAAGCAAAAATCGTCCAATCGTCATTTAGTAATTTATATACTAAAATTCGTCAAAATGACGATAAATCGTGAAACCTGGCAACAGTGCCTGTATGCTGTGGTTTTTTCGTTTTACAGAGAAAGTTTCTTGAAAAATCCTCGGGTAACAATTTTACCATTCATCATATACAATTTTTTATGTTGCAAAAGAATCTTACAGCATTATAGTATAATCATAAAATATTAGCAAAATTCTAATAATAACGAGAAAGCAGAAAAATAAATTTTCATTTTGTATGCTTCGGTGATAAAAAAGTAATTTATTATTTAATTGTTTACACTCACGCAAAAAAAAATGTTGTTAAAGAAAAAAAAAAAAAATATTTACTATAATCAAAAGAGACAGATTTTATATATCTATAAAAGAAAAATTTAAACAAAATGCAAGCCATTTATGCTGACAAAATATTTTACAAAACTTATTCATCAGCGCAAAGACAATTTGATTATTTAAAATATTTTAAATATAAGTTTATTTAAATGTGTAAATTATTAAATTTTATACAGTTGTGGTCATAAAAATGGTAGTGCCCATAATCAGCGGCGGCTCCAGCTCAAGTCTTTGGAGGAGAGGGTCGGCAGACTTTGAAAAAAAATTTCAATTAAATTTTTTTTTTAATGCCCAAATTGTTTTTGTACGCAATTTTTAATTTTCTTCGGTGTTCCCATAGGCTGAAAACATATAAAATCAACCAATCGACCCTTCAACCCTTTCCGATTTCAACCAATCTTGGTATAGGAAAGCTAGCCCCAGAGGATTTTGAAAAATCGTATTTTAAAATAAATATTAAAAATATTTAAAAAATTCACAAAACTAGTCGTACATAAACGTCTATATATTCGAAAAAAAAATCGCAAATTGAACAAAAGCAGTCGCATAAAGTCGTTTGTGTCTTTTTAACGGTGGAAGCTATGCTATTCGTTGGTTATATTATATTTTAAAGCTATTATTATAACATTGGAAAACAAATAATTGTTTGAAGATAAAATAGTTTTTTTTTCAAAATCCGCGGGTTAAACCGATTTATTTCAAAAAAACTGCTTCTTAAAATTCTTAAAAAAAAGTATGATAATTATAAATTATTCCACTATGCCGTAGCCAAATCAATTTTGGAACTCTTATGGAAAAAATGTAAAAAAATAGTGAAAATGTAAAAAAATATATTTAACATATATTTGTTTTAAAGATTTTGGAAAACCATGTTTCTGAAATACAGTAGTTTGAACCACTAGAATCAAAGTGCAAAACTTTTCTATGCCAGTAAAACCATGATTTAAGTAGGCTTAAAATGAAGTAGTGGTGAGGTAAGTGCTGTGTCTATCGGTCATTACCATCATTCATGTTTTAGTTCAGTATTGGTCGGTTTAATTGAAGTATTACAATCAGGGAACTTCTGCTTTCAAAATATGTAGTTGTTTGGGTAGTAATACAGTTTCTTTATTTTTAATGTAAATGTAAGTTATTTGTAGAACAAATTAAATTTTTTACTAAAAAAACAAACCACATCAAATGACTGTTTTATGATTTGTGTTTTACTATTTTACACATTGTATGTAGTTAATAGTCTGTTTACGAAACGTATCCGCTCGAGTAATTAAGCATTAACAACAAATTTTATACACCCGGAAAACAGTTGCGGTCATAGCTACCGTATTTGTTGCCTACCTATTGTTTTTGTTGCTGCTACCGAATTTTTCGGCTGTGATAACAATCACTCGATTGAAGCAACTCACATTTTGGTACGCCAATAGAGTTTCGATTGTCTTAACAGAAATTCGGTGATAACAAGCGAAAAATTCGATTTCTTCAACCAAACCATTCGATTTACTACAAATACGGTTGTAACGACATTTTGGCACGCCAATATAGATTCGATTACCTTAACAGAAATTCGATGATAACTAGCGAAAAATTGGATTACTTCAACCGAACCATTCGATTTACTAAAAATACGGTTGTAACGACCGAGTCTGTTTTCTGGGTGTACCAATTACCTATTTTTTTTTTCAAATTAAAACAGTTAAGATATTCTTATAATTAATAATAGTGTAATACCACCAGCTGTATGTAGTACACTTAGAATACTATGTAGATAAAGACCAAATGAAATTTCACTTAAAGAACGGACGACTTACATTTCAATAAAATCAACTAACGTTGTCATTTGCTTTTTAATGCTCAAAGAATTAACCAGAATTTTCATAAAAAAAACCACATATGTTAGTAAAAAATAAACAAACATTATTTTTTTAAATAACAAAAAACAACTGTAAAAAATTAATGTAAAATCATAAAACAGTCATTTGATGTGGTTTGTTTTTTTTAAATGGAGTTCAAGGTTAGCAAAAAATTTAATTTGTTCTACAAATGACTGCCTTTTACATTAAAAATAAAAAAACTGTATTACAACCCAAACAACTACATATTTTTAAAGCAGAAGTTCCCTGAGTGTAATACTTCAATTAAACCGACCAATACTAAAAAAAAAAAACATGAATGGTGGTAATGACCGATAGACACAGCCGTTACAGAAAATAAAAATTAGTACATTAGTGCCAATGTGTTGTAACAAAAGATTTTCCGTATTCACTAATAAATAAAATGTCAACAAAAAAATATTTTTTTTTGTAAAAATATATTTTTACACCATTTCCTGTTAGTATTATTCTTATCAGCTGAAGATTTATTCTGTAGCCGATTTTACGGAATACGTCATGCCATTTTACTTATCATTTTCAACTCGGCCAAGGCTCGGGCCCTGATGTGGACGTGGCCCCACATTATGGGGACGAGCCCTCTCGCTCCGGTAAGTCAGCGGCAGGGTCGTTCGTATATAAAAAAAGACTAAGGAAAATGATGAAAAAAAAATTAAGAACAAATACGGAAAGTAATGTTCAGGTAAGTACAATTATAAACATTAGTAAAATTTGTTTGGATTTTGTATTTATTTGAACGAAGGAATCCACGAATATGTTAAAAATATACTGATGAAAAGACTCCACTGGATCACAGTAGGAAGAAAATCTCAATAATAATCTCTAAACGGAAAGAACTATCTCCATTTTAGTAATGAATTTATTCATAGCTTTAATGAAAATAATCACTGGAACTCGTCCTTTGTAAATTTTCATAGAATCTATGAAACAGGTTTCATTAAAGTTAATGTTTATGAAATGTTTGTAGAATTATTAAAAATCTTCATGAAACTAATGAATTATTCCGACAATGAAACGTTTATAGAATTAGTGAAACAGTTTCGTACATTTCTTTAATATTAAGAAGTTCCTAGAATTAATAAAACTCTTCATGAATGTCTTGAAAAATGCATTGAAACTAAGCCAATGAACCTCCCCATATGATTTTCAAAAAAAAATCATAGTAGTCCACAATTAATGCAAGGTTACATTGAAATAATAAAGCACTTTATAAAATAGGTTGAACACTTGAGAATTAAATCTTAAAACTGAAGTTTGATATGTATTAAAATTGATGAAATTTTATGAAAAAATAAAAATATAAATGTTTGAAATAATAATAATAATAATTCTAAAGAAAATTTTCATTAATCTATGAAGAGATAATTTATGAAATCTAATGAATTTATGAATCTATAAAATTTAATAAATAATTTCTTCATATTAATAAAATTTCTTTTATATAATTAAGTTCTTCATTGAATCTACGAAAAAAATCCTATGAAATTTTTTTCATTAATATCATGAAGGATGTCAAAATATGTCCTTACAGCTGGAAGTTTTTTCTAGAATTGAAAATCTTATGTTGGCTGGAGAAATAGGAAATTATTGTTAAACGGTTATAATTGCTTCCCTTGATTTTCTGAAATATTGATTAATTGACTACGTAGAACCTCATAAAATTAAACTTTTAAATTCTTCTCTTATTTTGTCTTTTTACGCGTTTTTATCAAAGTTATTGAATATAAATAATAAGTACAACAACTTTATTGAAAACGGCAAAATAATATATAGACAACAGGAATATTTAAACCAGCTGTTCCTACCAACTTTTGCTTCACGGATCCCTTGACGCATTTCTACTGGTTCACGGACCCCCTAAAAGAATTGTTTTCATAAATAAAAAAAAATAAATTAAAAAATAAAGAAAGAAACAAAATTAGTTCGTTATAAGCTAGGTTCGCATTCACTGGCTAAAACTTATTTTACGTTTTTTTGTCCACAAAATAAAGGGTCCGCCAAATAACTTTTTTTTTTTTGAAAATGCTATAAAAAAAAACTACTGAATATTTTCTCAAATTTCTTTTTTTATTTGAAAGTACAATCCTTGCGGTTAATAATGGAAAGTTATTTCATTCAAACGGCTTGGTATGGCGTCATACCACGGTCTTTATGCAAAATTCGTCTTCATGATGTCTCCGTAATGTTCAATTGTTGAGAACGACGGTGAATTGATGTTGATGGCGCTTCACGCACACTTTCTGCCACAGCAGCAATATTCTCGGGTGTACGCACTGTTTTTGGATTTTCAAGCTTTGGTTTATCGATGAGGATGCCAGTTTCTTTCACTTTTTTCACAAGATAACGAACATACGGAGCTGACGGTGCTTCTCTTCTTCCAAAATCCGTACGCAATTTTCGCACACATTCTGCAACATTACCATGATTTTCAAAGCAATGTCGCAATATTTCCCAGCGTTATTCAAGCGTATACACAACCATATTCGTTCAGCGGAAGAATAAAACTAATTAACTGTCAAATCAGACATGAGTTAAGTGTTACCATTCACGAAATAAGCACTAGTTGAAAAAAAACGTTAGATGGCAGACCCTTTATAAAAAATTTGTATAATTTGTTTTTAAATATTGTGATATTATTTCATTTGATTTCATAAATGATAGTTTTTGATACATTTGGAAATGAATTTCTGTGTGTTCCAATTAAAATGTGTTTAAATTTAAAGAAATTTAAAAAAATTTTGCATAATTTTTAGGAATTTCGTATTAAAAAAAAAAAAAATATATAAAAATATGTATGTGGGACTGAAAAAGAAAGTTCATATTAACCGAAGGTTCATCTTAAGCAAGTTGGTATTAAAATTCTTTAAAGCTATTAACCTAAAGTCAGCATTATCAAATTAGTTTGTACTAACTGAGGTTTTATCTTAGCCGAGTTTGTTTAAAACGAGTTTTACTGTACCAGACTTCTTGATCAAAAAAACAAACGAACTATTTTCGTACATAAATTTTAATTTCTAGAAATGAGATATTACACTGTGACCGTCATGAGACTATTTTTAAGACTGAAAGTCACAACTTTTTATACAAAACAACAATAATATTAAAATTTTATTTATCATGTTGTTGTGATATCTGTACAAAGTCTTTATTTTTAGTATTTTTTAAACCAAATTTTAAAGTTTTTTCAAAATTGTAAAAAAATTGGGTGAAATTTTTTAAATTTCGCGTAGCTCCTGGAATACTCAAACGCATTTTCTTTTTGCAAACAGTGGACAGTAGAGTGAGGTAAGTTTCTAAAAATAGAGTTGGAGTTGTACTTCTGAGATTATGTATGCAAGAACAAAAACACCGTGTATTGAATAAAACTAGTTTTAATCACAACAAAACTCGACCTGACGATAGATCAGTGGGCTAAAGCGCTCTGTCTAGCTTATATTGCGAGTGCATGTGGCATTAGAAATCAGTTTATCTATACCACGGTCAGTGATTGCTCAGAAAATTTCATATAGACGCAATCGAACAAATAAAAACATAAAAAATGTTACATTATTCAAAAAAACAAAAAAAAACAGGGTCACTGACGAAGGTTCAATACCAGAAACTGCGCAGTCTGATTCAGAAAATTGAAAATTTGCAATGTAGTTATGATGTTTTGAAAATACACTCATTGTTTTCTACCACGCCTACCACGCCTATCACGATTTTAATTTAAATTGAGTGAAATTTATCATTAAATTGTTTTTTGTTGGAAAATGGACTTACGTCACATTTTAAATAAACTGTTTGTGTCTAGTTAATTCCGCTTTTAACCCAAACATTCCATAACAACAATTAAAATGTCTTTTTATGTAAGAGTTCACTGTACATGGTGTAATAAAAAAAAGTAACAGTTTTTTTTTTATAAATTATGCTTACGGTTGTTTAACTTGTTACAATGTACAAGAAGCAAGGTTGTTGCACATATATTAAACACTATAAAAAATGTTGGAAATATATACGGGTTATACAACCAGCACGTGTTCATTTGTACGTGTATACTCTTGAATGTATATTGACGTCGTACTACCTACGTTATGCTCAAAAAGTATGTGGGTATTGAGAAAAAATTTCCGACACACAGTATCACTTATAAATTTTGTATATGTTTGAAACTGAACTTTTTATTTTTTTTTTTATCAATTTTACTTTAATTAGTTTGTTTAGAAATGGGCTTTGAACAAAAAGTTAATACAGAAAAATTAAAATTAAAAAAAAAATCTTCAATTTCTCACCAAAAAAATTTGCTTTATTTTCCATAAATCAGAACAGTCAAATGATATTAAAATTATTTTTAAATTATTGATGAAGGCTGTGAAATAAGTTCGAAATACTATCACTTTTTTGAAAATGGTCTGGTCTAAAGGATACTAAAGACGTAAAAAAAACTATATTTCTCAGTTTTTGTTCAGATTAATATTGTAAGCTAGATAATGATAATGAGCCAATCGGTTTAATATTTTGCTCATATTATCTGATAACATTCCTAAAGTTAACTTGATAAGAAAAAATTCAGTGTCGCATACAAAAGCAGTTGTAAGTGAAAATGTGTGTTTTTGATTTTTTTTTATCTCATACGTTAGATAGAATTAGATACATATTTTCCTACTAAGGAAAATTCATTATAAATTTAATATACTTACCCTGATTTAATTTTTAAATTTAAAGAATTTCGCAGATTTTCCTCAAATAAAAATATCGTAATCGAACTTCTCGCCAACCGAATTTTGGTAATCACATGTAAAGGGTGCTTTTTATACTGGTATATAACTTTAGTTTGGCTGCCATTTTGTCAGAAGTCAAGTGATTTATGTTTAGTTTGGTTTGGCATTTCAACATGAATAGACTGACGCCTGAACAACGCTTCCAAATTGTGCAAATTTATTTTCAAAATCATGGTTCTGTTCGAAATACGTATCGCTCACTACGCCCATTTTGCGGTCAATATAGTCGTCCATCAGAACAATTAATACTATTAACTATGGAAAGTTTTCGTTTACTCTAACTGATAATATGCATCCACAGAGACGTCGTAAAGTGCGTAGAGAAGAAGTCATTGCTGATGAGGATCGTAGCGTAGAGGAAGACCAAAATCAGTCTATCCGCCATCGTGTACAGGAATTGGATATGTGTCCATACACTTTATGAAAGATTTTTAGGAAAGATCTTGGATTGCGTGCTTACAAAATCCTTCTCCTTCAACAATTGGAGTGACGATAATCCTCAAGTGTATGTTAAGACACCGTTACATCCATAAAAACTGACTGTTTGGTGTGCTTTATGGGCTGGTGGAATCATTGGTCCGTACTTTTTTTTTTTTTTTTTTTTTTTAAAGAGAAGCAACACTCAGGAAATTCTTCCTATTAATTAATGTGTTGCTTTCTTTGGAAAGGGGATAGTGGAGAGATGAAAGGTGGTGAAAGATGAAGGGCTTCAAACATGGAAACACTGTAATTGCGCGAGATGATAAGTCTTAGAACAGTTGTTGGTCGCCACCTGATGTAGAGTTGGCGAATTTATTGAAGCTTTTTGTTTCATAGCCCTGATTCATTATTTTACTTCGGTGGGGTTAAGTGCTATGCGAACACCGAAGGTGGGCGCAGCGATACATATAAGTTATAGAAAACTCATACATATTATTTTTCTTAATTGATGTTGTCGTCTTCGGGAATCGAACCCGGGACCATCTGCGTAACAGTCCAACGCGCTAACCATTACACCACAACGCCCACCAATTGAACAACCGTTTCACCAATTGAACAACCGTGATGTGCAGGAGCTGTGATTTCAACAAGACGGCGTAACATGTCACAAAGCTTGTGACACAATTGATTTATTGAAGGAAACGTTTGCTAACAGCTTAGTTTCACGTTTCGGACCCGTGAATTTTCCTCCAAGATCGTGAGATTTAACGGCGCTGGACTATTTTCTGTGGGGATATGTGAAGTCGCTAGTCTACGCCGATAAGCCCGAAAGGATTGACCACTTGGAGGACAACATTCGCCTCGTTATTGCCAATATAGGGCCACAAATGTTGGAAAAAGTAATCGAAAATTGGACCTCCAGATTAGACTGGATAAGTCATATAATGCCAGAAGATTTTTTTTCGAGTAAAGTAAATTTAATGTCAATTTATAAAATTCATCTTTGTTTTATTCCATTTCAAAGTTCTATACCTCTATAAAAAACACCCTTTAAACAACCGGCATTCACAGTTATGCCTTATTCTACTACTAGCATTTAAAATAGTTAGCCGAACCGTATTACGTTGGTACCCCCCCGATCGGTTTTAGTATTCAGTAGTTCGCACCAATTGTTTTTTTTTTTGGATATTTCAATCAATTTAAATAAAGCACTCTTTCTATTATTTTCCAACTTTTATTAATTAATGAGTGCAATACATATAAAATAGATTAAAAAAGTCCTTGGAATCTGAGGGTCAACTATAACAAAAGTTCTTGGAATCTAAAGGATTTTCTGAAGGAAAAAGTCTTTAGAATTTGATAAATTTGCTATAGAAAAAGGCATCAGAATCTGAGGACGTTCCCAGTCAAAGAGTCCACATAATCTGAGGGCTTTTATTTACGAATAATCTGATGATCTTTCTACAGGAAAAATGCATCAGAATCTGCTGATTTTTTGTAAAATTTTAAGGTTTATAGATAGTTACCACCCACACGTAAATTTAAAAATTTTTACTTTTGTTTAAATTAGTTGGCAAAACAGATTTTTGCAGTAGCTGCCCTATGGGGAATGAGGAGTCAATTGACCTAAAAGTGACTGGTTAAAGATTCACTTATCACAGGACTGGTATAATTTAATACTGAAGTGGGTTAAGCAGTGTCAATTGTCCTAAAATTACCAATATTGTGACTGGTAAGGGGAGGACATACCACTTAACCAGAATGCTTATTAACAAGAAAAATCCAGAATTTTACCCATGTGAAGCTGCTTAGTTTTCGTTTATTTTTTAAACTAAAAATAACATTGGACGAAGACGATATATTAATATCTCTGGACGTGGTATCGTTATTCACTAACATACCTATTCATTTAGCCATTAAAAATATTATGAATCAATGGAATAATATTAAAAATCACACAAAGATACCTAGGACAGAATTCCTTACTCTACTTAAGTTTTGTTTAAATGACAATAATTATTTTATATATGGAGAGAAATTTTACAACCAGACATATGGAATGCCGATGGGTAATCCGTTATCCCCGACTATAGCAGATATTGTTCTAGACGCCCTATTGGAGGAAACCACAGAAGAACTACGTAAGCAAAATATACATATTAAACTAATAACTAAATATGTAGACGATCTGTTTGCAATAATAAAAAGAGAAGATGAAGATCAGATTCTTAAATTATTTAATAGTTACCATACGAAATTAAAATTCACAATTGAAAAAGAAGAAAACAATTCAATACCGTATTTAGATATGAGAATTTATAGAGAAGACAACAGAATCGTGACAGATTGGTATGCAAAATCCATTGCATCGTTTAATAAACTACCACTCCACACAACCAAGAAACCAGAAAATTAACACAGCGTCAAATTTAATTAAAAAAGTCGTCAAATTGAGTGATAAAAAATTCATACCTAAAAACATAAACAAAATCAAAGAAATATTAAATAACAACAGTTTTCCTAAAAATATAATAAACAATTTAATTAATATAGCATTAAATGATAATTCAGGGGAAACCAATAACTCCCACAATAATAATACATCTGGCAACACCAGATTCTAAAGCCTACACTACATACCTAGGCTTACAGAAAATAAACAACTTAGAGAAATTATTAAAGATAAAGAAATAAAATTAGCGCATAAACCCAACCAAACAATAAGCTCGTTGTTCACACAAACAAAAAGTAAAATTGCAAAAACACAACAGAGCACCGTAGTGTACGAAATCAAGTGTGATGGCAAGGAAAATGAAACGTGTGAAAAAGTGTATATAGGCACAACAAAAAGAAGTTTGGGTACTAGATTAGACGAACATGAATCTGACATTAGAAAATCAAAACAAACAACTGGATTGGCAATACACTGCATAGAAATGCAACACAATCCCGACTTAAAAAACGTAAAAATATTAAATAAGGAAAGAAACCAAAATAAACGCTACACTATTGAAAGCCTAAGAATACAGGAGAAAACGGAAATTTCAATAAATATAAAAGAAGATAAAAATAACATCAACGCTAATTACACCATAGCTTTAACTTAGTTCTACTCCAACTGTGATCTTAGCTATAAGAATAATTCAACTGTGATATTTTAATTTTTCGAGATTTATTTTTGCATTTATTTTTAATTAATTAAATCTGTTTTGTGTCGTTCAATAAATGTCGTATAAAACCTTTGATGTGTATTTTTTAAAAATGATGTAAATTTGACGAGAAGACTAATTGTAAGTGAAATTATTCTAATGTTAAGTTTATTGTTGTTGATATTTCTTAGTGGTTATTTTCTTTATATTTACATGGTTGCCAGATTTAATAAAAAACGAATCCCTGAGGATGTCGGAAAATACCGACGAAACGTAGGAATACGAAAAATGAAATAAAAAAGTCTTTTATTTACGTTTAGAAAATTCATGACCTTGAAAGCCTGATTAGAATAACTCTAAAAATAACACAAAATTTAATTGAAAAAGGTCGAAATATATACATATATATAAATCATAAAAATTATTAATTTTGTTCTTTATTTGTCGATATTTATGTTTTTTTTTGGGTTTATTAAAAACTTATCGGCATGCGAAAATTGACCTAAAAGAACCTGGACTGCTGGAAGAGAACTTATCACAGGACTAGTATTATTTACAATTGATGTGAGTTATGTAGTGTAAATTGATCTAAAAAAACTAGTTCCGTGACTGGTAGAAGTAGGACATATCACCTAACTGGTATACATATTGACTAGAAAAAGCCAATGAGTTAGAAATTTATTGTTTCATTTTCTACCATTTTTTACATTTAAAATTATTAAATTGTACGACATGTCCCTTTCAGGATAGTCATGTGGTTAGTCCGTTTTGGTTAGTTCTCCGACATGCCCCTTTTCCGACAGTCTTGTGGTATGCCCATCTTTGGTTAGTCCTGTGGCATGCCACTATGTGATTTAAAGCTGGACAAATGACCCCCTCCTATGACAAGCCCATGTTAAAGGTTTAGCAGAGGACCGGTCTCTGGCACGAAGGGACCGATCCTGTGTAACACGCAGTACCGGTGCCACTTCTCATAGGGTGTTACCTTCTTATAGTACACTTACAATATTTTTCCGTAAAGACTACTGAATATACACATTACATTAACTGAAAGTCAGTTAAAAACAAGACTACTTAGTTTTCGGTTAAAACAATTGCATTTTTTATTTTATTTTCAACTGTTGAAAAATTAATTGACAAAATCGATAAAAACAAAAGATTGTTTTCGTTTATTTCAATACTCAATATAATATAACAAATTTTTGTTTTAAATAGAAAATTTTAACTTAATATTTTAACTATTAACGAAAGTCCGTTTTCTTTTTGTTTATTGAATAACAGACAGAATTTTAAAAAATATTATTCTTTGGTAATTTAACTGTATATTTCATTGAAACAACTTTACCGATTCAATTTTTAAATAACTGTTGATTTTTTATGGAAAAGTTCTTGTAAGTGTATAGTTTTAAACAGTTAGTTATAAAAGCCAATATTTTACTAATAAACATCTTTAAAATAAAAATGTTTTTATAGCAGTAAAAAAAATGGCAGCGTTAGTGGATTTTCAACTGATTTATTTTGTGTATCTACTAATTATTTTTGCACATAGTGTAGTTAACATTCTGTAGTAAAAGCATCCCGAAAAAAGTATTGTAAGGCCATAACACACTCAAGCATACAGCATAAAAAAATAAGGAAAAATATAAAAAAAAAACTGAAAACAAAACAGAGGAGGTTAACACTAGCAAAAAAAAAAAAATGAGAGTGAAATAAACCAATTGCACATCAAGTGCCATAAGCAGTTTTCTAAAACAAAACACATTTTAAAAATATGTTGTGGCACAGTGAAGGAAATACTGGAAAAAAATCGATAGAGAAGTAAACTGCTTAAATGTTCAAAAATTTAAAAATATTTTTACCCAATGTAAATTTAACAAGAGTTTTTCTAATTTTTTAGTTAAACTTTAAAATGCAGAATGTTTAAGATTTAGTAAGTCATAAATCATAAAATATGCTTCAATTATTGAGAAATTTGCTTTAAGGCTTATTAAATATGAATTAAATTGATTTTGTCAACATAAGTCATAAATTAAGTAATTCTGAAACGACCCTAAACTATGAGTATGAGTGATATTGAATCTTAACAACACTCATACGCCACATATGTACATAACTATTACATTAGAGTTGTTTTAAATAATTAGTTCACAGTTATTTTTGAGCATTTTTATTAATTGAAATAGTTCGTTCTTTTAGTCCATTTGTTTGTTCGGCAATTGTCTTTAAAATATTTAAATTGTTATACTGATCAATGTTTTGTTTAACAAATCTTCACAGTATGAGCGAGAATTCCAAATTAACGGTTACATTTGAATTAGTTCAGTTTTAATAGTTCAATTGTGATTTTCTCTCATATTATGCAGATTTGTGAAGCAAACCATTGACCAATATAAGAATATTATAGATACAAAGTATAGAAAATTTCCGAACACCCATGTTAACTAAATGAGCGAACAAGTTCAATATATGGATTTGGACACATTGAACTGTGAACTATTAAGCTCAACTCTATATGTATTTCATGTATGTTTATTTATATTATTTATACTCTTGCATGTTAAATACTATATGGAATTATTTTTAAGTATTTTGATATTAATAAGATTGACTAAATTTTGCAATAATTTTCTTAATTTTAAACTGTAAATAAAGGCTGGCAGATATGCTTTGCGAAACTTCAGTGTAATTGCGATGATTGTCTCGTACTTATTAACGCTCAAAGTTAAAAATTCTCAAAATGTCGGCCGAGTTAGAGACAAAATTGTTTCATTCTTTGGGTATATTATTTGTAGTTTACAACTTATAATTCCAAATATAATAATATAAATTCACTATACTTGAATTACTTCACACTTTGTGTATTGATGCAGTGCCAACAATACCTATTTGTATTAATTGTTTGAAACTTTTTCGCAGTTGTGCGGCCCTTCACTTATCGAAAATTTACAATGAGGTCATTATCTTCATTTCAGTAATGAATTTTTTCATTGCTTCAATGATAATTGTTACTGGACCTCGTAAATTTAAACTTTTCATACGATATATGAAATAGGTTTCATTAAGACGATGTTTATGAATTTTTTGTAGAACTAATGAAAATCTTCATAAAACTGAATCATTCCGACAATAAAGCTTTTATAGAACTTATGAAACTGTTTTAATATTAATTAGTTTTCTTGACCTAATGTCTTAAATTCTGGAATGTCTTAAAAATGCATTGTAACTAAGTCACTAAAGGCAACCTTGAAATAATTTATAAAATATGTTGAACACTTGAGAATTAAATCTGAAAGCAAAGTTTGTAATGTATGAATATTATTGAAATATTAAATTTTTATGAAAACTAAAATAATTAAGTCTTTGAAATAATTTCACATTTCTAATGAAAATTTTCATTAAATTTATGAAGAGATAATTTATGAAATCGACAGAATTTTCTTTATGAAACTATGAAATGTTATGAAAAATAGTTTATGAAAAATGTCATAATATTAATAAAATGAAATTCTTCATTGAATCAAAGAAAAAAATTATATTAAATTGTTTCATTAATATCATGAAGTATAATTCTTCGACCAGAAAAAGCTATTTGTTGACATTCGGTATTTTAAAGCACTATGGACAAATTTGATAAATGAAAAAAACGTTTGTTGCGCTTACAAGATACGATTTAGAATGTCAAATTTAAAGAAAAGACCCTAGTTAAGTAATGAATTCAATAAATTGGCCAAATCGAAAAGCTTCAACTGCCGATTATTTCACTTTATAGCTAAACTTCGGATTTTTTCTTAAAACCGAATTAAAACGGCTCAAAAAATGAATGTCTAGCTCGAATAAGGGTATAAGCTACAGTTTTTTTGAAAACGCGTTTCTTTGCATAATATGATTTGTCAAGCATTAATACGTATACCAATGTAAATAATAATTTTAATTTGCCAAAAGCTTTTTTAATCGTGAAATATTAACATCTAAAGTATGAACATAGAAACTTATAGCTATTTTTTAGAGTTTGATAACTGAGCAATTATTTTGAAAAATCTATGAGATTACTTAATTAATTTTCGAGGAAAATTGTGTAATACACCTATCCCTCGATTTGCACGATAGATACGTTTCAGAAAAAATCGTGTAAATCGAATTCAAAAAAGTTTGTATGGAAAATCGTGTAAATCGAAAACAGACAAATGCTGTATATAAAGTAATTTTTTAGTATACACCTATCCCTCGATTTACACGATACTTTGTTTATACGATTTACCTTTATCATGATATTTTTATTTCTCCTTTAAATCGAGGAATATGGAAAACACCTCGATTTACACGATTTTTTTTTTTTTTTGATTATTTAATTAAAAAACCTTTGTATACATATTAACGTTAGTAAGAAATGAATAAATAAGTTAACTTATTTTTTTACTTCTTTAATTGATTTTTTAAAATATAGGAATTAAACACACAAGTTCATTGACAATAAAATTAAAAATTGAATTCTCCGTTTATGCACGTATGTACATACAAAATATAAATATGTATACACACAAGTCCGCTAGTTGTAGTTTTTTTGTGAAAAAAAAAAAATATTATAAAATGTATATAAATAAATCGGGTTATATATAATAACACTGCTATTTTTTTAAAGCTTTTATAACTCGATCGATATTATTTTCGTGTAAATCGAGGGATAGGTGTATGTATTTATTTGTTTTGCAAAAAAAAACGTAAACAAAACAAAAAACTAACCAAATGCGTTAATTTAAAAACAGAAACTTAATTATAAAATTCATAAAACCAACAAATAAATTATAAATCCTGGAATAATATAAAAATACATAAAACCAGGTATTATTATAAATTAAGAAAAAAATCAATAAAATCAGTCTATTATCACTTCATCACTCGATAGCATTTCAAAAGTTTCTGTTTCGATGTTAGCGATAACTTCAGTCCGCGGAAATTGGGAAATATATTTTGTTATAAGAAATTGTGACAAATTATTGTTCAATTCTTTATATAACTGCCAATAATATGTCAGGCCTTGAGAAATATATATTTTTGGAACTTAAGAGCTGTTTAAGTCATGTTGGACAAAGTGATTTCCTAATGTTCGTCCTAATTCAAGGCCTTCACAAATAATTTTATGTGTCAATGCAACCATTTATAACTCGTCTTCACCTGAGGCATTATTATCATCACCATCGTTTTCGTTAACCATATTAACTAAATCATCGTCATTCATTCCTTTGTTTGTTATTAGCTCCAAAAGTTCATCCTCATAAAAGTTACCAAAACATTACCCTTCAAGTGTACGAGCTACCTCAATTATTTGAAAATATTCCTGCTCCAAAGGCTGACAAAATAATTCACAGTCTAAGGGCTTTATTAAAGAAGTGGTATTCTTTGGCAGGAATATAACGTGGACATTTTCGTGTTATAAATCTTGAGGATTACCTGTCGCATTATCGATAAAAATCGAGAAATAAAAACAATTGTGATAAAGCGAAACCTTATAAAAAAAGTGTAGTGTAAATCGAGGGACAGGTGTAATATTTTGTTAGTGTTTCATAACTATAATTACATATAACGATAAACAAAAAAAATTGAAGAATTATTTTTGTTTTTTATGCAATTTTTTATCAATTTGCAATAAAGTGGAGCGTGGTTCATATCTAAATGATTTGGAAAAAGGGAAAATTTCGGCCTATTTAAAAAGTGGTTTAAGTTTTCGTTGTATTGCTAGAAAAATAAACTTTCCACCCTTCTAAGAATTTTCTGACATTGCAAGCATTATGCTTAACTTTACTGATTTTTTTTTTTAGTGTACACCTTAGTGTCCCCTTAAGTTTTGGTTTAATAATTGGAGCTGGGTAGCATTGGGTGTTGGATAGTTGGATACGCTAGAACCCCAAATGCATGAGACAAAAAATGGTGGTGTTGGGGCGGTGGCAAATGGTTGCGCAAAGGGTGGGGTAGAGGGTTAAAAATACACAGAAAGCGAACAACTGCGTTCCTAGAGCGATAAAATGTAAGACCAACCCTCATTATTTTTTGTGAACATACATACCCCATATGTAAACTCCCTAAGAGGCTCCAATACAAATATAACATTTTAAAAAATTTTTCTTCAACCGCTCGAACTGGCCCAAGGATGCACCTGGAGGAGTCAAATGCCTAACTGACACCCAATATTGTTTCAATCTCATCATTTTCTTAGAACATACCTTTCCCATATCTCCACTCCCTAAAGTGGCTGCAATACAATTATTACATTTTTATAAAACTTGCTCACCACAATGACGGCCACAATCTATAGAGATCTTTTGAGTTCAGTTATGTTTCCGTATGCTGAATGGGAAATGCCACTCTCATGGACCTTCCAGCACGACAACGACCCAAAACACACGACGCGGATTGTAAAAGTTTGCCTGTAGTAAAATAAAATTAATATCATGTCGTGGCCGGCTCAATCTCCCGATTGAGAACATGTGGATGATTGTAAAACGGAATATCGGCAATAAAGTATTCCGAAATGGTAATGAACTTTTCGTCGAGTTGGAGAAGCAGTGGAATGAAATTTCTGACGATTATATTATAAAGCTCATTGCCTCAATGCCTAAGAGGTGTTCAGAAGTTATAAAAAATAATGGATACGCTATTGTTTTTATTTCCTGTTTGTATTTCCTGTTAATTACTTTAAGAGTTGTAAATGTTTTGAACACTGCACTATCGACTTAGTTTGTTAAAATTACTTTATTTTTATTTTTGAGAAGTTATGAATATTTTTTTTTGTATTTTTAAAATAAAACTGAATTTAATAACAAAAAAAAAAAAACAAAAACTTATACCACAAATCTTTTTGATCAAAAAAATTATAATTACCTAAACCATGATTTCAGTTGCAAATGTTTTGAACACCACTGTATGTTAATTTTAAATAAAACATGGAAAAAAGCACAAATTTGAATTTGTTTTTAAAATTTCATCAGCGGTATTTAGATTTGTATTCACAATCACAGCAGATGGAGTTACCAGATCATAAAAAACCTGGTTTTCTCAACTTTTTGTTTTTTTAGTTCAGTACTGTCCTGTATGTAGGAAACCATAATAACGCAATGGTTTGACAATTGAAGTGATAACGTATTAGTTCAGTGTTGAGACAACGCGGTGACGTAGTGATTTATAAAATATCATGTTTTTTACTTAGAGTTTGTGTTGGTGTAGGTGAAGCGTTGAACGCAGGGGAAATACAAAATATGGGCATAACACTTATTCTGGTCAATTGTTCATTAAGCGTTCACATTCGCTAAAACTGTAAAATAAAAAACTGTATAAAACGTGAAGTCGTGGTTTAAATATAAAGTTTTGTGCATCAAGTATGAGCCTTAAATATGAAGACAGATTTGATTATTTAATTCCATCAAAGCAAAAGCAGATTAATTGCTTTTGAAAAGTTTTAAATGCAAAAAACTAAATGCAAAACCACCAAACTTTAAAGACATTTTTTTTTTTTCGAAATCTGTGCAATTGATCACAGAACTAAGTACATTAGGGCGGGTCGATTTAAAAATCGCTCAACGTTCAAGGAAAATCGTATTCTAGGGATCAAAATAAGAAACTTTGCCGAAGGAACCATACCTCTGAAATGAATTCTGATGTCCCGACTTTTGACCCGTAGGGTAAAATTTTGAAAAAGCCCACATTGATATTTCAGAAAGTAGGAGGAATCTCTCCAAGATCATGAGAGCTACTTCTTCTCCGGGAGACGCGCTAGCAGATAAATGCATAAATCATCAGTCTAGGTGACCGTTAAGGGGTTTAATTGAAGTTAAAAGAGGGTTCTTTTTAGCCGCGTTTTTATAGCAAAATGTACAAATCTCGGGATAAAGATATTTCAGAAAGTAGGAGGAGTCTTTCCAAGATTATGGTCTCTATTTCTTCTCCGGAAGACGCTCTAGCAGATGAATGTATAAATTATATTCGATTGGGTTGGATTCAATTGGGGCACTCTAAATTGGTCAAAGTGGAATTTTTCAAAATTTGACCATACGGGTCAAAAGTCGGGACATCAGAATTCGTTTTAGAGGTATGGTTCCTTCGGTAAAGTTTCTTATGTTGATCCCTAGAATACGATTTTCCTTGAACGTTGTTCGATTTTTTTGCCTCCATAAAAATCGACCCGGCCTAAAGTACATCATTGAAATCAGCATGTCCGAAATATATATAATTATCTTAATTAATTTTTGCTATATCATGTCGTGTTATAATTATCATTTATTATCATTTCATAACAAATTTATATTACAATTTAATTTTGTTATATACACTTTATACACTATATGCCCGTATAAAACAATCTATGACGCATGAGTAATAAATTATCATAAAATCACTCATACGCACTGATGTTCGTTCGTACATACCTATCAGTTGCAATAGCCACTAAATGTAGTATGGATGCAGTACAACATAAAACATCACAGGAAGTCCATATGTCACAGAGTTCTGGTCCCAATATCCAACCTTCACTTATCTGGCCATCGAAAATAAAACAATACAAGGAGAAAGATAAAAATAATTAATGGTACAAGTGTTGAAAATAAAAATTAAGATTAATGATAAAATATTATACGAAGACAAGAAAAAGAATATCGAAGGAAAAGAATTGCAAGTGAACCACTCAAGAATAATAAATTTGTCTTAATGAGTTGGTGTAATTAAAAGTATAACAACTTTAAAGTAGCAACAACACTTTATTTTATTTGCAGCATCTCATTTAGCAACTTCATCAAAACCATTTTTTTATATCAGCTTCATAGTCATTGTCTCTTTGATGGTCCCTTATGCAGTTTTTATCCATAGAATTTTTTATTTATTTTTTTTTTCTTGTTGTACTTAAACATTTTACCATTATTATAATTAAATTGCAATTTAGTAATTTTAAATTGAGCACTATGGGTAAAGAAATTAATATAAATGTTATCACATACATTTTTTATAAACATTTTATTAACAGAAAGAAACTAGATAAATATATATTATATATCCAAAACGTAAATTTGGAACCAACAGTAGAATATTTGCTAAAATTTGTGGAAATAAAATAAATTTGGACCAGGCATAAGTGACGTAATATTGATGCAAAAAATAATGTTTTCGAAATTCTTGTTTTATTTTTGAGAATTGAAGGATTGCTTACAGCAAATCTAAAATCCTGGCATCTATTGCACATTTGTGACTTCAAAGTATATTTTAATCCAAAAAAGCATTTGATTATGTGTTAATAAATCGTTTATTGTATATTGAAATTTTTCGTTTTTACAAAACCCGTAATTGTTCCCTTTCTTTTAGAATTTTCCTAGTTTTTGTTTAACCAATAGTACTAACTGGAATTCTTTTTAAAAATGTCTTAACCTATGAATATAATAAATGCTTATATGGTCTGCTTATAACTCCATAACATTAAATCTTCAGAAGTTTCCTTGTATTCCTATATCCTATAGGTATCCCGACCCCAACCGGCTGATCTTAATTAAGAGACCGTGTTTTTTTTTTTAGCTGCCCAATCTCATGTTTATGAGTTACTAAGTGTCAAAAATTACCCCATTTTACGTTTTTTAGGTTTAATTCTATAGCAAATATAGACAAATTTTGTAACATATAAAAGGTTTATCGAGAACTCATTCACTGATGTACAAACTATGCCCAAAGACATTCAAGTATTTTTGTTATTAAAAAAAATGTGTGTTTTGAGTATCATTAAATCTGGCGTTTAATTAAGGAATTTTAGTTGTATTAAGCTAAAAGTAATGCACAGCAATGCCACATCATTTGATGTGGTTTGTTTTTTTAAATGAACTAAATGGTGATTTTTTAAGAGCTTTCGGAGCTAATTTCAAAAATAACACATTAAATTTAGAGAAAAGTATGAAATCTATATTTGAGTCGATAGAACGATCTATATAATTCAACTTTTAAAGATGATTTCATCTAAATGTTGACCGCGGCTACGCTTCAAATGGCTCATACGCTGGGTCCAATTTTGGCATAATCTCTCCAACATATCGGCCGGTATCTCACGAACAAATTCTTCAATATTGGCTTCCAGTGCGTCAACCGTTGCGCGCTCGTACCTATAGACATGAACCTTAACATAGCCCCACAAAAGATAGTCTAAAGGCGTTAAATCGCACGATCTAGGCGGCCAATTGACCGGCCCCAAACGTGAAATAAACTGTTCACCGAACTGGACTCTCAATTGGGCCATTGTTTCACGTGCTGTGCGGCACTGTCTTGTTGAAACCACATGTCACCCAAGTCCAACTCTTTCATTTTGGGCAAAAAAAAAATTGTAATCATCTTACGGTACCATTCGCCATTCACAGCACCGTTCCCGCTTTTGTCGTTTTCGAAAAAGTACGGTCCACTGATGCCACAGGCCCATAAGCCACACCAACCAGTACATTTTTCGGGATGCATTGGCAGTTCTTGCAATGCTGCTCTTTTTTTTATTTTTTTTATTTAAAAATCTTATTTATTTAAAATTTAATTTATTTACATGACCTTGCAAAGCCGAGAGGGATTATCTGCAGGTAAAAATTTAGATATTAAATTTGAATTTACATAGAGCATTCGTTGCTGGATAAGAAAACTTAAATAAGTTTTTAAATATTGAAAAAGCTTAAAGTGTATGTTACAAAAGTTTATAGTTCATTGATTGTTATTAAAAAAGTTTTTAAATATTTTTTTTCTTTTGTGAGTATTGATTGTAGTGTTAAATATTTCACTAGGCATTTGGTTGAAAATTGTTTGTAAAACTATAGATAAGCTACTTTTTCCGTAGTGATTTTTGTGTCTTTGTACACGGTATCTTCCTTCGATGTTCATTCTGGTCTGGTGGTTGTGATCTATTCTTTCGAGAAATCTGTAATCATTGTAGAATTCGATTGATAATGTTGTGTTGTAAATGCTATTAACGTTTAGGATTTGTAATTCGTTAGCAATATTGTTCGTTAAAGAATTGTTGTTATTTGTTGTACGATTTGTGTGGTTTGCACGACCAGAAGCATTTAAATTATTATTTGTTGTTGTTGATGTTTGTAAGTAATTTATGTTGTTTGTAGAGTTGTAATTTTTGTCAACATTATTTACTACATTGTTGTCATCCTCATATAAATTTTAAATTTTGGAAAAAACAAAGTATTTAATATGATTTTCTGCTATAAATCAAAGTGCTTCTTATGAAGCATGATAGATATATATTAAAATGTTATAAATGTAATGACATATATAAATCGATGTTTCTTTAATTAAATCCAAGCTAAAAATTTTAATGTTTTTAATTTGATTGAATATATCGATTTCGTAGCTCCGCTATGATTCTGAATATACAACACAAAAAAAAAGACGTTAAAACATATTTATATTCAAATGTAATATTTAAAATTCCCTATTTTACCCATAGTGCCCCCATATATAAAATGGATGTAGGTACTCACCTCATATACAGCACCCAATGGCATTACTAGACAAGCTACAAATAAATCAGCAACGGCCAGTGATACAACCAAATAATTAGCAACATTTTGCAAATTACGTTCCAATATGATGGCTGCAATAACAAAAACATTCCCTGTTTTCGTTTTGTTTGATGTTTCATCATTTTCCATTTGTTGTTGAGTAAATGGTATTTTTTTGTTGTTTATAATTGTTGGTATTGTAGTTGTTGTTTTTGTTTTTTGGCATCCATTCATTTTTCAATGTTAATTTGTTGCATGCCCCAAGTGTAGATTTATTATGTCCAACAAAAAAAAAAACAGAAAAAAAAGAGGAGAAAGAAAAGAAAACAACTGTCATCAGTATTTTACTCATTGCCCCAACAACAACTGTAAATTATATAGTATTTTTTGTTTGTATAAAATCATGTTTTACGAATACAGAGAAATTAAAATTTCAAAAAAAAAAAAAAAATCCCGATTCGAAAAACACACAAACAACTTGATCTAATTCCATCACTGTGCTTAAAATTCTATAATTGTCACCTGCTTTAAATGTCAGAATATTTTAATTGTCACCTCTTCCTTTAAAGGTCTAAAAAAAAGGATTAATGTAGTCAGGCGCGGATCAAGGAAATGGTTTTGGGGAGGGAAGTTAGATTGTTTTTTCAAACAGTTCTATTATTTCTTATATTTCTGTATAGAAACAATTTAATTTGGGGCAAGAAAAGTCCCATTTTCGCTCGCCCTGCATCCGCGCCTGCATGTATTACTTTGATTGACACCTTACCTTAAAATGTGAAAAAGATAAATTAAAATATTCTATGGAAGTCTTTTCAGAAAAGTAAAACAATAAGGGAACTAATGTGGCCCTACACCTGATATTTGAGCTGCAGTATGTAACGTAAGCCTGTGATCCGTAATATTCGACCTTTTTGGGATTGACATTTGCAAGAAGAGCACTGGTTGTGTATGATACGTTTACTTTTTTTTTATAATTGCGAGAGTTATTTTCGTTCAGGAGAAGTTGCTAAATTCAATCGTGTTTTTCTAGAGAGGCATTTCTCTTTATTATATTTTTTTATTTTTAAAAGTATAAGAATTAACAGACATGAGGCTATTTAAAAGTTATTAACATTTGCGAAATTTTAATAAATTTTATGTGCACTAAATAAAGTTCCTTGAGGAAGTGAGTGATGACAGTCGGTGTTTCAAATAAATTTTTAATATTATTTTTCTCTATTTTGTTTTTTTTTTTTTATTAAAATAATAACTTTTTATATATTTGCTATTTGAAAAAATTATTGTTTTTTCACTGCATTGCTTGAAAAAATTATAATTTTTTTTTGTATTTTCACCATAGTTGCTTGCATAGATTACATAGATCTCAAACTCTTTGACATTAGCTGTCCGTGCACGTAACTCACGAGAATAGGTGGTATAACTATACAAAAATATATTTGAATGTGTATGCAAAAATGTGTTTGTTGATAAAAGAAGAAAAAGAGTTGATATCTATGTAATATATGGTTGCTTACAGGGATTCCAAATTAGACGTTAAGTTGGATTTAATATGTGCGAGAACGCCAATAGAATAACGGAAGTAAATTATATATGTTCGTATTAACGTTTAGGGTGGAGAACACGTACTCATATTTTTTATTTTTTTTATTAATTAATAATCATATAATTATAAATTATATACTATTACCCTAACCGAGCACTAGCTACTATGGCCTTCGGCGCGTTGTAGCGAAAACAGACCAGTGCCTCTGGTGGGAATCGAACCCACGACCCCCGCACTAATAAGCCAGCACGTTACCAACTAGCCTTCCGGGGCGCACAATACTCATATTTATATCGTGTCTTCTCATAATTTTCTGTCTCTCGTTGATTAAAACATCCGTTTATTCATTAAATTTTCAACTATGCGATTATAAAATAAATTAAAACTGATTTATAACAGTTAAACAATTTTTAATACACTTTTTCTTCTTGTATTTTTTAATTTTAGGCGTTTAAAGTTTATTTGTGTGTGTGTATTTTGACAACTCATATCATGATATGTTTGTTTAAAGATTTATCATAACAACACTATTTTGATATCAGATATAATACTAACAGTAACAGTAATGTGTGGTACACAGGTAATATAATTCTCTCTGAGATTAAGTTTGAAGTTTGCTGACAGAAAAATATTAAAGTTAATATCTAGTGTGGATACTATGTTAAGGTGAGAAGTTATGGCAATGATATATATATTGCACAAATATATTAATTTATCTAATCAGGCTTAAAGGTTCAGTCCAGGCAGGAATTAATTCATATTTGATTAAAATATTTTTTATTGTCTGCATGCATTTATTATTATTTTGATTTTATTCATTATTTTACTTGTTTTTAAAATTTTTTTTTATTTGCTTTGTATATCAATTTGCGGGACTTTAAAGTTGTTACGGTGTAAACGTGCATAAATAAATTTGATGAATTTGAGTGTTTAAATATAAATCACTAATTTAATTGGTTGAGAGTAATATACTAAAAGAACGAAATAGCTGCTCTGAACTTAAACTAAATTAAAATTTAGCTTAATTTTGTTTATTTAAACGTTTTATATATCGTTAAAAGCTATTTAACGGGCTACCATATGTATTGTTAACTTTTTTAATTGCGTTAAAGAAAGGAAAATTTTTTGTTGTCAAACATATTGTTGAAAAATTATCCAAAATAGACATGAGCAGTTAAGGTAAGTGGTTTACTTTTAAGAAAACAAATCAAAGTTCCACTTTTGGGAACATTATGAAAATTACATTTTTCACACTTTAGCTTTATTTATTATCCCGCTAAAAAAAAAATAATACGATCCAACAAATAAACCCAGCAAAAAATTTCAAAAAAGGTAAGCGGGTTTGTAATCAAGCATTTTGGGCAGAACGCATTCCTTACTAGATTACCTACTCGATTCTTTTAACAGGGCGTGAGACTAAAATAATTGATTCTTTAGAATTGACTATTTTTTTTACCGAAGAACCATTTACTTTATATTTTTAAGAACTACATACATTTTTTAATAAAGAAATAGTTCCATTGTAAAACTACGAAGTACTTACACAAAAAAAAAAATAAATAGTTCCCTAGAAAAAATAAGAAGTACTTACATTTAAAAAAAAAGAAGTAGTTCCATAAGTTAATTCAACTTTTACTAACACGTAATTCTCCTAGGTCACTCAAATATAACGATCGAAACTCATACAGAAATAAAATCTTAAAAAGTGAAACATCGAATTGTTATGATAACATGGGTTTGTCATAATTTTGGAGCAATAAATGACGATAATATAAATTTTTCAAAAAAAAAAAAACAATTCAAAATTGAAAAACAAAAATATGACTCACGCACAATCACCCTCGAAAATTTTTTTTTACACTCACTCACGATAACGTCAGTAATTTCAACTTACACTCACAATTTTCTGCTCACGTGCGCTTCCCTAATTTATACCTAACCACAGTTTGACAAAATTTAGGCAACATTTTTTTTCTGTTTTTAGTAATATTTTCCTGCAAATAAAAATTTGTTTGAAAAAATATATGAGATAAATTCTTTAAAACTGTATAACTTCTTTTTTCAAAATTAGGAACTACTTCCAATAACGCACTTTTATTAAGAAAAAGTATATGATTACTTCTTGAGTACAAAAAGTTATACATATAAGTTATTAACATTGTTATTTTCTTTTAAGTAAATAATTACTTTGTCATTGAGTTCATGCCTTCTGGTTTAAATTAAAAGAATTGATTACAATACTACTTGCTTTTTGACTCTATCGTTGGAATGAGTTTGGTAGTGCAGTTACTAAATTTGGCAATGAGATATGTAAGCAAGTGTGGGCATCGCCTTCTTTTTGGAATGTGTAATTTTTTCCTGGGAATATATTGAATTTGATATACACTCAGGCAAAAAAGTTTGTAAAAAAATGTGTGAAAGGGTTTCAATTACATTTTAATATTTTTGTACTTACCCAGCCAGAAAATGCCAATGGTCTGAAAAATCAAGCACTGGCAGAGCACTATTTACCAATGATCCAACAAATAAAGTCCTGGCAAAACACTGATTTACAACGCTCTGCCAACGGTAGTAAAAAGTGCTTTGCCAGTGCTGATTTCACAAAATTTACAACAGTAAAAATATTAAAAGCACTGGCACAGCTCTGTCTTAGAACGCTCTGCCAACGTGCATAAAAAGTGCTTTGCCAGTACTTGATTTACAAAATTTACAACCGTAAAAATAAAAAACTGGCACAGTACTGACTTAGAACGCTTTAATAAAATTGGCGAAAAGTGCATTGCCAGTACTTATTTACAAAATTTACAACCATTAACTCAATAAAAACAGTGGCACATCTCTTGTTCACAACAAGAGTGGAAAAATTCAAAACTAAATTGCAATTTATGATTTGAAGTTAAGAATATTAAGGTCTCCTATTATAGTCAGCACAAAGTATAGTTTTTGTACTAAAATTTTACTTAAGAAATTTATTTTCAAATTTCTTTCTTTAGTAAAATTGTGCTGACGTATCACAAAAATAATTTGATAAAAAAAATATTCAGTTATTATGTATTTAACTTAGCTGAAGCAAGCCTATTGTTATTTCTGTTCAAATTACCAAAATCATTCAATGAGAAATAATACTTTACTGAAGTGAATTACTAAGTAGGACTTTATTGGTCGTTTTTGGTTTTGGTACTGGTAAAGCGCTTATTGCCATTGCTTTGCCAACATTTTAAAAAAGGAACGGCCAAGCCCTGTCCGGTGTTATCATTTTGGGGTTGGCAAATCACTTATTATATTATTAAAAAAAGCACTTTTTTGGTTGTTCTACCAATTCTTTGCCAACGTTTTAAAATTATGGTTTTGGCACTGGCAATGAGCGCTTTGCCAACATTTTAAAAAAGGAACGGCCAAGCCCTGTCCGGTGTTATCATTTTGGGGTTGGCAAAGCACTTAAATTTTCAGGTATCCAACGCTCTGCCAACGCTCATACCACCGTTGAAAGCATTGGGCCAATGCTTTGCCGTTCGTATTTTTCTGGCTGACAATTTTTAGTACAATATATGTTTTTACTAACATTTTTTGCTATTGGCATTTTACAAATTACTGGTTTTATTTTAATGATTTTTGTCACTGATATCAGTAAACATTTTAATAAGTTTTTAAAACCGAGTGCTAAAATTAGAAACAAATTTTGCTAATTTATAGTGATTTGTTTTAGTGATTTTTATATCTGTTTTTCATATATAAAACAAAATTGAGGATCAAAACAAATTAAATTTTACGTTGTCACCGGCTATTGAAAATAATTCTCTGCTAATGAAATAAAAGACAAAATTTTTAAATTTAATAAAGATTAAATGTGTGTTTCAGAGAAATAAGTTTTGTAGAAAAATTAGTAAAACATCTTGTAAATCAGGTATACTGTTTTTCAGCAAATTTTTTGCTAAAATTATGTTTTAAACTAAAATTTTAGTTACACTTATTCAGCACTTAACTTAACTAATATTCAGCAAAAAGTTTAATAATTTTTGGCATGTGTTTTTTAATTTAAAATCCACTAAGTTTTAGCAAAACTTTTGCTAAACGTACTAATTTTGTTGCTAAAAATAAGCACGAGGATTTTCAGCAAAAGATTTTGCTGATAGTTGCAATTTTTTGCAAGTACTCTCCTGACTAAAATTTTTACTGACTCATCATCAATTTTTGCTGACTTTACTAACTTCTTTTTTTGAGTTTAGTATACAACTCTGTATTTTATTTATCTTATAAATACATATCTATATTTTAATTGTCTTTTTATTTTTAACAAAAATATTCACAAATAGAGGGCGCTTAGTTTTCATGCAAAGAACTAAAATTGAATTAAAATTTAGTGTTTTGCTGTTTTTATTTTACAAATATTTAGCAAAAATATTCTGCAAATATTACTGTTGTTTTTTTTTTTTTTTGCAACGTAATTTTTAAGTAAGTTACAGTTATTATCATAAAACACATATTCCCAAGTTTGTGGAATATATAAATATAAATTTAATATTAAATAGATGTTCAAAATGTGATATTGCACTTTTAAATTTAACACTTCGTTCTTAAAACTTATTTAGCAGCAGAAAACATTTAAAAATACAAAAAAAAAAAAAAAAATTCAAGACACTATTCACTTAAAGGGTATTAAAAACAACACAACATCAAGTGAGAAAAATAAGAGTTGGCAATGTCCGACTATATGATACCTTACAAGAAGGGGTGCTTTTAACAGCCTGTCAAAAAAACATAATAGCTAACTTTAGACATGATATATATTTTTAAGTAAAGGAGAATGGTACTTAGATGTGTGATGCTGTTAATAGTACAAAATCTTGTCGTTCATTTAAGCCATTACACATAGAAAAAAATAGTCATAGTTAAAACAAGTATTCTAGCATATTTAAATTAATTTATTATTTCTTTACGAACATTTTTAAATTGAGTATGAATCTTATTAAAGTAAACATGATTCTGTTTAAAATAAACTTTTTCGTATTTAAATTAATATTTAAATATTACAGATGACATCTAAGCATTTTAAAAATGAGTAAAACCTATTTAAACTAAATAGAAAACAGACTCTGTTTAATTTTAAAGCTGTTTCTATTTAATTTCTACTTGATTTTCTAATGCGTTTTTCTGTGCGTACATTTAATTTTGTAGTGATGGTTCAAGAGTTACGGTAAATTTGGTAAAATTAGTTTAGCATACTTTTAAATTAATAAACCAGTTAAAAGGTTAAAGCTACACATCACTTTGTGATTTTTTGTAAGCATGAGGGTAAGGTGTATATTTTTGATATTACGAACGAAAACACGAAGCAAAACAACTCATTTACATTTTAAGCAATAAAATATTATATATATCGATAGCTCAGTTGTTAGAGTTCCCGCCTAACTAATTGTTAAATACCAAAGACCCAGGTTCGAATCCCAGCATGACCACGTTATTTATTTAATAAAAAAAAGTTATTTATTTAATTAAAAGAAAATATCTGTAAAAAAAATTTTTTATGCATTTTTTTTTTATGAAAATTTATTTATAGACACATTACTTTTTCCCACTATGTAACCATATAAGTAACCAGTTACTTTACCCCCTACAAGGTAATGAGTCCACCCATTACTAGGCTCATCGCCTGTAAAATTCATCAGTGAAGTAAGGTGTAATGTAAAGCGCGAAGCCCTATGGCGACACATTACTTTACCCATTATTTGGTAATGTCTGGTTTTGCTGGGTAGCTTTTCGCTCCTTTAAAAATGGATATAAATGATCTAACTCCGTTGTACGGTTATAAAATAGTTTGATTTACACATTTTATAAGTTTTGTATACAAATTGCTTACAAAATAACATTTTAGCTTTAATTACGTTTATATTTGCTAACTGTATATAGTATTACATATCGTTTCAAAGCTTTTTTAAATTCACATAATAAAATGTGATTTATAGTATAATTGTTACATAAAATCAAAAATCTTTAAAAACACACAATTTGCACAAAATTTTGCATGGCAGCATGTCTCAAAATAAAGATATTCGAAATTATTTTTACATAGCAGTATTTGGTTTTCAAAAATATGAAGTTTTATACCTATATTACATATGCTTTGAGTAGGTTAGTCGAATTCCGACTAATCGACTTTTTAAGAAGTCGACATTTTAGATGTCGACTTTCTTCTCATGAAAAACTCAAAAATTCGACTTTCTTCTAATGAAAAAATGGTAAAGTCGACTTCATTGACTTCCTCCTAAATTTTAACTAAACATGCACTCAGGAAATAAAGGAGGTTGAAATTACTTAAAATGACAGTTGTAATGACTACAAATGTAGTCAAACAGACGATGGCTGTATTTGTCATAAAAATTACTAACCATGTAGTAATTTTAAACAATAAATAAAACAACTACAATGGCAGTAAAAACGACTAAAGAAGAGGTAAAAGACAATTAACCTTAAATAAATGCATACAACATAAAAACGAGCAACAAAATAAGTTGTAAAAACTAATGTTTTCAACATTTATTTTATCGGTATTTTAAAAACATTTTTTAATAAATAAATATTTTTTTCTTTTAATTACAGTAAACATTTTTATTTTCGACGTCATATTTAAAATGCAAAGTCAAAATTTCAAACGGTATTGCAGTTATGACGTTTTTATGCATTGGTGATACATTGAAATTTTCTAATTATTATTTGCAAACTATGAACGTATCAATAAATCTAAAAATCAGCTCACTAATTTTCTGCAAAACACATTTGCAGATATTAGCAATTTTTCTCTCAATTATCATCACCATAGCAAAAAATTTGCTGAATCCATTCACGATTTTGCTAACTTTGCGGATTTTTTATTTTGGATTTAAAACAAAACACCCAAAAAATTAAGTGTTTTACGAATACCACGAAAAGCTGAGCATGCTTAGACATTCTAATTTACCCGGGTGATGCGGATTTCAAATACTTTTCATTAGTTTCCAAATTTATATATAGTTACTTTGTAAAAACAATGAAAAACCGTTAAAAAAGAAAAAAATGTAATTATTGACACCACTTGTTAACCCCTAAATGTGAGATTGGGCAGGTACAAAAAACATGGGTCTCTTAATATTTGAATCTTTATAACATATCCAAATTTCAATACAATCGGCAGGAACTCACGAACGGACTCTCCGTGATAGTTCTGTGATATACTTTTTAGTTAACTACTACAAGTCAGCAAATTTGGTAAAAGTGATGTCAAAAAAAGCAATATTTTAAGTTGAATAGAGATGATTCAACCCAATAATGGCACTGATAATAGAATAATGGCTTAATTCTATTGAAACTATATTAAACAAAGTGTTATTCGCTGGGAAAACTGATTACTGCTGAAAATCAAATCAGTTATCTGGGTTTAAAATATTTTAAAAATAAAAATTCATGTATCGTAGAAATTTATTTTATTTAAATCTATGAAAAATCATTTGAAGTAACAATATTATGAAACCATTTTCTTAATATTAATAAATTCATATAATTTACAACAGATTTTTCTTCGTGATTTGGTTAGAGTTTAAGTTTGTTACCAACAATATAGAAAACTTAATCTTGCACCATTCGTGATGAAGGGCATTATTAAGAGAGCGGATAAAAGCACTTGCAGCTTTTTTTTTCATATTGAAGAATTTGTTTGTTATTGTTGATGTTTTTCCCCAATTTACACTCTTAGCATTTTTTTTGAAAAGTTCTACGTTTTTTTTCGCTCTTGTCAGCGGAAAATAATTATAGTAAAGAACACTTTGTTAGACAAATTTTTTCGTTTGCTTTGAAACTTACTTGTAAATAGACCCAAACAATGATATATGTAGTATTTCTTACACATACAGTGGGGAGCTCTTCCGAGTACACGTAAGTACTTTTTGTACCTAAATATTCAGGCCGAAAACTATTTGACACTAGAGCTAAACCATACTTTTTTTTATGGTATGAGGTACGCTTAATGCAAATCTGGTCTCAGAATCACACTCTTAAATCAGGCGTTCAATCTATGTTAACATGAAAAGACTCGATTTTGATAAAAATGCACGAATTTTTTACCCACCAGAAAATATATTTTTAATAATACTTGTAACAGCACCTGCATACGCTATTCTTACCATTTTCTTGTTTTTTTTTTTAATTTTTTAGATAACTTATTAGCTTATGAAAATATACAGTAAAAAATTTTCGTGTTTTTAGAAGCAGGATTAATCAAATGCGATGAAGTAAGTGCTTACTATTATGTTGATCGTATAAAAATAAACAAAAAATTTTGTTGAGCTTACTGTTTTGCCTTACAATGATGCAGGTTGTAAGCAGCTTCGCTAATCCCTTACGAGGATGCAGGTTGTAATGCAGAAAGTTTCATGCCGTGGATCTGTACCAGTTTTCCCGATTGATTTCCGATTGTGTTTGTTGTTTTCGAGTATGTAAACAAAATAATTAGTCAGTTCACTGTTTCTGAAGAGCTACCACGTGGTGTGGTAAAAATAAAATTATTATATTATGTCTAAAATTAGTGTCTGTAGAATTTTACGTACAATAAATTGTATATTATTCATATTATTACTTTTAATCGTAATAATGGAGACATGAATACTGAAAGCCATGAAACCACAGCTTTTTGTAAGCGCTAAAAGCTGTGCTTATTTAGCCCAAATGTAATGATTCCAAGTGGGAATTCGCCATATAAAAATCATGGCATATGTAAGCTGGTTTGTAAGGTATTCTTTTTGGCTTACTCCCTTAAAAACCTGCTTGCAGGTAAGCAGCGTTTTTTACTGGGTATCGTCTATTGAAACTCAAGTTGTAACAGCAATTTTAAAGTCCCGCGGAGTAATATTGCAAAAAAAAAAATGGAATTTATAAGCAAGTTCAACTGACGATAATTCCAAGAAAAACCAAGTTATCTAAAGAATTCTTCGGCAACAAGGTCATATTTCTTCGAATGTCATACATTGCTACTGTATAATAATTTTTTAATTTTGGCCAGGAACATGATAAAAAAGAGTGTTAAAAGGGGAAAAGTCTTGCCCTTGACGGCAGACCAAACAGCTTCAACGATGACCTCCAGAGCCGAAACTTAGGTTGACGTAATTTTTGGAAACGCTTTTGGGGAGGGGCACAACGGTCATACCAAAACGGTTGAGCTAGTAATTTAATTTATGGTGTCTAGAAATTAGGTGTTTGAAAATTACTGCGGCCTATAAAATTAAAAAAAAAAATAAAAAATTTTAAATATTTATATGTGGATATTAAAACCAACCGTCCACCTAGAAAAAACTACATTGTAGTAATGACAATATAACTGTATTTATTCCCCTATATATGAATAGAAATCGGAACAGTTATCCAATTTTTGCAGAACGTGCGCGAAGTAGGCGTTTTTAAATATTGGCAGATTTTTCAAAACTTGTTTTGATGATGGGAACCTAGAAAATTCCCGCAATAGATCTATCAAGACATTCCTGAAAGGGTCAAATAATAAATTTTAAAACGAAAAAACTCTATAGATTATTTGTTAGGACAATATTCATTTTCATTGCACAATTAAAGGGCGAAAGTAACATAATTTTTATTTTTAATAAAAATTATAGCAAACTTGAAAATAAGAAAGTTTTTGTGATCCTTAAAAGGTCATTAAATATCACTTAATATTTGAGCTATAATAATATTCAAAATACTGAATTGTAATCCATAAAAAAATAAATCGCCTTTTATAAATACAAAACATTGAAATTTTTGGTTCCCTATTTCGAAAAAATATCTTTTGTTTTTAATATAAGCAAACGGGATCTTAAAGATACATTTACAAATCGGAAGTATAAAGTGTTTTATAGAGACATATGCAAAAAATGTAGCACTTTTTCTAGCACATTTTTTTTTTCTTCCATCTAGCACTACGATCATCCAACGATCTAGCACTGCTCAACATTCAACTTATGGCAACAGTGTTGCCATGCAATGAGTAAAAACAAAACTAATATTTATACAAAAATAATTTTATAAAAAATTAAATTCATATCAATTTGTTTTCAGAGTTTGAAAATTAAATTTTTTAATAAGGAAATCGCTATACGAAAAGCTGCAACTTTGAAGTTTCATTAAATTGAAAGTAGTTAACTCACAATAAAAAAGCATCCTGATTGTTTATACTTAGAATATGGGGCGTTTTATTTCTAGTGATCCAACTTTTGAAAACGATATCTTCCGATCGGGCAGACCAAGGTTAGTAATATTGGATAGTAGTTTAGACACAATTTTTCAACAAGATCGGTCAAGAACTCTCTGAGTTAGAGGGTGTCAAATTTGGACATTTTGGCCAAACATTTATTTAGATAGATATCCCACTTGGATCCCACTAAACGACCAAAAAGCTCTTAAAGGAGAAGACCTAAGCTTTCTTTTGAGAAAAAAAAAACAAGAATGGGCATATTTTGAAAAAAAAGTAAAAAAAAATTTTGATTTTGAAAAAAATAGTGAAAATTTTTTTCTTTTTTTCGAAAGATTGAATAGCTATCTAAACTATTTAGGACAAATTTTACAAAAGGCAATAGGTTATAAGTTACGTGGATGAGAAAAAACACTGGTTTGGTAAATATGTCAAGATTTGACCCCCTCTAACTCAGAGAGTTCTTGACGGATCTTGTTGAAAAATTGTTTCTAAACTGCTATCCAATATTACTAACATTGGTGCAAATTTCATACCGATCGGAAGACATCGTTTTAAAAGTTGGGTCACTTGATATGAAACGCCCCATATATATATTTTCGTTTGACATCAAAATTTCTAAAAAATCGAATTTTTTTTTTAGTTTTGCCCACATCTTACCTCTGTGCAGTGCGGCAAACAAATATGAAAAACTCATTTTTTTGGAACTACGAATTAGAAGGTAAAATAACTTGTATTTAGAAATTTCAGATGTAAAATAACGGATACTACTTGAAGATATTTTATATTTAAAAACAATTAATTATAGGGCCCTAAGAGCTATGTAATTTTAAGGAAACAAAGGCGGAAGTGTTTAAACGATTGATTACAATTGCTTTCATTTTTCAAAAGGTATGTTTATATTTTTTTCGCTGTCATCAAAATGAAATGGAAAGCAAATAAGAAAGGAAATAAACCTTTTCATAAAAAGTTAACAGGTGTGAAAAGATTTCTTTTGCACACAACGTGTGTTGGAAAAAAATCTAAACAACGTTATAAAAAAGTTAAACAAAACACCCACTTTCACTTTTTCTGACTTATAAACAAACATACACTCAGATGGATACACGTGAGGGGTTGTTTTGTAAACCCCGTTGAGAACCCAAACCTTTTTTCTTTTTACAAATAATATAATAAGCAGGGACCGAAAGTTCATGCAAATGCATGTTTTTTTGTTCCCTAACTCTGTGAGCAAGGTAAACAAAATATATTTGCAAATCAAAGAATTTTGGTTAAAATGGCATCGATTTATTAGTGCATATTTTTGTATTTTTAAATATTAATGCATATTTTGCTTTAGAGTCATATTTTTATTGCATATTTTTGCTTATTTTGATTAAACTGTATGTTTCTATTGCATATTTCTCAGTTCTTCGTTAAAGCATCACATTCAATTTAATTTTGTATTTGGCAAATTAAAACATTAAAAAATAAATGTTTACTTAAGTTTTTTTACTGTGATTTTATGGTTTCGAAGCAAATTAACAAAAAAACATGAAAATTAAGGCACTTTAAATTAATTATTTTTCATGTTTTTAAGCAATATTAATTAAAGTTAACTTGTATTGCTGCATAATTATCTGCATACGTTCTGCACAATTAACAAACATTTTTAAATATTAATATTAAAAAAGTTGTAAGTGCATATTTTTTAAAATTTTTAGTGCATATTTTAAACTTGTTAAAACAATTTTGTAGACGCATAAAACAGACTTTTTTAGTGCATGAATTTCCTGTCTCTGATAATAAGGAACAATCAAAATATGTTTATTTTTGTAAAGCGACACTTTAAAATTTAACAAAGATTATTCATTTCGAAATTTTGTTGAGATTCTTCTTGAGATTGTATAAAAATAGTAAAGTATAGTGAAAACTGAGAAAAACGGCATATTACTTATTATTGTTGCATATTAATGAAAAAAATTTGATGTCCATATGTTGTTGAAGATCTCATCAGTGTTTACCATAAAAAAACTATGAGAAAATATCTTCACACAGAAAACAGCTTTGTAGTTGCAACCGAATTTGTTGCCAATCGAATTTTTGTAGTTCCATGCCAGGATGATGAAGAACTAGGATGCACAGAACTGCACGCGATGCACACCTGATCGTGCCATCGCGCCAACCCCCCATCTTGCCATCGCGCATGTAGATAGTTTGTAGGCGGAACAATTTTAAGACTACTACCCAGCAAAACTTTGGTAATGTGTGCGATGAAGTAATGCAGTACCTTTTAATGTGTACTCCTTACCTGTATCATTATTTTCCAACAAGAAGTAATGAGTTACCGATACTTGAACACTCATGGATTACCTTGTAATGATACCTCATTACATTTACATTACTTCAGAACATAAAATAATCAATTACAAAATGCATGAATTATAAGCGTAAAGTAATTATTAATATAAAAATCTAACTAACTGTAAAGTACCAGAGACTCCAGGTTCCAATCTCGTAATTTATTTAATAAAAAAAAAGTTATTTATTTAATTATGATGTGAATTTTAGTTGCAACATTCAAACTACTCATAAATCACATGTCAATATGGTTGTACTAACCGAATTTTTTGGTTGTTACCACCAATATACACTTTTGAATTCAGTTGGCACTTTTTTTCTGTGTGTGCAGTGACCTCTAAATATTTACCGATTTGGCTAAAATTGGACCTCTAAAGTATGGATATATTGTGGAGCTCTTTTTGATTTTTTTTAACTATAGACCAACACTCAGAGTACCCAGTAAATTGTGTTGATATCAGCAAAATAGGTTATGGGGAGGAGGAAATAGGGAGTAGTGTCTATAGATATTTGACTTAAATTTTTCTAAATTGTAAGTGTCAGGAAAAATATTTGCGCGGAGTTTATTTCATATAGGGGTGGTTCGACTAATGAACGAATTTTCTCTATAATGCGTTGTGCGATCCACTGGTATATCGTCCACAAACTGATAAAATCTACTAAAAAGTGTAGCTCTAAAATTCGACTGTAGTGTACATATGTGTGTAGATATTACTAACATGTGAACAATGAAACAATAAGCTAAGAAACGCGATCCCGAGTTAGTCAATGTCAAGTTTACACTTGCCATTGCTACCAACTAGAATATATGCAACGGCATTATTAAACAATTATACAAGATCCTTCATGTCTACATACGCGACGTATAACCAAATTCAAATTCGCTGATGCCGTGAGAATAATTAAAAACACACGTATGTACACTAGAGCAACTCACCAAAAAAAGTTCTCGATGTACCCTCCTAAAAATGAACCTTGGACTTTTATAAGATGACATTTGAAATGTTTCGGCTCCAGCTTTGACTTCTCGTGAGCTGGACCATTTTGAAAATGGGTCTTTTTTTGCATGTTTTGTTAATTTGAGAATCTGTTTCCTTACCAACATATACAATATGGGTATCATAAGAGATTTTTTTTTAAGTCGCGTCCAACTGTATATACAATTTGTCAAAGGACGATCATCAATGTCCTTTTTTGAGGATATTCTGCAAAAAAAAAAAACGGTTTTTGAATTTTTTGTTAGGGGTTGTTTGTAATAAAAATGCCAGATTAAAATATTTTAATCTTTAGTCGATTTAATTAAAAACGGGTCACAGCTTGTTTTGAAATTCGTGCTAGTTCACGTTTTGACAAAAATGCAATGGGCAATATCTGTATCCAATTTTTTCTTCTGCCAAGTACATCATCTTTGTATGTAAATAATTTAGATTTTTCCAAATTAGATGCATGTCACACGGTGCTCCAGAATAAATATAAATGCAATATTGTGATAACTCTAATACAGCTATGCCCAACGTCAATGTATGCGATTTGTTCGAGTGTGTTGGGTACGCGTAAAAGCTCTTTTATTGTTACTTTTTATTTATTAGGATGGGCCGAAATATCCGCTTTTGTAGAACTTTTGTAGAACATAGAGCGAAATATTTACAATTTTTAAGTCTGTTCTTGGTGAGGGAAAAAATATACGAACTAATTTGTTCTGTCCTACGGGTAATTGTGTTCCTTGATAATGGTACTTTTTCTAAAATTTGGGCCATATCTCTACCCTTACTTCCAAAACAACCCAGCACTTCTTTAGCGAGCACCTTAAAAAAAATGCCATCGCAAGCGAAACAATAAAAGACGCTTTTTCAACATCATTATTTACAATGTTTCCTGCAACAAATGTTTTTTTTTTTAAATTAGCAATTAAAATTTCTCTTTCCGCATCTACAATATCGAAATATTCTTTATGGCAAGACCTGTAATGCCTTTCGACATTAAATTTATGAATACGCTTAACATTGCGTTTGGCATACCAAACATACTGGCTCGCCAACGCTGTTTTGTGTAAACAAAAAATCATTTTCCCAAACCTCATTAAACATTTTGAGCAGTGCTGTACTTCACTTTCTGATTTGCGTGTACTACCTTCTCGCATGAAGTCTGCGTGACAACTGATCAACAGTCGTTAAAAAAACAAAACCAAACGCAAGCATTGCACAAATGTTTTCTAGCTGACCCGATTGATTACTAGGTTTCGCGTACACAAAGCTCTTTATGTGTATATTTCGGCCCATCCTATTGTTTATCACTACACCCAAAATATTTCTTAGTTGATTTATAATTTAACCATACTAGTAGTAACAAATACTCATTTAAATGTTGCATCCATTGTTTATAGTATAAACAATGGATGTATAAGATAAGTATAAACTTTATACTTATAATTTCATCAAAATTTAAGTTTTTTCAATTAAAATATTTTAAATTTAAATTTAAAGTTTACAATTTTTAAAACAAAAGTCAAATTTTCTATGCTTACGAAAATTCGTTATATTTATTATGACAATTAAAAATTTTTGACACAAAAAACAAATAGTTATTAATGATCAAGATAGTTAAAATTAATTTATTTAAAATGAACTAAGAATTTTTTTAACTATGCGACTATTCAATTTTATCGGTGTAGTTTTCGCGTATGTGTGAAAGCACAAAGCTCTTTATGTGTACATGTGAAAGCACAAAAAGCTGTTTTCGCTCGCGGGCATATGGAGTGGGCATAGCTGCTCTAATATGATAGCAGATTTAGTTTCTAGATAATGTATGGATGAAAATAGAACTAAAGAAAGAAAAAAAAATGATCCACGACTTTTCGGAGGCATATTTTTTTCGCAAATTAAAAAAAGTTTTTAAATTTTATTGTTTATATTTACAAAACTGTCCATTAAACAGTCAGTCCCACCTGAGCTTGAGTCTGCATACGGTTCATCATCTAACGATAACAATCTCTCTCCTTACTCATCCACATAAAATTTCCAAACACTCAATGACATTATTTTTTCGACCGGACATTCACACGGCACTTTTACTTTTCGAGCGCATTTGCCGAGAGATTAAAAAAAGCTCGTTCCACTCATCTTCCTTAAAATGCAATCGAGCAAAAATAATAAATGTTGTATCACATCGCGGTTTGTCGGTAATCTATTTCGGTTTAATTCAACTAACGCTAAAGGCATTTCAATCACGACACAATGAACAATTATTTAAATTTTTTTTAGCTTAAACCCAACGATATTGGGAACTGATAAACTTAAATTTACAATTTTGTTTTTATGCATGACATTTTTCATACAGCATACTTTGATTTTATATTTTTGCATATTTTTCTTTCTTTAGTCCTATTTTCATCCATACATGATCTAGAAACTAAATCTGCTATCATATTAGAGTTACCACAAAATTGCATTTATATATATTCCGGAGCAGCGTGTAAAATGCATCTAATTTGGAAAAATCTAAATTAATTACATACAAAGATGATGTACTTGGCAAAAGAAAAAATTTGTTACCCATATTGCCCTATTTAAAACGAAGAGTTACCACCCCATTGCATTTTTGTCAAAATGCGAACTAGCGCGAATTTCAAAAAAAGTTGAGACCCGTATTTAATTAAATCTACTAAAGATTAAAATATGATAATTTGGCATTTTTATTACAAACAACGCCGAACAAAAAATTCAAAAACAGTGTTTTTTTTACAGAATATCCTTAAAAAAAGGACATGGATGATCGTCATTGGATATACAGTTGGACGCGCCTTAAAAAAAGCTTTCTTATGATACCCATATTGTATATGTTGGTAAGGAAACAGCTTCTCAAATTAGCAAAACCTGCAAAAATGGACCATCTTTCAAAATGGTCCAGCTCACGAGAGGTCAAAGCTAGTGCCGAAATATTTTAGATGTCATCATAAAAAATACAAATGTTCATTTTGAGTGGGGTACACCTTGCACGAATTTCGCTTCCATACAACTTGAGCCGCTCTTATGTACACACACTATAGTTAAGTTAACTATACTTTTATATATATGCTCAAAAGAAACAAAAGAAAGAGCATTCGCTCGCAGAACACTAAACAGAACGGTCTTTAATTTCAAACCTTTATTTTGTACATGACAGTCTTTTTTTGGGCGCCCTAGTGCGTACATTTTAAATATAATAAAAACTGAAATAAAAACTGAAAAAATTGTAAAAGTTATTTATTAACTATTAATTAACTATAATGTTAGAAGAAAATATGACACATTTCAAATGTAATGCTTTTGTGAAAATTTTAATTGTAAATTGTACTTTTCTTCTGATATATTTCTGTGTATATGTTGACATAATATATTGAAATAATATGTCTACATTTTAAGGATAATAAAATCTGTAACAATTTCAAATAATACCCTTAATATTTGTATTTACAAAATATGTAACATTTATTTTTAACTAAATATTCATTTGTTGTTACTGATTTTTAAGTTGTTCAAACAATATTTAAAACATATTTAAAAATATCCAAAAAGCATTTGATTCAACCGAAAAGGAAGAAGGCAGCAGTAGGTATTCAGAAGTATGCAAAATTATTCCACCCAATTATTTTTCTGGGTGTGTGACTAAAATGGTTTTTAAAAACAATGAATTTTTTCACGGAGCAGTGAATAAGTTATGTATACTAGTAAATGTATAATATAAGTAGCTTTAAAATGAGGTCTCAATGACTCCAGTGGCTTAAACCTTGAAAAAGATATGAAATACTATGTACACTCACAATATATTTTCTGTTACCGATTCAAGTTTATTTAGAAAGTTTTACATAAAGTTTGTTTCCACATGAAGAATCAATTACAATTCAGAGAAATATTTTTCTTAACTTTTTCTATCTGTAGTTTAAAAAATTATAAAATTATGCTAAAACATTTTTAATTATTTTCTTAAAATCTTGACATTAACAAAGTGTTATTTGAGTATTTTTATTAACAATATACAAAAAAAATATATAATTGGTTTGCATTTGCTCAAAGCTGAAAAATGCTGTGGTGGACCAAAAGGATTCTTAAACAATAATATGAATATTTTTCAAATAATAAGCTTTACACAACGAAAATCAGGAAACATTTTCGACAAAAAGAAGACAATTTTTTCTTTTTAGCAAAATGTACCATTTTTTAAATATTAAACTGCGTGTCGGGACCTAAAAGAAACCTCCATAAAAATTTTTGTCATTTTTTCCATATTTAGCACTCTAATACTCATCATTTGAGTGTTATTACTCAACCCAAATCCCAAAAATACCCTTTGTCGGGAAACCCTAATGTAAGCTGTTTTCATATAAAAGCACCAGCAATAGACAATTTTATATTGACACAATATTAATAACATAATAAACTTATATTTATGTACTTGAAAAAAAAAACACTATAATAACAAATATGTATCAGTTTATAACACTTTGAAGTAGCACTACTTACCAATTATAGTGATAAGTATCATTAGACCCAAAACAATTGACATGATAATCACTTTCAATACCCCAGTAACTTCCCCGTGTACTTTTAAAATATTGCCAGTAGCAATACCGCTTCGACTACTGTTGCTGCCTGTCATACTGTCATTGTCGCTCGACTCATTTTTGATAAGACCACTTTGGTTAAAGATTATGAAATTTAAATTATTACTAAAGCTTCCACTGACAATAGCGTCACCACCAACTCCCACACCAATACCACCAACAATGTCACCATCACTATTCGGTCTTGTTGTTAATGTGGTTTCCTCATAATCCGTTAGCAGAAAAGTGTCGTTGATTAAATAACCATAAGTGCGCAAGTCAACAATATCACGTTCATTAAAATATTGTCTAACATCCAAAAATGCTGTTGTACCCAGAGCCAAAATGCCCGCTGTTGGCTTTAAATTTAAATTTAAATTAACATTACTCAACATGATTTAACTATTTATTGGTTGGTTTTGGAAAAATAAGCGGAGTTTTGTGTTAAGTTTTGAAAACTATAAAACGTACTTTCTATAATTAAACTTAATTTACGAAATATATTTTTGGTTTTTGTGTTGTTGTTGTTGTTGCTGTTGTTGTTTTGTCTCTTTGAGGTATATAAAGTTTAGGAATTATTTTAAGGAAGTTCTTTCGGTAGTTTTAACAGCTTTCATTTTTTGTTTCAATATAAATTTATATATAAATATACGGAAATATATATAACAGTCTAAAATAAGCGTTTCGTAATTATCGTTGTCATTAAAATCTGAAAAGAAATAAAAAGAATTATTTTAGATACAATTTTACCGCAGGATGAAAACAGTTTGAAGCATTTATATAAAAATTTGTCGAAAGTATATGAATGACTCTCTCGAATAAGGATATAAGCGAAACTTTTTGGAAACGCGCCTTTTTTTTGCATAATACCCCGACTGAAAATTTTGAATATGGAGTCTAATATAATGATATCGCATTTGATAAGTCTCCATATAAAGGATGTTTTTTATAGAGGTATATTACTTTGATATTAAATAAAACAAAGATGAATTCTTTGAATTGACATAAAATTTACTTTATTTGAAAGATAATATTCTGGTATTATAATTTAAATATGACTTCTGGCATATGACCGCCACGGCTGGCTCGGACGTAGCCTAATCTGGACGTCCAATTTTCGATGACATTTTCCAACATATGTGGCCGTATATTGGCAATAATGCGGCGAATGTTGTCCTCCAAGTGGCTAATCGTTTCGGGCTTATCGGCGTAGACTAGCGCCTTCACATATTATCACAGTAAATAGTCCAGCGGCGTTAAATCGCACGATCGTGGAGGCCAATTCACGAGTCCTAAACGTGAAACTATGCGGATACCAAATGTTTCCTTTAATAAATCAATTGTGGCACGAGCTATGTGACATATTGCGGGTCTATGCTGGCCACCATTGACTGTAACTTTCTGACCAGCATTGTTTTTAAAGAAGTACGGACCAATGATTCCACCAGTCCACAAAGCACACCAAACTGTCAGTTTTTCTGGATGTAACGGTATCTCAACAGACAGTTGAGGATAATCATCATTGATGTATCCATTCAACTAAAAGTGAGCTTCTTCGCTAAACAAAATTCGAAAAATTCGTGCGCTATACGTATTTTAAAATAAATTTGCACTATTTGGAGGCTTGTTCAGGCGTCAGTCTATTCATGTTGAAATGCCAAACCAAATTAAACATAAATCACTTGACTGCCGCCAGAGTAAAAAAGTGTCACCAACTTAAAGTTCTTACCTATATACAAAACACTTTGGAATTAATCCAAAAAATTTGTCATCTGCAGGTATCTAATTATATAAAATGAGATATAATTTGATACAATTTTATATATAGAAAAGATTATCAACCTAAACTGTCTAATAAAACATTTGATATGAATTATATTTGTTTGTAAACAAATATTTAATTAAATCAATTAATATTTTAATTGACTTTTAAATCTATAAATACCAGACATGGGCGTTAATCATTACATTTTGTAATTAATTATGCATTCAATTACAAATTACAAGTAATAGTAATTGAAAAAAACTCACTTAAAATTACATGTAATTGTAATTAAGTTGAAGCAAAACTTCAATTACAAATAAATGTAATTGTAATTCAGAAAATCTCAATTACAAATTACATGTAATTGTAATTGAAATAATTTCAATTACTAATTACATGGAATTGTAATGGAAAAATGGGAATTACAATTACATGTACTTAAAAAAAAGAAATTGGTTTCAAGAAGTAATGATAAGAAAAATGTAATCATTACATAAAAAATAAATTAATTTCTAAAATGTATTTAATTACAATTATTATCAATTGCATATTACAGCAATCAATAATAATGAAAATATTATTAATTAATTAATAATCATATAATTACAAATTATATACTATTACCCTAACCGATCACTACTTAAGCGAGTTGTAGCGAAAACAGACCAGTGCCTCTGGTGGGAATCGAACCCACGACCCCCGCGCAGATAAGCCAGCACGCTACCAACTAGCCTACCGGGGGCGCACAATATATATAATGAAAATAATAAAAAAGAGTAACAATAATGATAATGAAAATAACAACAATAAAAATAATATAATCACAATGAAACCAATAATAATAATAACTGTAATACTAATAACTGTAATACTCTGCGTAAGGTAATATACAATTTTTTTTCTAAATATGATATAATATCTAAATATATATTATTTTGTATTTAGCAATGTCTAGGTATATATGACGTCATTATTAATTGGATTAGCAATATACAATTATATATTGAGCGATATGCGATAAGACAATAACATTTTTCGATTTTATATATGAATTTATATAATTATGTCCGGTAAAATACACAGGCAGACAAAAACTTATAAGAACGCTTTAACTCGTTGAAATTAAAGACTTATAACCGTCCAAAAAAAAAAACTACGTATTTTTTATTCGTGAACTTAAAAGTTTCAGGTTTTGCAGACAAATTAAAAGGCAAATATCCTATATAAATTTCATGACACTTACAAGGAAGCTTTTCCGATGGGTTCCCTTTGAATTTGAATAAAATTCAGACAGGTGTTAAAGGATTAAAAAAAATATGATAAACATACACTCACAAGAACTTTTCCATAAAAAAACAACAGTTACTTAAAAGTTTAATCGGTAAAGTAGTTTCAATGGAATATACAGTTAAATTAACAAAGAAATATATTTTTCAACTTCCTGTCTGTTATTCAAAAAACAAAATAAACAAAAAAACGGACTTTCCGTAGAAGTTAAAATATTCAGTTAAAATTTTCAATTTAAAACAAAAAGTTCTTATATTATATTGAGTATTGAAATAAACGAAAATCTATTGTTTTTATGGATTTTGTCAATTAAATTTTCAACAGTTGAAAATAAACTAAAAAATATAATTGTTTTAAACGAAAAGTAAGTAGTCCTGTTTTTAACTGATTTTCAGTTAATTTAATGGGTATATTCAGTAGTCTTTACGGAAAAAATATTGTGAGTGTATTTACAGCGGCCCAATCCCATGTTTTGGGACTTAAAAGTGACGGTGAAATTTAACACATCTTTGTATGAATATGTTTTTAAAGTTTAGGAAATTAAGACTTATTTAAAAACAGCGTTCAAATACTCAAGAAAACACACATAAGCCATTTTGCCACTCTGTCATGGAACCAGGCTGCCACTTATTTGAATTATTTTAAATATTGGTGAACAACTAATTCACTTTTTTTTCCCCGTTTTCATATATTGGACTTTTTTAAGATCAGAGGGAGCCCATCGGGGCTATAGTCAATGTCTTGTATTAACAAAATCGTAAATTTTCCAAGGAAGCTGGTGCGATTGTAATCTGAAAGAAATAATGATATAGAAAATATATACAAGTGGAAAATTTAAAAATATACCTGACATCACCCAGGTCTCATTTAAACTAAATTATGTATTTCCAATTCACTTTGATTTATATTTGGGACATTTCAAATGTGGGTTAACCCTTAATTTTTAACTTCTTCGTCAATAATTACAATTTTCTTTAATGAATTTTTTAAATAAAAATCCTTTAAAATTTCTAAAAAAAAGCAACATCGTTATAGTACAAAGACTGGTTTAGCTGCTTAATTTTAAAATATCGCATTTGAAGGAGCACCGATCGAAATTTGTTTACATTTAGTCTAAAAAAAATATTGTGAAAATTTGAGTAAAATTGGACTATGATGGATATCGAAAAATTAAAAAAAAAATAGTTTCTGTGTGCTGAACACGAGTCGCTTTTATGGATTTTGAGATATCGTAATATATATCGTAAAAAAATACTGAAAACTATGTTACCAGATGCGTGGGTAGCAAACTAAATTAAAATAAAAAGATTGCACTGTAAGTAAAGTATCAACTTTGGAAATTACACACTATGCCACACATAAACTTAAGTTTGGGTCGTATTGGTATCTCCATAGTGGCATCTCAGTTTTAAAGGATTATGTCAAAATACACAGTAAAAATTGTTGTCAATTACACTTTTGTTTGATTTCAAACTCACTTTCAATTAAATGATTAATAATATGTATTAACTGTTTAAGTAAAAATTAATTTGGCCTAAGCAAATGCAAATTTCATGATAATGGAAGATGTTATTAAAAGCAATTTGTGCAGGTATAGGGGTTTGAATTAAAAAATGCTGAATTTTTACATTTAAGGTCATACTAATTGTTTGAGCCCACAATAAGTTTGTTAGGTATCCTCCAACTCTTCAGTAGTGATTTAGGTGGTTTTTAAAAAACGTAACAAAGAAAAGAAGTGATTTAGGTGGTTTTTCAAAAAATAAAAATTAATATTTATTGTAAACAAATTTTTTGGATGAAATCCAACTCTGAAAAATTTCTTAAAATCTTGAAGTAACGTTTTCGATAATACGCTCATGTTTCTGGACTTTAAAATGATATTGTTCTGAGTAACGGGGCAATTAACAGTGAGTAACTGGGCAATTGACAGTCTTTGGTTAACATTTCTTTGTATCCGCTATAAAATTTTATTTAGAACATTCGTTAATTTTAACGGGACTTTTTTAATTTTGCCTTATAATTTTTATGTTTATATCAAAATATATTAGTAAAAGTTTCATTACCACAGCCCACTTCAATATCGACTTTTGATCAAAAAGGTCAAAATCATAGCATTTGCTATGACCATAAATAAGGCAGAGGGACAATCACTTAAGGTAATGGGTATTAACCTAGAGAATCCTTGTTTCTCACATGGCTAACTATATGTTGTACGCTCAAGAGTTGGCAGCCGACGAAACCTCTACATATATGCCCCTGACGGTAAAACCAAAAACATTGTGAATCCTACTGCGTTACAATAAATTCGGCACACATTTGATTGAAAAACAAAAACTAAAACCTTATTTCATAAATTTCAAATGGAATCTTTAATTTCAAGTTTAACGTTAAAATCCTAACTGATTCTGCAAAACACAACAGAATTAAGTCATATATTTGCTAGCTTAAAATTTTTTAAGTATTGAATGAAATTTATTCTACAATATCGATGTTTCGGTAATACGGACTTTGAATGAAATACCGTTGCCGATGCCGAAACCGAAACAAACAATAAATATTTACTAAACCAGTTATTCGATTCAGTGGCAACCTTGTTCAAAGTTCTTACAGAAAAATTTGCAGAAATTTTCAAAAATGATACCCTCATTCTCCCTGTTCTCATTTTTCTGGTTAAATTTGATATCATCGCACATCTAATATATATATATATATATATATATATATATATATATAATTTTATATACTTATATGTTTCCCCACATCAAGTTATTTACTTGGGCATGGAATGAGTCATATGCATTGACCATTTTTTTTTGACTTCCACTCAAGCTCAGTGTGTATATTACACAAATTACAAAAGTTTTGATGGATATGCACCTATTTTAAAACACTTTTATTGTTTGCTTTATTCAAATGTATTGTGCAAAACAAAAAGAATAAGTAATGAAGAATCATTTATAGTCATACATCTAAGTGTATACTCTCAAATATATATAGACACGCACTAACATAAACGCAGGCTAATGTTAGCAAAAGTATTTGAAAAATGCGAACAACAACAACCGAATAAACTAAGCCTAACACAAAAAGTGTATCTATGTGATATTAACAAATATAAAGGAGTTAGTAATTGTGAAATATTTGTTGTTGATTTATTATTAAATCAATGTTTGTAAGTATTTTGTATGTTTAAATGTTGTCTTGAATTTGTTGCTTTTCAATTCTGTTATGTGTAATTTCTTGTGTTGTATTTGTATTATATCATTTTTCAGCATTACATTAATTTTACAAGTACTTATGTATTAAGTTATTTGTTATCGTTTTTATACAAAAATTATAAAAGTAAAAGAATTGACAAATAAATTATACAATTTTTAAAAAGTTTTAATATATATCGCAAATATATATCGTAATCTACTTTCTACATAAATGTAATTTGAGTTTTGTTCAATTTTTGCATTTACCTACCCATTTGTCAAGTAGTTATATACATCTATTAATCGATTTGTACGAGAGATATGATATCGATTTACACATTTTGTTTTGTTACGCAGTGTAGAAACGCTAATGACATTTAATAATTTTTTTAGGACTACCAGTGATGACACCAGTTTGCTACCTATTTTACTTTAATACAGATAATTTAATACAGATATACTTAAGTAGTTAGTTTTCCCATTATTTTACTACAAAAATAATATAAAGTTATGATCTAAACATCTTTTGAAAATATGTTTTTAGACTCATTATTTTTTCAAAAAAGTTAGTTGAACATTTTGGTAAACGTCATTTTAAAGTGTTTAACTAACTTACAGATATTTTTTTTATGCTGAAATTGAGTTTTCAGCAAAACTTTTAGTTAAACGTTTTCACTAAAAAACTAATTTTGAACTAATGTTTAACTAGTTTTTGTTGCTACCAACATTGTGTTGATAAACACATGCATAACATGGAGAACAAATAAAAATATGAGATATAGATATCACAGCTTGTTTAGACGAAGTAGAGAGCAAATAATAGATACAAATAAATACAAATAATAGATACAAACAGACTTACAAAGATATACACATACAAAGGGCTCCAAGCTTGTATGTAACGAAAATTTTTTTGAGTTTTTGACCGGGCTAAACCCTGAAATTATTTATTTTTTGTGTAAAATTACGTTCCACAAAAAAAAACAATTAGCGGATATCGGAAAGACGTGCAGTATCGCCACTGAAGCTTTTAAACGGATTAGAAGGGGAAAATATGAGTTTTTGTACATTTCATCAATAATGTTTATAAAACTGAAAATTATTCAAGTTCGAGGCCATACTCTGTATTTCTTCATTAGAATACTAGCTGAAGTGCACAGTGTTTCCCGGGTCAACTGTAATTTTTGAATTCAGAACAAATTTTAATGAACTTGTTATTGCCAAAAATGGCAAGGAAAAATTAAATTAAAAAAAAATTAAATAATAAAGACACTGCGAAAAAATCAGTAGGTTATTATACGGGGGAAAAACTTGTTAAAAATTAAATGGTTTTTCCTAAAATGTTACGATTGGACTTAATACTTTCAAATTAAAAAAAATAAACTTTATTAAAAATAGTGGAATTTTTTGATGTTGACGTTTTTGATCAAATTCGGCACTGAAGTGAGCTATGGTAATGAAACTACTGAGGCCTTCCTCGAGAAACGTAGAGAATATTTGAATAATTTCAAAGAAATCCGTTAAAACTTTCTTAGAAGTTTGTATTCGAAAAAAACGAAAATATTTGAAAAAGCTGAGAAAAATGTTAATTTTACTTTTTTGTCAAAAGTACGTGTAGAAGTGGGCGTGGTCGCTGAAAACTATACTGCAATCTAAGTTGAGGTCCGAGTATTATTTAATCCAAATTGGGGAAAATCCGTGGAGAATTGCAAATTTGTATAGAGAACAAACAAACAGAAAATAAGTTTTATATATATAGATTGTCCTAAAAAATAATGAATAGAGTTTTTGTTTTCACTTTTAATAATTGGCCACTTTCAGGAATGTGTTGATAGATATATTTCTTGAATTTTCAAGGTTCCCATCATCAGAATACGTTCTGAAAAAAGTGATAATCCCATGCAAAACATCAAGCATTCATATAAACTAGTTTTCTCACTAAATGAGAACCAATATATGAGCTCGAAGTTAAAGATTATCACCATTGATCGAAAAATAAATTGAAAACTTGTTTGGTCTAACTTTGATAGATATTCAATTCAAGTTTTTTGTTTTTTCCCCTTTTTATTTGTACACTTGTTTTGTTTAAAAACAAAATGTACAGGGGGAGTAGTAAACAAGACCGTAATTTGTCTTTTACACAGAAAAAACTAAAATCGGGTTTCGATTAAAAAATGTATTGAATCAATTAATATTTTAAATGATTTTGCACCTATCACGGCAATGATACTATCAATAAAACCTTTTATTAAAATTAAGAAGGAAAAAAAAGTTTTAAATAAGTTCTACAAAAAAAAAAAATATGATACTCACAAAAAAGTGTGTGATCTATACGTTGGTATGTGTGTTTTATGCAATGCTGAGTCTGTTTGTGTGTGTGCTTGTTTTGTTTGTTAACTTCAAATGTATTTGGTATTTTAAACTGAAAATTTTCTATTTAAGCATACAGTGTATGAAAAAATAATATGATAATTGCGTCTAAAACAAAATATGAATTTATATATTTAAAAGTCAATTAAAATATTAATTGATTCAATTAAATATTTGTTTAGAAACAAATTAAATTCAAATCAAATCTTTAATTAGATATTTTAGGTTGATAATTTTTTCTGTGTATACAAGTTTGATATAATTTTTGTTAATAATAAAAATTGTGTTTTTTTCGACCTTTAATTGTGCAAAGAAAATGAAAATTATTCAAGTTCGAGGCACATAACAAACCAGTTTTCAATTTGTTTTTTGATCAGTGGCGTTAATCTTTAACTTCGAGCTCATATATTAGTTCTCAAGTGGTGAGTAAACTAGTGTATATGAATGTTTGATGTTTGGCATGGGATTGTTACCTCTTTCAAAACGTGTTCTTATGATGTGAACCTAGAAAATTTCCAAAATAGATCTATCAACACATTCCTGAAAGTGGTCAATTAATAAACGTGAAAACAAAAACTCTATAGATTATTTGTTAGAACAATATCCTCATAAAGAAATATGGAGTATGGCCTCGAACTTGAATAATTTTCATATTCATTGTACAAGTAATAAAAATTATATCAAAAATGTTTATATTTTAAAGAGAATATGAATAAAAAAAAAAACATTAAAAAGTCGTGATTCGGAGTGAATTTTCTTGGCAGTAAAGCAATAAAAACTTAAATCTGTTAAAATACAGCCGAGTTATTATAATTTCCCCCTGCAGCAGACGTGTTGCAGACTATTTGATCAAGAAATACTAGCCCATAATTCAAAACGTATTTAATTATGTACTAGAAAAATGTTTTGTTTTCTTCAATTTTTAAGAAACTCAGATAAGAACTATTTTTCATTTGCGTTTTGCTAACTCGTTTTCAAAATTTTTAAATACTGTCGTTTAAAGAAAAGAATTGAAAATTAACTATTGGTCTTCAGGGTATTATTAGGCACATAAGCATAAAAACCTGATAAAATTGTAGGAATTAATTTCATATTTTGTCTAGGGCAGCGATTTAATTTCAGCGGATTTCGAAAATGCCATTAGTTTTTGGTAGTAATTTTATAAACCGAGATTGAATACTTCAATAGTTCACTGATTTTCAGCACAACGCTTTTGCTGATATTAGCAATTATTTTGCAAGGGATAAAGATGTAAATCTATTTTACTCAGCAGATTTTTAGGATCTTTTGTTTGGGAAGTAATTTAGTAGATTTTTAGCATTGTAAATAATACATAAATTTTCGAAGTTTTTGTTTATCAAATTTTTAGCCAATTTTTCTTTTCTGATGGTGTAGCAGACTGTATCATATTTTTTGAGTGAGTTATTTGAGTTATTTGAATCTCGCTCCTAGACGAGGACAAGAAATTCTCATTGAGTTTGTGATTTAACATAACAAATATCTCTAGAAATTCTAATAACAAAGTCCCCTGAAGATTTCCTTAGGCAGGAATGAAATCCGGATAGGGACACGCCTACATCAGATTGCTTTTCACAATTTGTTAAATAAGTTTTGGGACTTTAGCACATTTAATTACTATAAATGCAATTAATGTTTATCCCGATGAAAATAAATTTAAATATACAAATTATTGTTGTTTGTGAAATACATTTTAAAATAGAAAAAAGATGTTAAGTGTTGCTGCATTTTCATCTTCTAAAGAAGAATAGGAATAGACTACGGCTAAGTTAAATGCCATTCAAAGACAATTACTCCAATAGTCGAACATAATAGCCATTCCGAACTCCACGTAAGTAAATATAAAACAAATGTATTTATTATTTTCTTTAAGATTTGTTAGATATTTTCGTTTAAATAAGATGGCTTTTTAATATGTCCTGGAAAGAATTACGCCTAAATTAAAAGAACACGTAAGAATTACAAGTTTGTCAAATATTTTAAAACTTTCAGCAACAGCGCGGCTAATCGCCGAGGGTAGTTATCAAAAGGGTGCTGGCAATGACTACAACACCAGCATTTGCCAATCATCAGTTAGTATTGTTTTCCGAGAGTGCATAGATGTAATATATGATGAACTTTGCCCTGAATGGATTTATTTTCCAACGGAGGAAAGTGAAAAGTATGAAATCAAGGAATATTTTTACAACAAAACTGGCTTTCCTGGTGTTATAGGATGTATATATGGAAATCACATAAATATTATATCACCACAAAAAGAGGAACAATTCAAGTATAGATGTTTTTAAATTTTTTCCAATTTTTTCAGTTTGTCGTGAAAAAAAACTTCAACGACGATTTTTTTAATATTTTATATTTAAATACGCCACTGGTGGTACCGAAAATTGTGATTGAATAGTAAACAGTGATAAATTCTGTCGTTTTTCAACAACCATAATACCGATTTTTAAAAACGACTTATTTACGAGACGACAACGACACTTATAATAAGGCCGATTTACTTGTATTGTACTACGTGGCGTATGATTATTATGAATATACAACAAAATATAGATCATATGTTATACATTAGGGAGTTTTGTTTTTTTATATATTTTTTTTTTTAATTTTTGGAAACGATCTTTGAGAATTTTTTAGATTTTTGAATAGAGGAATGCGGTTGGTGAAACGGTTTTTATTCAAAAAATTAAACATACAATTTTTTCTTTCTTTTTAACTTGTACTTTTTTCATAAAAATACCAGCCCAGGAAAACTTGCTATTACCATAGAATGGGAAATGGAAGAAGAAAACAAGAATCAGAAGTACTTATAGTTGAGGCCAAGACAGCCTGATTTTAACATGGGGCAAGGCCTTGCCTTGTGCTTACATAAAGGGCAAAAATAAGACGTTACAAAATATGTAGTGAAATCACCAGTTACACATAAGTACTTATTTCATTTCTTATTTGTAGCATCAAAAGTAATGCTTAAAGCCATTATATGACGTATTACTTGTAAGGATGTTAATAAGTAGTTATTTATAGGTGCAAAAATAAGTACGTATTAACATGTACCTAAATAAGAAGGTATTAATAGGCAATAAAATAACTAGTTATTAATAAGGACAATTATAACTAGTTATTAATAGGTCCTAAAATAACTACTGATTTTAGTCATTACAAGGAAGGACTATAGTAACTGCTTACCAGGAAGAAGTGTAATAAGTGGTGAACAGCGATTAATATTTTCTCAAGAAAAAAATTAAAAGACTTTGTTTACTATTTTCTAATAACATTTATTAAACATAAAAAGAACAAAAAAAATTCACTATAAAAAACTAAAAATCTTATATACTAGTACACCCAAAAAAAAAGTTTGTAATATTAGCAACTCGTTTGCTGGGAGGATCCTAGCAGACAAAGTTGCTAACATCAGCAAAAAAGTTGCTAAACTCAGCAAAAAAACTTGCGAGTACGAGTTGCTAACATTACAAACTTTTTTTTTGGGTGTAGGAACTTAAATGCCTTATACATATTTAAAATCTTATAGATTTAGGAATCACCAAAAAATGTTGATGCACATTATTAATAAAAAAAAATATTTTACTATTACCTCGAAACGCATATATTTTAATTTCGGAAAAGCTTTGCTCAATGAGCTTTTATACACCATTCGAATTCGCACGAAGTCCCCGAAGTTTACTCGAAATATCAAGATGGAAAGCAACTGAGTTCAGACAGTTTACTTTGTATACAGGCATAGTTGCATTGAAAGATTTCGTTCCGGAGAAAGGTACGACCATTTTCTTTTAATTCATTGTTCATACAGAATTCTTTTGTCTTCTCCAACCAAACAAGATATTATTAAGGCACATGCAATGATTCAAATTTTTGTTGAAATGTTATCAGCGCTATATGGTCGAAATAGTGTAACATATAATGTGCACAATCTTCTACACATATGTGAATGTGTCGAAGAATTTAAAGATCTAAATAGCATATCTGCGTATAAATTTGAAAACTATATGCAAAAAATTAAACAAAATCTAAAAATGCCCAAACACCTTTGCCAACAAATTTTTAATAAATTTTCAAATGATAAAGTTTTACTTAAAAATCCAGTTTACGGACTGCGGTATAGAAAAGGAGTTCCAAAGTCAATTTTGTTACCAAAAGGCTATTTTAGTACAAATATTCCAGACAACATTTGTCTTATGAAGGATAAAACTTTTTTACAAATCACTAAAATCCTAAGTGAGGAATAATTTCTAGCAAAAAGATTTTCAAACTTACGAAGTTTTTTCAACGATCCCATGGATTCATTGGATTTAAATATTGCTTTGGTTGACGAACATGATGGCTCAGAAGAACAATTATTTAAAATAGAAAAACTTCTGGCTAAAGTGCTAAAATGTCGTACAATAATGAATATATATTGATTCCGGAAATTCATTCCATTCATGAAAAATTAAACGTACGTAATATATAATACATATTTTCAAAAGCCAATTTCTTTTTTAATAAAAGTTTTTTTTCATATTTTAGGCAACAACTTTTTAAATCTTCAAAGGAAAATACTCGGTTATTCTTCGAAAATAAGAAAATTATTACCAAAAACTCTTAATGTATTAATAAATAAAATTTAATAATTTCTACTTAATATCAATTATCTTAATTTTGTTATTTACTAAATAAGCTTTTGTTTTGTGAGAGTCGTTTATGTATAACTATATATTTGTTTGCTTAAATAAATTGTATTTAAATTATTAATTATGATATATTATGAATCTTTATAAATATACCTTACAAAAAAGTAGTTACTTATTATCTTACAAGTACCTTATTCTTTGGCCCTTCCTAATAAGCAGGTATATAACACAATATTAGTAAGACATAATTGCTTAGCTTCCAAAATAAGTAGTGATGTATGTTCATATCAGTAAGGTATTATTTCAGACCTTCAAAATAACAACAAATGTAATGGATAGTCATTACTACGAAAGGTCTGAAATAAGTGATAATAAGTAACTTATTATATTTGATATTCCAAATAAGCAGATATTTAACACAATATTAGTAAGGCGTTGTTTTTTATCTTACAAATAAGCAGTTACATATATATTCATATTAGTAAGGTATTATTTCGGACCTTCAAAATAACAAAAACTGGAATTTATAGTCATTACTTTGGAAGGTCTGAAATAAGTCCTACCCATTACCAAAGTTTTGCTGGGAGCCTACTAAAAAAAATATTATAGGTAAAAGTTATACGGTGCTACAAAATGCACAAATTTTAATATACTAAATGAAAAAAGAATAAGCGGGTATTGCAGGTCTGATTGAGTAGATCAAATTACGATTTTAAAAATATTTAATGTTATTGTAAAAAAAACCCCCCGAAAACCGAATTTTAAATAATTTTAAATTCACAAAAAAACATTTTTATATTTCGCCCCACCTTCTGACACCTAAACGTGAGATTGAACAGCTAAAAGCACTTGTTTTCTTTCTTTCGCAGCTCTACTATTACCAAAGTTCATTAAAAACTGCTTGTTTGGGTTGAGATAGTAATATTTCAATTAAACTAAAATTTGTTTTCAGTTTTGGAATGAAGAATAGGGTGTCCCTTAAAAACATATATGTCTTAGATGCGTTTGAAAATGTTAACCCGTGCCGAATTTCTTCCGAAAATTACTCTTTTGTGAAAAATAATACATAATATTTTCGGAAGTTCAAGCAAACGCATTTTTTTTTATCTTTACCCTGAGAACAGGGTCCACATTAAATTTAAAATTTTAAACATAGGAAATAATAAATTTAATATGCCCATCTTATCTCGTCTTGCTTTTTGTTTAATTTATTCGAAACTATTAATATCGGTGTTCAGCGTTTAAGGTTAAACATTTTTATGAAAAAAATACGCATAAAATTCACTAAAAACTATTTCGCTTAATCTCAGTTTTCTTTTCCAATTTAACAGTGCTTGCTCGTTCGTTATTATTTTTATCGTTGTGTTTGTGTTTTTAATAAAAAGTAAGTTCATATTTTTTAAGTTTTATGTGCATATTTATAGATTTTTTATTCATATTATAGGCGCCCAAAACATACTTTTTTAGAGCATGAAGGTGCTGTCCCTAATGATGACAACCAACATTTTCCCTAAAAATCTCGGTGTATTTGTTCAAAAATTACTAAAAAAGATAGCTAAATTTTTCGTATTTCATTTTTTTTTTTTATTTAGTCTCAAAACTCTAAATTATTAAGACTTTTAAAGTTTTGCTTAAAAGTTTTGCCATAAATCCCTAAATAATAACTAAATAATATTATAACAACTGCTTCTTTGACAAGGAAATATATAAGAAAACTAAGAAAAACGGCAAAGCAGATTTGAAAATCGCTAAATTTCCCGCTGAAAGCTAATTCATTTTTTATCCTGCTAAATGCAATTAGAAATCTCTAGATTTAATAAGAAAGTTGCTCAATTGGCAATAGTTCATTTGTTATTAGAGCACGCTTAGCACAGGTATTGGCACAGATGAGAAACAAGTGACAAATGTCAAAAAATTTGCATATAAAACGTGAAGTCTAGAGGTAGATATAAACTAAAATCTGCATCTGAGTCACTCCAAGTCAGACCGAACAACTTTTTTACAACACCTCTTCCGATTTACTTTAAATTTGCCAGACGTATTAAACATTAAAAAATATTTTACCGTGTTTCCAGAAAAAAATTAAAAAAATTTTTTTGATAAGGTTATGGGCATTTGAAAATCGTGAAAAGTCATCCGACATGACAACTTTTAAACTGTGTATGAATTATGTATCTTTTTTACGACACACGAAAATGAAATTACACCTAGATCATTATCGTTTCGGCGATGGAACTAATTTTGTTTATTCATCTCATGGCTTATAAATGTCATATGAAACCGATGCAACAAAAATTTTTACATTTACGCTGTTAAAACAAGAATGTTTTAGGTGTCATTTCATTGTCGTTTGTCGTAAAAATATATATAATTGATACCCTGATGTTTTTCTAAAACTAGTGAATGGATTTTAAAGTTTAATACCTTATTTTAAAGGTATTTGAACATTCTTTTTAAAAATTATTTTTCGCGATTTTGACGATTTTCAAATAAAATATTTAATTTTTTTCTGGAAACACGTGTAAAAAATTTTTTTAATGAATAATACGTACTAAAATCTTAAAAGACATCGGAGACATCAAAGTCAAGTTTTAGCAAAAATCGTACCGTCTAACATGGAATGACTCATATAGGTTGCATTGATATAACTTCCTCGGGCTAGATGCACAAAGAAAAAATTAATCATTTTCCAAATGAAATTCGGTTTCAACGACTCAAATTCGGTTGCAACTACAAAAATTGGTTGGTAAAATTTAATATTGGTTTTCACAACAAAGTTCGAATAATACAACTGAATTTAAGTTGCAACACTCAAAATATTTAGAAATAAAATTTGAATATGGTTGTCCTAACCTAAATGTATTGGTTGTTAACACCAAAATACACTTTTTAATTTGGTTGGAACTTTATTTCTCTGTGTGTTCGTAGACAAACAAATTGTTTTATAATTAAAAGTCAATGAAAAATTTCCGGTATATATTTTTGAGAAAAATCTAAAAAATAACCCATAAGAGCAGTTACCGTGATAGTGGCATGCATTGTTTCACAGCGTAGAGTGCACCGAACTAGAGATGGCAATATACAAAAAATGTATAAGTGCGAAGAAGAAAGTTATATAATCGACTTACAATGAGAAAACTATATGATATATAAAATAAGGAGTAAACAAGTTCAAAACATGATTGTCAAAACAGAGTTAAGAATGTGACTGGTCTAATTCTTGCCAATATTCATAGTTTGCGCAGTTATAACTACACTCTTATAAATTTCTGTTTAAATTTACCCCATTTATAAAAATGTAACTTCTTACCTACTCTAATGTCTGTAAAATCTAGATGTGTACATTTCATATAGTACACATATTGTGTGTAATATTGTTACACACAAAGTGTGTAAAATTATAACAAAAGTGCGTATGAAATATTTAGAAACTTTCCTTATGTTTGTGAATGTAACATTATTCTGCATAAAAATTCATTTTTTCAGAAATACATATAACCATATTATGTTTTAAAGTGCATATTTAAATGCTTGCATATACAAAGAAAATGCGCATATTTACATATTAAATTTATGTTATTAGATATCACTAAAAATTTGTTTTTAAACAAAAAACTCACAAAATAAATGCAATTATAACATTATTTTTATATTTTATTTAAAAATCTGATATATTTTTATATTAACAATCTTGGTTGTTCGAGTTTTGAATTTTAACGTCTTTTTCAGACAATTGTAATTAATACTATAATTAATATGCAATTTTATTTTAATTTTAATTGTGAAAGGCGTGGTAGAGAAGAATGAGTGTATTTTCTAAAAATCATAACTACATTGTAAATTTTAAATTTTTCTGAATCAGACTTCACAGTTTCTGGTATACCTTCGTTAGTGACCCTGTTTTTTTGAATAATGTAATATTTGTTAAGTTTTTATTTTATTTGTTTCGATTGCGTCTATATGAAATTTTCTGTACAATCACTGACCGTGGTATAGATAAACTGATTTCTAATGCCACATGCACTCGCACTACATGTTAGACAGAGCGCTTTAGCCCTCTGATCTATCGTCAGGTCGAGTTTTGTTGTGATTAAAACTAGTTTTATTCAATACACGCTGTTTTTGTTCTTGCATACATAATCTCAGAAGTACAACTCCAACAACATAACAGTTCTATTTTTAGAAACTTACCTCACTCTAATGTCCTTAGTACTTAGTACGCTTTTCCTTTAGCCAAGCTGACATTATTTAAGGTTGGTATCAAGACATTTCCTAGCAATAATTATGATTGTGTACCATTTTACTAAGAATACAATGTAGATAAAGACCACTGCAAAAGTAGTTAAAAACAAATGAAAATTCACTTAAAGAAATGGCGACTTACATTTCAGTACATTCAACTAACATTGTCATTTAGTTTTTAGTGATCAAAAAATGAACCTCAATTGTAGTACAAACATTTACATTTTTTTAAATTAAAAAAAAAAACGACTGTAAAAAATGAATGTGAAATCACAAAACAGTCATTTGATGTGGTCTGTTTTTTTAAATGAACTACAAGGATAGTAACAAATTTAATTTGTTCTATAAATGACTGACATTTACATTAAAAATAAAGAAACTGTATTACAACCTAAACAATAACATATTTTTAAAGCTGAAGTTCCCTTAGTGTAGGACCACTGATATATGTTTGCTTCATACTGGACTCCATACTGTTGATATTGATACCACAGATTTCCCTGTAGATGAGAGAAGTTAGTGCTTTAGAAATAATTTTATAATTTGTACGAATTTGATATCCTTCTTATATATAGATATAATTTCTCGGATATTGAAAAAAATTCTTTAAAAAAAATACCACTCGCTTTTATGCCTATCGATCCGAAGAGAATTTGTTGACATATTGAGAATTTTGTCAGGTTTGAGATCTTAGATTTATTAACAACTAGTGCTTTTTACTATTACAAATAGAAAGCACTAGTTGTTAATAAATCTAAGAGAAGTTAAAAAAAAACTTGTGGGGATCAGCGCTAGAGGGAGTGCCACACTTTCGAGCTAAGCGAATTTGCCATCTTCAGTCTCATTCTAAACTACCACCCACAATAAACTCAAATGTTGATTAATGTTTATATATCAACCAACCACAGAAAATCGGTGATGTTAATGGAAAACCAGAGCAACATGAGTTATTTTCGTCTTTTATTACAAGTTTTGCCAAAAGCATTTAATATTATATTGTAAAAGACTTACAAGGAGTCTCCCAATGGGTTTTCTCCGAAGTCAGTGAAACTCGTATATGTGATAAAGGGGAAACAACTAAGGGACACATTTTTGTTAGAGGCCCAATCTCACGTTTATTGTTTAAAAAGTTGGATCTTAATTATTATTTTTTTGTATGGAAACATGTCTGAAATTAACGACATTTAGTATTATTTGTAAGCAGCGTAAAAGTGCTTGACACAACAACAATTTTAATACCCATATTTTCTATGTAGTAACTTAGGATTGCTATTTATTTTGTATTAAATATTTATAGTATAGGTAAAAAAAAAAGATTTTTGGGAAAAGTCGCATAAAAGACAAAAAGCTACGAATAGCGGAAAAAGCTCAGACGTCCCTTGATTAAATTAAATAGGTAATAATATATATAATTTTTAGATTAAACCAACCATATTCCTATTCCTTATCAAAGCGAAAGATTTAATGACATTTAAATACATTTTTTTAAATAAAAAAATACTTGAAAGTTATCGGAAATGTTCACCCAGCTAAAAACTCCATATATCTAACATTTCTTTGAAACAATACGACATAAACATAAAAATGGGGTAATATATACCCTACATTTTATATCCAGAAAATGAGATTGGGCAGCGAAAAAATGCGTTTCCCTTATTTTTCCCTTTATCATATATCCGAGTTTTGTAAAGATCGGACAGTACCCATCGGGAGACTTTTCTTGTTAGGTGTCATAGTAACAGTTGTCATTAAAAGTTACCTTCAATTCACCCAATTGGTTAAAAAATGGCAGTGTTAGTTAAACGATTTGTAATTTTAAATTTTAAATAAAAAACTTTAAAATTTCTTTTAAATCTTGAAATTTGTACTAGAAATGAATTTTGTCTAACGATAATTTTCGCTGTTCCCGCAGATACAATTGTATTCAAAATTCTTCAGATTAAATTATATCTGATTTTTGAACCTTATCTAATTATATATGCCACTATACATTTTTTTTTACTCGGGTGGGTAAATTTTTCAGTTTTTCTTTTTTAGTTTAATCTTATTTCCTTTTCATTACTTTATAATATAAAATAATATAGTTTTATAGCATTATTCGATTTACATTAAATTTTTTTTTTAATTCGGTTAACCAATTTTTTTCTGGAAAGTATCTATCGTGTAAATCGAGTAATAGGTGTAATATATACAATCATTAAATGACCAGATGTATGAATTGCTATATAGATATGTATGTTAGAGTATGCTTATTATTGATTGTAACATATCTCTTGTGTTCCAACTTTAATGATAATAAATAATATATCACCCTACACCATGGCGAAGAACAAAATGTTAAATATTTTGAAATAAAAAATTAAAAGAAAAAAAATTTTAATATAACTTTAAAATATTTATTTTCCCAGTAAAATAGCAAAATCCAAATAAGTGGTTGCAGAACAGCTTATACTGTATTATAACAGGTTCTAACGTCTGTTCTACAACCGACTCTTTTTGTATGAAGTTTGTCCTAGGTTCTCTATCTCCAAACAAGAATATGTTGCTTTAGAACCGGTTCTAGAACCAGTTATATAACTGGTTCTGTGACAGTGACACCTTAAGTTTTGACTCCCAAGAACATGTTCTAGAACCCGTTCCATGTAACCGGTGGTAAAATAAGTTGTTATAGAAAAGGTTGGAAGGTAGTGTGATCTAAAACATTTTGCTGGATTAGTAATTAACATTTATCATATTGTCTGAATTACCATATTAATAGTTTAAAATTTGTTAAATAAAATCTACCATTATATATAAATAAGGGAGTTATTTTAATCTAAATTACGCCTCCCTAACCCAGCAAAAACATGGAAAGGACATGTTATTACCGTATAGATTAATATGTAATTGTAGGAGATTTACCTATTACATTACTTTAAAATACAAAATAATGACCTACTGATAATGGGTTATAAAGTACTTATATGAAATAGCAAAATAATGAGTTACTGGTGATTCGTTACGGAAGTATCTATTTCATATTTTTCATTCTAATATTGTAATAATTTGTTTTAAAAATTTGTAAGAGTAAATTTTGCAAGTTAAAGTTATTGAAATTGAAATTATAATGACATTTTTTCAAGATTTCTTAAAAAAAAAATAACGTAAAGCTGACCACTTATTTTGTACTCCTTGGTAACCACTTATTATATTATTCTGAATAACCACTTAATGCTTAATATAAAAGTAATTACTTATTATTTCACTATGAGTAATCAATAACATAATTCCTTATTCTCACTTTTTTTGTAAACGAGGGGGTAATGACCAACCATGGGTAATCGGGAACAAAAGTAATCAAGCGGGTAAATAGCCTGATAACTAGCGAATCCATTTGTGTGCTAAATACACGGTTAGTTACTGGTAATGTCAGTTTTTTCTGTGAAAATACAGTCAAAAATGAAAATCCTTACAAATACAAAACAAAACATTGAAAATATTTAATTTATTGCAATCCCTGTTGATGAAAAAAGAGACTAAGCGTTAATGAGAATAAACACTGTAATGATTTAGGAATTTAAAATCATTTTGTATTAATTTTGTAAAAAAAATCATTAGTATCTGGCAACTCGAAATGTTAATCAATTAAAAGAATAATATAGAAGTTGTGCATAGAGAAAAACTAAATTTATTTCGAATTAACAAAAAACAAAAAGGTCATTCACATGGTTGTATAAAATTATACAGATTTTTTTCATCCTTGAAAACAAATACAGGATTTAAAAAAGAATATATATTAAATTTTTTTAAAATGAATATGGACGATATTTTTTTTATATTCTAAATAACAATTGATTTTTTAGCTCCATTTTGTGGGAATTGTCTTCTGTGTGTAACTATTGTTAGGTGTTGTTACCTCATTTTTGATATAGTGTTCTTTTCGATTACTATATTTGATACAAAAAAAAAAAATGTTATACAACATTTTGTTTTTTTTATAAAGTTTCTGAACTACAACATTTTCACTATACCTGCGTTCAATGACAAACATACTCAACTAGTTTTATTAAAATCAGAGCCTATTGTAATATATACATTACATAGAAATCAAAAACCAAAATTTTTGGCTATAGTATTATTTTATAGTACACGCTTAAATTTTTATAATGTATGAGTGGCCTAGGTGGGTGGTTTAATAAATATAAAAAAAACTTGACATTAATGTTTGCAGCTTGTCAGACTTGAACTTAGAGTTTCCAAAAAAAAATGAATACTTTAAATAACCGGATTTAATTAAATCAGATTTTAATTAAAACCCGGTTAAAGCCGTTGTTTTCATAATAAATTTTTAGTTATTTTTTTAATTTTTGTGTCCCTTCTACAATGTGTAAGATCACTCCAATCGCTTATTAGAAAATTTAGAAATGGCGATATTGGGTAAGATTAAGGTTTTCGAATTTGTATATCAAATTTTCGACTTGCTTACAAAATGTTTACGAAAAATTCAATAACGAATTTTTAACAAATTCTACTAATTCACCGTGGATGTCTTCTTTTTCTCTTGAAAATGGGCACCTTTTAATTTTAAAGCGTTCACACTGCAAATGATACATTTATTTATTGATATATTTTAGACTACCAATTTAATTTGACTTGATTCTCTTTAAGGCCAAAAGCAAACGTATTTTCTGTTGAGGCAACAGGTTTTCAGTTAGTATATACGTAATATTTTGAATTCGCGAAAAAATTTAATAAAATTGACGAATTGATGGACATTTTCTATGATGGATTCAAATAGTGAAAATTTGAAAAAATAAATTAAAAACATTTTTAATATCAAATAAAAATAACTCATTTTCAGGGGTTTTTCTGGTTTCTGAAGTTAAATATATTGATGAAAAAATAACCGGTTAATCGACCCAATAAAACAGTATCATGAGTATTTGAAAATGACAAATATTCGAAACCGAAAATAAAAAATCCGGTTAACTCCTTGCGGGTTTGGACACTATCAAGAAGATTTGTCTCCAAATTTAAATTCATTGATATATACTATAGTAGGGGTATAACCGAATGTTTAATCGTTTTGAAATAAATACTTTCCACGGCGGGAGAAATTTGTAAAACACGGAACTTTTTGCACTTTCGTAATATATATTTGAGCAATTACAGATATGATTCTACTCTACCGATAGGTTAATTTATGTAGATTTAAAAACCCCAAAAAACATTTTATAGAAAATGGCCACAATTTCTTCAAATCTAGTTAAAAAAGCTTAAATATATATTTTTATCGGAAATAAGACATATAATTTTTAGACAAAACAAATTAATACAAGAACGTAGCAGTTATAACTTTTATTTCATAAATTGTCTGTTTATCGAATATTTCTATACTAAATATTTTAAAAAAAATTGTTTATTTTCCCTGTGTAATTTATATTTTCAATTTAAACACAAACAATTTCAATAATATGAACTATTTTTTTTTTTAAATAATAATAGAAATTAATTTTTGACCTTTTTTACGGCATAAATATACCCAGCAAAATTGTTTAGAACAGATTACCTCTGAACCTGTTCTAGAACAACTTCTTTTACCACCGGTTACATGGAACCGGTTCTAGAACAGGTTCCAGGGAGTCGAAATGTAAGGTGTCACTGCCCCAGAACCAGTTCTATAACTAGTTCTAGAACCGGTTCTTAAGCAACCTGTTATTGTTTGGAGGTAAAGAACCAATTGCAAATAGGACAAACTCCATATAAAAAAGTACCAGTTGCAGAACAGTAATTAGAACCTGTTATAATACAGTATAAGCTGTTCTGCAACCAGTTATTTGGATTTATCTATTTTACTGATTAGGTTTTTTTAATCAATATTGAAAACATATTATCTTCTACATACTTTTAATACCAACAACTAATCGCCTATTTTGCCACTTGAATACTATATTAGCAGATAAAATCGAATTTTAGCTTCGCTTGCAAACAAATAATCACTTTATCTTAAATATTAGTTTTCCTTATCAGTTTTAAAATAATAAAAATGTTTTTCTAGTAAAATGTTGGAATTAGCAACCAAATATTTGTTCTTTATACATATCGCTCAATTACTAAAAGACTGTCATAACCCTGTTAAAAATCGACTTATATCGATCGATACATAAAGATACATGCTTCATACATGTCCACATGCAGACATACATGATTCATATGTGTTCATATGACGAATCATATATGTTCATATATGTGAGGTAATATTTACCTCAGAAAGAAAAGTTTATGGCTGCTTTTCACACTTATCAAGTTAATTTTGCTTGTTCACGTATCCATTCAACCAGAAACGAGCTTCGTCTCTGAACACAATTTTCTGATAAAAAAGTGGATCTTCATCCAAATTTGCCTGCGCCTATTCACCAAAAGTTAGCCATTGTGGTGTATTTTAAAAGGTTTTACACACAAATACTTCCTCAAAATTGTCAATGTAGTGGATTAACAGGTGCCCAATTGCTCTGCGAACGGTGCCGAATCGATAATTTATGGTCACCAACGACACTAGCGGATACAGCTGTGATATTTTCCGCACACTACGTATGCATGTTGGTGGTTTAATGGCTTCTAATGTAAATTTGGTGCGAAAATTAATCGCAAAATTCTGAATAGCAGCCTCAGAAGGTCGCCCAAATTAACCATAAATTGAAAGAATTGCACGATGTACTTTCTTAACCGAGCATGAATTTTGATAATAAAATTCAATAATCTGCAAGCGTTGTTCATTTGTAAGTCGATTCATGGTTAAATTATATAGACCAAACTGAACATGTTTAACCGTAACATGTTACACGAAAACAGTTGAGCTGCCAAAAACACTGTTTGCCAAAAAGAAAGTTGTTAAAAAATCGCCCTTATAATCATTAATGTCTATAGATTTCCATACACGCTCATATGTGTACATTAACGAAAATTGTGGTAATATTGAGGTAATAATCATTCGATCATTCTTATTATAAGAGAACCAGAAATATGCTCGATGAAATCGATTTAATACCCATAAAAATGCGCTAAAAACGAAAAATACGCTCTTAGAAACACATTTTAAAAATCCATATTTTAAAGCTTATTTTATAGTAGAGTTCAACTAACTGCTGTGAAATTAATTTCAGTTGCTAACAAAATAGTAGATAAAAGATAAGTTATTCCTTAATCAGTAGTATTACAACTGAAAATTTAAATTTTCAAAAATGAATTGAATTTCAAAAATTAGTGTTACAACTAACAGAAATTTTAGAAAAAAAAAAATTTGGATTTTCAAAAAAAACTGAAAAATATCTCATCCATTTTTCAATAGAACGCACAGGAAAAAACATGATACAGTATATTTCTGGTTGCCGTGCTTTTTACATTTTGAACAGCTGTTCGATTTCGACACCTGTTGGTTGGAAATGATAATAAGTGCAAGTGAGTGAACAATGTAATAACAATGTAATAACAATGTAATAACAATGTAATAACAATGTAATAACAATGTAATAACAATGTAATAACAATCTATTACATTTGTAAATTGTAAATTTTAACGTGAAAAATGTTTTGAATTATTAATAAAGAAAAAATTTAGAATTTTCCGTTAAAACTTCAAATATATTTTTTATGGGGATTTTTTTCTCTTTTGTCTGACTTTGGTGGGGTTATGAGCTATGGACTCACCCCATATAAAACCATCAATTTTAACCAACCTTGGTATGGATGGTAAGTACCGTATACATATGACGTAGTCCAAATTTAATATTGGTAGTTATTAGGTTTGTGAAAAAAAAAAAATAAATAAAATTTAACAAAAGTAGTGTATAAAATCGTTTATATGTTTTAATTGGTGAAAGCTACTTGGTTCACTGATTTTAAACCCACTGGTATCGTGCTTTAAATAAAATTAGAAAAAAATAATTTTTTGAGGGTAAAATTAATTTTTTTTAAAGTCCGCGAATCAAACCGCAGTATTTCAAAAAAACTGTTTGTTTAACTCCTAAAAAGAAATATATTAATTACAAATTATTGTCCTATAAGACGCTGCCAAATCGCTGTACGGAACTCTTATGGAATCCAACGTGATAAATAAAAATCTGAAAAACGTTACTAAATGTAGTAAAAACATGTTTTAATAATAATAATAAAAATCAAAGTTTTAAAGAAGAAGTTGCACATAATTGCAAAATCTCTGTATCTTGCTGCCTCCAAAGTTATTGCTTTTTTAATTCCATTTTTTACATTTTTATGCATAACTTGGGATCCATTAAGAGTTCTAAAAGGATTTGACTACGGAATAGTGGAATAATTTCTAATAAACATATTTTTTTCAAGAATTTTAACAAGCCAGTTTTTTCAGTTTTCCGTGGTTCAATACATTGGTTGAAAGAAAATACATTTTATCTTCAAACAATTATACGACCACTTTTGTTAAATGTGCGTTTTTTTTGAATATATGGATGTTTTGTGAAATGTTCAAATATGTTTTCATATTTATTTTGAAACGCGATATTTCAAAGTCATCTGGTACTAGCTTTCCTAAACTAGATATTCTATACCAAGATTGGTTGAAATCGGAAAGGTTAGAGGGAAACGATTGGTTGATTTTATATGTTTTCAGTCTATAGCAATTTTCGCATTAAAAAAAAATAAATTTAAATTTTTTTCTACGAAATGCCGAGTTCAGATCTCGGAAAAGACAAACACAAAAAAATTGTTTTAATAAAATAAAATATACAAATGTTTAAACAGCAGATAACGCAATGATAATTAAAAGTGATTACGGTACAATCAGTTGGACAATGTAATATTGGGTTAGGCAGCTGAATATTAGCTTTCAAGATTAAACATGTAATCAAACATTACGATAGTTGTCGTAACCGCCAGAATTCGATTGGCAACAAATACGGTGGCCATAACTGAGACTGTTTTCTGGGTGTATATTTACTCAAATTTGAAAGAAAAAAATATTCAAGTTTGAAATTTAAACAAAAAACGATTTCAAATTAGGATTAGGCTAGAGGTAAAGTAATTGCCAGACGAGTAGGAGGTCGCCGGTTCGAGCCCAGTACGTTACATAAAAATTTTTTGTTAATAAAATAAATTTGAAATGATATTTTTTATAGTTTTGGTAATTCTAATAAAATATTGAGATTAGCAACTGAATTTCTGTTGTATACCCAAATCTATTTTTAGACAAATATTTAAATTTGAAGATAAAAAAAACTCCAGACCAACTTTTTTCGAAACGCATCTGAGTCTATTTATAGAATATTACAATCCATAAATATAAAATATTCAATTGTTACAATAAAAATTCGAAATTTGTAAATAAATGTCGGTTGTTACAATAGTATTCAAATTCAATATTAGTGATAGTACGTTGAACCACAACCACTCAATTGCGACTACAAATCAGTTTTCTGTGTGTTAAAATAACTACTTTATGTTAATGGATTGTAATATTCTATAAATAGACACACATGCGTCTCATAAAATTTATTTTATTAATAAGAAAAACTCATGCTGCGAACTGGGCTCGAACCGGCGACCTCCCGTTTGTCAGGCTATTACTTTACATCTAGCCTAAAACCAATTTGAATTTGTTTCTTTCGAATTTCGGTCTTGAATATTTTTTTGTTTCAAATTTAATTATGTATGTCTAAAAATAGACTTGTGTAAACAACAAAAATTGAGTTGCTAACTCCAAAATTTTATTAAAAGTACCAAAACTATAGAAAAAGTTTATATTATTTTGAAATTGATTAGGAAAACTAATATTTTAGATAGAGTGATTGTTTTTGATGTAGACGAAACGAATAGTCGATATTAACTGCAAATATTTTATTCAAGTGTCAAATTCTCCGATAAGTTGGTGGTATTAAAATTAATGTAGAAGATAATAGTTTTCCATTATTAGTTATAAAAGTCAATATTTTTGATGATGTGACAGCGGTTTGGTTAATTTCATATATTTGTAGTTCATAATTATCGTTAGTTATTGTTGCGATGGGTTTTAAGTACTTATAATTAAAATGATTGAATAATGATTAAATTTTGTTTGCTGCAATTTAGTTCCAACCAATAAATACAAATATTTTCAGCAAAAGTTCCCTGTAGACAGAAAAAAGCATTAGAAAATCAAGCAGAAACAGCATTAAATTAAAAAGAAATAGCTTTGAAATTAAGCAAAGTTTTTTTTTCTATTTAGTTTAAATATGTTTGTACTTATATTTAAAATACAGAAATAACATCTATAATATTGAAATATAAATTTAAATACGAACAAGTTTATTCTAAATTAAATTATATTTACTTCAATAAGGCTCATATATAAATTAAAAATGTTCGTACAAAAATAAAATATTAATTTAAATATGAAATAATAATTTATTTAACTACGATTTTTTTTTGTTCTGTGTGAGTGCCTTTGAGAAAAGTGGTCACTGAAAAATGGTTATATATTTTTTTTACTTCAACCATTGTAACAAAATATTTATTTTTTTTTGAAAATACACTCAAATAAAAAAGTTAGTAAAGTCAGAAAAAAAATTTGCTGAGTCAGCAAAATTTTAGTGAGGAGGGTGACTGCAAAAAAATTGCTAATGTCAGCAAAATCTTTTGCTGAAAATCAGCTGATTTTTACCAACAAAATTAGTAAATTCAGCAAAAGTTTTGCTAACACTTAGTAGAATAGAAATTAAAAAACCCTTGCTAAAAATTAATAAAATTTTTGCTGAATATTAGTAGACTGAAAAAAACTCAAAAAATTTGTAGAAAAATTAAAGTTTAGTTAATTTATTTGCTGAAAATCATAAAACGTATTTTTTTGATTCTTTTTAAAATAATTTACAATACGCAACAAAATATAAAAATGTTCATACTCCCAAATTGACGATATGAATTAATGTAATATCTGCAAATATATAGAAATAATTATATATAACATAAACGAAATTATCTTTGAACTACTTACATCAATTATTGTCAGTGTTGCCAATTCAGCCGTTTTCCGGGTAGATTTAGCCTTTTTTCAACACGTTTAGCCGGAAAAAATTGCATTTAGCCATTGGCCTTTTTTTTTTAGCCATTTTTAGAATTTTTTTAGCCATTTTTTAGCCTTTTTTTAACTTTTTAACTTTAAAGTTATGTTGCAGTTTTTTTTTTCCTTTTAAATGCTAATAAACTCTAAAAACGCTACATTTTCCACTACTAAAAAATTACAACCATGCAATATTAATATTTATTCAATGGCAACCCCTTCAAAAATGACATTTGATGAATAAACACATAAACAAATCAAACAATCAATCACTAAAAAAACAAACAGCTAAACACGTGTCTTTATTAAAAACAAAAAAGTGAATTGATAAAAAGTAGAAAAGTTTTTAATACAAAAAATAGAAAAACAAATAAAAAAAGTGAAAAATGACTTCCAAATATTCTCAGAAATTTCGCAGTGAATGGTTATCCCACCCAAAATTAAAAGAATAGGTTGCAGAATGCGACAATTCTGCAAAGGCATTTTGTAAATATTGTAAATGCGAAATCACAGCAAAATTATATGATTTAATTGCTCACTCGGATACAAAAAAACATATTAACGCTATTGGATAAGAAAAATTGTTTCTACATTTCTCTGCATAGAAGAATTGGAAAATGGATCCTCGGAGAGTATTGTCTGTGGAATTAAAAAGGCTATCGAAAAATTTAAACTAAATATAAAAAATTTGGTCGGAATTGGTACGGACAATGCAAACGTTATGATTGGAAAAAATAAGAGCGTTTACATCGCTTTAAAAAAAGAAGTTCCAGATTTAATACTCATAAAGTGTGTGTGTGATTCACTCCAACTTGCAGTTAACCAGGCTTTAAAGGAATATATGCCCGAAAATTTTAAATTTATTGTCTACGAAACATACAGTTGGTTTTCAAAAAGTACAAACCGCCAACGTTCCTATAAAGTTTTATATGAAAATTTGAATGGAAAGGTAATAATCTCACATATTTAATTTTTTTATATTCTGTTTTCTTCTTATTTTTAGGAGCCTTTGAAAATTACACGAACGTCTGACACTCGTTGGTTGTCAATAGAAGTGGTAGTTTCAAGAATAATATTTCAATGGGATGAACTACAGATGCATTTCGACAAGGCAATGGCCGATGAGAAATGTCATAAAGCCAAAATTCTAAGTGAAATGTACAATGACCAAGAAATTTATTTATATTTATTGTTTTTAAAACCAATATTATCTGAAGTACAAATAGTCAACAAAGTTTTCCAAAGCAATGAAAACGATCCAACCCGTCTATTAAGAGAAATTACCTTGCTCATAAACTTTTTGAAAAGAAAGGTTTTAGACGACGCTGATGTGGACATATTGCTTGAGGATTTTGAAGAATATGTATCATATACTTGTAGTCTTGGACATGAGTTCGAAACTTTCGTAAAGAAGTTAAAAAAATCTGGACAGTTAAAGAAAAGTCAAGAGATTAAAATTAGATCCAATTGTACAAACTTTGTAGTCGGTCTAATAAATCAGTTAAAACAAAGGTATATACTATAAAATTTCGAATTATTTTAAACATAAATGTTAATTTTTTTAATTGTTTTAGACTTCCAGATAATATCAAACATTGATTACTTTTCAGTGCAAAATATTTTAAAATCTTCTAAAGAAGATATTTTAATAATTTTAAATTTATTTAAATTGAATGACGAGATGATATCAAAAATAGATGAGCAGTATTCTAATATTCAATATTTAAAATGGATAAATACCAACAATACCGTAACATTTTGGGCAGAAGTTTACAACTATCGAGATGCAGGTGGAAATAACAAATTTAAAGAAATTTCTGAGTTTGTTTTGAAGCTTTTATGCCTTCCCTGGTCAAATGCTGATGTAGAGCGTGTATTTAGCCAAATAAATCTCGTAAAGACAAACGTTAGAAACAGACTACATTTGATAACAGTCAATTCAGTTTTATCCATCAGGTAAAATTTTTGATTTAACAAAACTATTGTTTATATAACTTTATTTATTTTTTTAATTATTTATTTAGATACGGCTTAAAAAGAAGCGATAAATGCTGCTTTCAATATGAAGTGCCCCAGAATTACCTTAAGTTAATAGGATCTAATGAAAGTTATGACGACAACAATAATGAGTTGGATGTTGATGATATTGGGTCATTCTAATAACTTTTTAACAAATTTTAAACTTATTTTTCTTTTATTATTATTTTTTTGTTATAACTAGTCAAAAAATGTACTGAATGTATAACAACTGGTCTCAAATTTTACAATTTAATTGTAAACTAAAATAAAACATGAATTTTTCTTATTTTTTGTTCATATATTGAAGACTTTCCATTAAAATAATTTAGCTTTTTTTTAGCCTTTTTTTGGCCTTTTTTTAGCCTTTTTTCCAAGAATTTTAGCCTTTTTTGCCAATCAAGTTCTGGCAACACTGATAATTGTCTACATGATGCTATCTTTAAAAGGAACTTAAATGCCGAAGAGAATTATAGAAACGAAACGAAAAAATAACAAAATATAACATACACAACCCTTTTTTGCAATAAGAAAAAAGAAACAGAAAAATATACCTTAGATGTATGTCTTTGTCTTAAGCTTTAGTCTGTCTACCTTTTGCATATTTGTTTGCAATTTGACCCCACAAGATTATTAACATATATAAACATTTAGTTTACAAATACACATTTAATCTTTGTTAAATTTAAATATTCTATTTGGTCTTTAATTTAATTAATAGACAATTACTTTCACAAATTTAAGTTGTTTTAATCAACTACTACATCGTGACATGCCGCGACATCTAATTCATTCTGAGTATATCTTTCAGTATGGTTGTCGTTCACACTATTGATGTGCTAATCAATATTTTTTTTTGAGCAAAATAAATTAGTTAAACATTAATAAAATATTAGTAAAACATTAGTTCAAAACAGTAAAGTGCTAAATAAGTATAACTAACATTTTAGTTTAAAACATAATTTTAGCAAAAAATTTGCTGAAAAATAGTATACCTGATTTACAAGTAAAAACTTTTCTACTAACTTATTTTTTTCAGTGTAGCAGAATATGAAAAATTTAATATTTTTTTTCGGAACCTTGACAGAGAAGTTCACAACATTTTTGAACTACTGAAATAAATCGGTATATTTTTCTCGAGCTAAGTTACTAATCTGTTAATTTCAAACAGATCGGTTAGATAGATCGCCTAGAAAATATAAATTTCGAATGAAACTTAAACAAATATAATTGGCAATATCTTTTAAACAAATTTAAACAAATTTAAATTTTGCAAAATTGTCTTATTGTTTAACTATTCTTATGCCGTTAAGGAGAATATATTGCTCATTTACTGCAAGAACGTTACAACTTAGAAAACATGATTTTTGAGTCATTGACGCAGAATTATTCGTTTTATCACGCATCATATTGTGTAAAAAAGGCGTATTGATAATCTTTTATACTCTCGTCTTGAGAGAAATTATGTCATTATTTTTTACTTCAAGGTGGGTGTAAATTGTAAACTTTAAATTCATTTTGTACAAAATCAAAATTTTTGAGTTATGACGTTATTGAAGTTAATGAGCGACATATTTAATATAATCGAAAAGAAATTATATATTTAGTTCCAGTTTGTATTACACTTTGAAAAAACCTTTTGAAACTAGTAATTAAAAACGATATAAAACACAGGAGAATTAATTTAACACAAAAAAAATTGTTTAGGATTTTTTATATGGATATTTACCGATTTAGTCGTTAGTTCATACAGATTGTAATTTTTTTTTTAAGAAACAAAGCAACAACTTTTTATGTAACAAAAAATGTTCAAGTGAACATATTTAGAACAACACATGTAAAACACAAAACCAACCGACCAGTAAAGCATTTATTCAGTAAGTACACATTAGGGGCACCGAACTGTACTGATTTTCATAAATCCCGGGATTCGGGATTTTGAAAACTGCGATTTCCGGGATTTCGGGACTAATTTGAAAGATGAAAAGCATACAAAATCTATTAACTCTTTAACAACCAAGTGTTCCATTTTAAATCCAGCATTTTTTAAAAAAGCTTGGTAAAAAAATGTACATCGTATATATGACCTGTAGGGTTTTTATTTCGTTGTGGTGTAATGGTCAGCGCGTTGGACTTTTACACAGAAGGTCCCGGGTTCGATCCCCGGTGCCGGCAACATCAAAATAATATGTATGAGTTTTTTCTATCCCTCATACGTATCGCAATGTCCACCTTCGGTGTTCCCATAGCAATTAACCCCACCGAAGTAAAATAATGAATCAGGGCTATGAACCAAAAAGCTTCAATAAGTTCGACAACTCTTCATCAGGTGGCGAGCAACAACTGTTCTAAGACTTATCATCTCGCGCAATTACAGTGTTGCCATGTCTGAAGCCCTTTATCTTTAACCACCTTTCATCTCTATACTATCCCTTTCCAAAGAAAGCAACACGCTAAATATAGGAAGTATTTCCTGAGTGTTGCCTCTCTTTTTTTAAAAAAAAACAAAAAAAAAAAAAAAAAAACGTTTACAATACGTTAAAAACAACAAAATAATAAATAAATTAATTCTGTTCTTTCATATCGCACTTGATCAACAAGAGGGTATTAACTCAAAATTTTAAAATTTTCAGTAGAGGCAAAAAACTGTTTATGGCCACATTTTAACAGAATTTAAAACTTCAAACATATCATAATAAGGAAATTCCATTTGAAAATATATTTACATTGTTTTTGATTTAAATGTTACCACTCATTGCAATTTTTTGAGTTAATACCATTTTTTTGAAATTTTATTGATTTAAATTTATAGAATAAAACAAATTTTATCAACAAAACAGTATCAACTCAAAATACAACCAAATATAAATAAAACAGTTTTATTATTTTTAACATAAATAAAGGCTTAAATCAAAATAATACCTTTTTTATGAAAATATACGATTCATTTCTATTTGAACTTTTGTATTAACTCGAAATAATACCTTTTTGTTGAAATAAAGGTAATCACTACATTATCATGAAAATGGTCTCAAAAGTGGTTTTCGAGATGAAAGAGTAATCGGAATTCGTTGAAATTTTTACAATAGATACTATCTATATATTGATGTTGTTAGTTGATTTCTTAAAAAAAGTGATATTTTAAAAATTTTGAGTTAATACCCTCTTGTTGATCAAATGCAATATGCATAAACAAATTTATGATGGACATTTAAAAAATATAATAAAAATATAAAAAATTATTGTTTTTGATTTATAAAATGGGTTTTATAAGGCAGTAATATCATTGATGGTCTTATCAGAAAGTGTATACCTAATTTTTAATTCACTTTCAACAGAAGTGGACCGTATTGTTAAGTAAAGGATCAAACGATTTCTGAATATTTTCAGATTTTGACCGGATTCTTTAAAAATTTCAAGTTTTGTTGTGAAATTGAAATTAATTTAGTTATTTCGGTAGTTTCGTTGTGTATTGCAGCATTTAATTTTTCTTTGAACATTTTATATAATTTCATATCACTATTGTCACTGGTTTCAAATTCATTTAACTCAGTTTCGCCACCAAAAAGATGAAGCTTTTAAAAACAAGTTATCACTATCAGCATTAAATATATTCGAATTCTTCAAAAAACTCATCAGTGTATATAATTTTGAATCCCTTCTTTCTTCAATTGAAGTTTTAATTGATTCAAATATTGTTTTTCCAAGCGAAGAATGTATTCCAAGCGAAGCATGTATTGTTTGTTCCAAAACCAATTTGTAATTAGTGGTAATAACAAAAATTTCATTGTCTAAGTCAACTTCAAAATCATTGTCAAAATCATCGTCGTCATCACTTGATTCTAAATACACATTTTATGGTATAAATGCTGCTTTTTGTGTTCGTCACGTTCCCATTTTGGTAGATGGAATCCTCTAAGAACAATAGACTCTCTTATGCACAAACTTCTTGTAATAGCTCTTATAGAAAATCCATCAACTGCAGCTCGTTTGGAAACTATTGTTCCCATATCTTACTTTTTATTTCTGAAATAATTTCTTGTGGTTCCATTTTTTCGAATTGTTTATTGTGTGTTCCTTTCAAATGCCATATAATGTCATTTGTACTCTTTCCTTTGCATGATATTATTTTTGAACATAACTTACAAGCAGCCGTGGCTTAAGAATATAAAATATTCCACGAAACTGCAGTTTATGGGGCGTTCTCAGAATTATATAAAAAAAAAAATTTCTATTTATAAAATATTCGGCTGAACTGCACTTTATGGGGCGTTCTTTACCATAAAAAAATAGGTGTTCCATAAACACTAGAACGCGTAGTAACATACAAGTGCGGGTAGTCTAATGAAAGGACATTTCCTCAGGATTTATATGCAATATTATAAGTTACGCCCTCTATATCCGTATACAAATTTTGCCTGCAGCGATATTTTCGAAAACACATACAAAAATATCTAAATTTTAACAAAATAATGTTTTTATATAAAATCGCAAAATGAAAAGCTTTACTCAACGAAGCCGCTAAAGTGCTTATGCCATAGGACAAACGCCTAAGCCCGGCCGAAGGCCGGTCACTCAAAAACACTCTGCTCAGCGAAGTCATTAAACTGCTTATCACATAAGAAAAAATTCTTTAGTCTGGCCGACGGCCGCTCACGCAGAAAAACTTTACTCAGCAAAGCAACTAAGCTGCCTATCATACATGAGAAGGCCCTTAAGCCACGCAGGAAAACCCTTAGTCACGCAGAAAAAATTTACTCAGCGAAGCAACTTAACTACCTCTGACATAGAAGAAAAACACTACGCACGGCTAAAGGCCGATCACTCAGAAAAACTTTCCTCAGCGAAGCCGAGGAAATGGACGTTAGCGAAAACCCTTAAGACAATAAACAAGCGTCAAAACACAAATAGCTGTTTGTAAAAAGTAAAACAACGTTGCCATCGTAATAAAATAACACTTGACAATCACCCTGAGTTAACAAAAAAAAAAAAAAAAATTCTCCGGAATTCCCACAGTGATTCCCTAATGACGCGTCTTTAATGAGCTAACAATATAAAATATTAATTTAACAATAATCTTAAAAAATCAAAAATACTTTTAAAACTTATCAGTCTATTGATTCAAAATTATTTTAATAAGGTCATTTCGGAAGGCTAATAATAATATCACATAACCCAAACTAATAATATCATATAACCCAAAGTTCAACAAGGTGTTTCATATACCCAAAAAGTAATAAAATAAGCAAGTTAAACACATTTCGGTATTTCGGAATTGGCCACTCTGGTACACATGCACACATACACACACATACACGTATTGTCTATTGTATCTACATATGTTTAAATTGTTTAAAAGCCCGATTAAAAAATAATATGCTGTAACAAAGAAACGTATTATATGTCATATTCCCTTACATCTAACGATTCGATTTGGAAAATGGTAGATCGTATTATATATATAAATGGATAATATGAGACTGAGTTTGATGTAATTTGATACGATTCAATCCAGTGAGAATAAAATTATTAAATTGAATACAGGGGCTAGATATTATGGTTCGATTATTAAGACCTAAATTTAAACAGTTACATTAAAACTGTATATGCTTCACAATCAAAAATGTTTATGTCAAATTAAATTTTTGGTGTTTGATATTTTAAATTGTGATATTCATTTAAGATAATTTCAATACATATTTTCAATGCAAATTTTCGAGCCGATATTAAAATTTTAATTTGGATGATATGGATCTCAAAACAAAAGCCTCACTTAAACATAACTAATTTTTTCGTTTTTTACATGGGTCAATATATTGTTTTGTGTAATCCCAAACAAGTAAAATTGCATCTTACTATACATGATTTTATACTTAACTCTATTAAATTTTACAAAACTGGATCAAATTATATAAATTATATAACATTATTTTCACTCGGGAGTTTTTTTAACTTTTCTGCAGACAGATGTTATTGGATATTGTTTTATTTTCTCGTCTTTGTATGTTGAAATTTTAATAAAACGACTTGTTTGCAAAAGTGAAAATTGTTAGTTTTTCTATGGGATTAAGAGTACACATATAAACAGAATAACACTGACATTTACCTAAAAAATCCCAGCAAAAACTTTTATTACAACGTAAGTGTTTATATAATGAAAATAAATATCTGAACACAATATAATTTGGCGACATCACTAGTTATTATTGTTTGACCAAGTCGTTTTTGTAAACAGCCAAGCTTACTGCCGACTACTTATTTAATTACGAATATAATGTCTTTTATTTATTTTATTTTTGAATTACTGATAAGTATAAGGTTAAGCCATATTATTAACTAACTAGAAGCCACATATTTTTAAGTTGCTTATAATCGAATAACCAATTATTTCGGAAACCACTTATTTTTTGTAATGTATCGGGTAAGCGAGTAAAACTACTTACAAAAACGACCTCGTTGAAAAAGAAATATTGGGTTTTTATGCCGAATTATATGCAGTTGGACCAAATTCGACTGCTTATTATTTATATACTGGTACACTCAGGGAACTTCTGCCGTAAATAGTTGAAATTGTTTGAGTTGTAATACAGTATCTTTATTTTTAAGTGAAGAAATAGTCATTTGTAGACGAAATTTATGTTTTGACTAAAATTGATTTAAAAACTACAATTCATTTAAAAAAAATAAACCAAATCAAATTACTGTGTTATGATTTTAAATTCATTTTATACAGTATATTTTTTTTTTGTTTAAATCAAATAAATGTTTAGTTTATTTTTTACTGTATATGTAGTTAATTTTTACTATAATTGGGGTTCATTTCTTAAGCAGTAAAAACAAACGACAATGTTAGTTGAATTTACTGAAATGTAAGTCGTCCTTTCTTCAAGTGAACCTTAATTTGTTTTTAACTACATTTGCAGTGCCCTTTACCTACATATTATTCTTAGTGTTACGATAGTCCATTACTGAGATTTTTCTAGGATATATACACATTGACTTGCAATTATGACATAATCAATGGCTTAAACATATGAGTGAATAATACATAATCAGAGTTTCAATGGAATGAAGTCTTAAAGTTAGGTTAACTAAAAAAAAAAAAAAAACACATATAAAAAAGTTTAAGTCGGGTCCGAAGTTTTAACATGTTAGCAAACATGCTTTCTATAATAAACTTTTTTTAAACACGTAAGAAATAGTAATGTTTTTTTATTAAACATGTAGTGGCCATTTTTTTCAATTTCCAACAATTTTTGCGCTCCCTAAAAAGTTGGTGATTAAATCAGAAATTATGTACGTTGATACTATTAATCAAATCGTCTATTGACTTTTCTATAAAATTGTTATTTATTTTAAGTATTTGCCAATGACTTCAAAATTCGTGAAAATTAATTATTTTATTTAAATTTGCTTATCGGAGCAAAGGTTTTTCTTAAGTTTTGACATGATTAACTTTCGTTTCAATAAGGAAATTTTGTGAAAACATATTACCCCATTCTGCAAAAATATTTATTTTTATTATTGCTCTGATAATTATTTTGGCTTAAAAAGTTTTTTATATAAGGATTTGAAACGTGACTAAAATTTAAAGAATTTTCTATTGGAATTTAAATAATTAAATTTTAATATATTGTATTAATTTATTTTGTTTAAATATCTGTCCTGTGAATACCCTAAAGTTAGAAAATTTTGCTTGTCTAAGGCCTGGTGATACTCTATGTAATTTTTACTAGAGTATATCATCGTTTACGTATGGTTAAATTAAGTATTTTACGTAAAATTATTAGTTTTTGGCAGGCTTAAAATTATATCCGTTTTTTTTATTGTTCTGGTGTAAACGCCCTAAAGGCTGGCGGCGGTATAGGGTAAGCTGTGTTTATTTTGTGTTTCGATTGACAGATCACCAAGTTTGCTAAATTTTTTTTGACACTTCTCTTTGCAAAAATGCCTCTCATATCTTCGTCTTAAAAATCGTAACTTCCTTTCCTTTTCGGCAGCCAAATTGATAAGATTGGAAAAAAAGTTCAGATCAACGTGGAAAATATAATCCATAAATTTCAGTAAAATCAAATAAAATATTCCAAATAAAGTAAAGGAAGTATGCTTTATTGAAAATAATTCAGAATATCTGGTAAAATAATTTTGAGAAAGTTGTTGTTTCTAAATAATATTCTAAAATTCAATTTAATTGCACAATCGTACCCCATATAGATTTTCGCTAAAAATTTCTAAAATTGCTTCAAATGCATTACGATTCTGTGGAATATTATCTGGTGAAAATATTCGTCTTTACACGAAGAATTTTAAATTCATAAAATTATCAACGACTGCATCATTAACGAGGTAAGGAATCTATCAAGAACAATTTGTAATTCGGAATTCTAATGCACTTGTATAACATTTCCAAATATTCTATACAGAAACAAATCTCAGGCTTCATAAATTTAGTGTAGTCAGAAAATTGCCACAAATTCCGGACCGTAAACCCTAACCTCAAAATAGAGACCGCAAACTTGGTATAGTCAAAAACATCATTTCTTTTGCTTTGGATACATACAAAATTCCTCTGTCAACGTTCACTCACCAGTAAATCAGTAGCCACCGAAACAATGTAATTAAAAAATTACTAATAACAAGAGACAAGACAATAATTTAAAAAAAAAAAAAAAAAAAAAAAAAAACTAGAAAAAAATTTAAAACGGGAATAATATTACCTAAAAGTTAAAAAAAAAAAAAAGAAAACAAACATCGTACAAATTTTCTAGCTAAATTTAAACATTAAATTCGGTTTTTATAAAAGAAAAAGTTTTGCTAGGCTAAAAGTAAAAAAAAAAAAAAAAAAAAAAAGTTAAGAATAGAAGAGAATTATAAAATCGGTTCGTTAAAGAAAAAAAAAATATATATATATATATATATTAACAAAAAGAGTGTTTTTGAATTGTACACGATAGTAATAAGTAAAAAGAATATCGACTAAAAAGTGTGAAGAAAGGTTAACTTAAAATAAAAATAATTTTATAAGTGGTTAAAATAACCCTTTTTATCGGGGTAGTGTGTAAAATTTTGTTAAATACTGGTCATGCAATAATAAAAAAAAAAAAAACAAAAATAAAAAGAGTTAAAATATTAACGAAGAAAAAAAAAATATATAGTTGGTCACGTTAAGATCCGTGAAAAAAAACAATATGTTAATGATCATTAACATCAGTGTATAAAAATTAATATCCCAGGAAAATAATGCTAGTTATTTTGCCAACAACGGTTTAACGTTTTGGTTTGCATTTTCAATCATTGCTTTGGAGTTATTTTTTTATTCTTGCATACTGGTTTTTAATAAAAGCAAAAAAAAAATCAAAGAAATATAGTATCAAAATTAATTCAATAATAATAACAACTTATTAAGTTAAAGAAAATTTTAAAATTTGAAAAAAAAAAGTGCTTAAAGTTTTTACCGGGCATATAGCTAAATTATTATCCTTAAACATTCGGTTAAAAAAAAAAAATAATTAATAAAATCACAGGCGTATTAACCAAAAGGACCAAAAATTATACACACCCCTAATATTGAGTGCATCGTAGATACTAGGATTTAATGCAAAAACTAAATTTTAACTTATTTTATTTGAATGCAGTACAGATATCAACAACCATCGAACTTGAACAAGGCCTTGATCGATCTTCGAACGTGTTGGTAAGTCATAAATTTCTTATTATATCTAAATTTTGTTTTTGCTATATTGTTTTTTAATTGTGTCACAAAATTTATATTAAAATGTCACAATTTTACTAACAAAATACAAGGGATTAAGTGAGTGTAATATTATTTCAAACTAGTAATGTTTCAATTTCATTTGTTTCATGTGTTCTAATATTTAAATTACATTCTCTTGACTCTTGTATTTTGTATTCTTATATGAAAGTAATTCTTTAATGTTGATCAGTGAGTAAGCCTGACTTACTCTCCCCATTTTTTTATTCGTTTTGTTTTGATTTGAAAAAAAAAAAAAAAAAAAAAAAAAAAAAAAAATCTACAATTAAATAAAATATAAAGCAGAGAATATTATTAGTTTTTGCTTAGTCTGTTGAAGATATTGATAAATAAAAAGGGTATACCCTACACGATGCGACCGGCATATTAGATTTAATATGAATTTAAAAATTACGTAAAAAAAAAAAAATTGTAGTTTTATTAGTAAAAGTATCTTAAGAATATCTTAACCATACGTATAGAAATTTAAAAAGAGAATTATTGCTTAATTCGGTATAAAATCTTAAAAAAAGAAAAAAATATATAAAATTATGAAAAATCGCGCAAATTCATTAAAAATTATTTTGCTCCAATTTTAACCATTTGTAAAGCTTATCTCGGTTTAAAGTATCATAATGTGTATTTAAATTTAAGTAAAATAATTACCATTTATTTTTACAAATATTTGATAATGTTAGCGCCTAAGATTTGTTATGGGTTGAATAAAAAGAATTTTAAAATTATGGATTGCTAAAGAAATATTGGTGTTTTCTTACATATGATGATGGGTTAGAGTAAAAAGGGTTATTGGCGTTAGGGGTTTCAGTTTATTTTTACTCGCCACTGAAACAAAGGTTAGGGATAAGGGTTATGAGGCGAATATCTCCTAAAAACATCTAGGAGACCATTGGTTTTAATTGTTGCTTCTCAATTACTATTTTATCATATTTTTTTTTTAAGTATATGAGTAACTTACTTCGGGTTTTTTTTTTCAATTTTGCTGTGTTGAGTTACTTTTGGTCCACATGTAAAATTATAAAAATTTAAATAAAAAGGGAGTCTATATAATATTATTGTAGTGTTAATCTGGATTTATAGGAGTAAGGACACGAACCCCCCACCCGACTGTAGCTAGTGTACAAAGGCTCCCGCAGTCCTACCCTCTTATATATTTACCGGAGTTTCAAAAAAATCTTAGGATAATTTTGAGATTTTCTAAATCTGATTTTTTCCCAATTGGGGAAGATATTCACTGAATCACTGTGTGTTCGTTACAATAATTGGCGCCCAACGTGGGGCACGAAAGAATAATTTTCTTTTGAAGCTCTATTTAATAGCATAAATTTAAAAGTTCATCAAAAAGTAAAGTTTAAAACTTATTCAGTTTTTTTTTCTTTCTATTGAATAGTCGAAGACACTTCTTCGGATATTCTGGTTATTTGAGGTTCACAAGTTCGAATATACCAGCCAATTAGTTAATCTTGGATCTTTTGGTAGTTTGTGAAATAACTTGGATCAGTTTTGCCCTCTGCTGTAGTAAAAACAGAGTTATTAGTTTTCTCTACCAAAACTTAGTTATCGGCCACTTATTCTTAGATAGGATAATATTAACTTTGCTTTTGGCAAGTTAATGACCAGTAAGAATTTGAAGGATAGTAAATGCGTTTATAAAATTATATCCTTTGCGGGTTTGTTGTGGGAACTAGGAACTTTTAACTGTGTTTTGACTCCATAAACCGGTTTTATATTTTTGGTAATTGAGTTGTTATATTACGCAATATGACCTTGCTTAAACTGCTCATCATCGGTAAGAAAACCCAAAACGTATATGATAGAAACTTTTTATAATTTCTAAATTTTTTGATTAATAAACAGAGTTTTGTTAATTCGTTTAAACAACTAAATCTTTAAAGTAGATAAATAATTGTTTTTATATATTAGATGTTCGCTTTCTGAATATAATATTACGTCAAAATCAAAGGACAATTGGAATACTAAGCATCTTGATTAATTGGTAATTTTAAGGCAAAAATGTTTAGCCAATGAATTATTATTTTCTAAATCTATTCATAGAGATTTTATACTGAGCTCTTTGTGGTTTAATTACTTATTATTTCAACGTAACCGTTTTTTTTTTTTTTTCAACTTCTAGTTTAGGAACGGCTTTTTAAGCCTAAAGTAGTATTTTAAAAATTTTTTCTTTCTTTTGGTATTAGGACCATTTATATTTTCATTATTATAGATTGTTGCTTGTACGATTGATTAAATTTTATTGGACCTTTTCTTGGTTGTTGACTTCAAAAGGAAATCATACGAATTTATTTATACATATGGAATTTTCTTTACACTATAGAAACTAATCATTTAAATTTTGTAATTTTTTCCTGCATTCATGAATTCCATAGGCAATGTATTTTTGAATTACTCATTACGTTAGATAAATGCCTTCTGGTTAAAAACCTGCATAATTTGTTATGTATGTTTTTAGTTCTCATCTGATTGATTAAATATTCTTTTAGTTGAGAGGTATTTAAGTAAATTGAAATTTTAAAATATTAAATTTTTCTATATTAGTTTGCGTCAAAACTTTTCGAGCAATTGTATTATTCTTGATCTGATTTTATTATAAAATTATTTTAGGAAGGTTATAATTGGCGAAATTTTGCCAGTTATACAATTTTTGTTTTCCCTTGCTTAATTTTAACAATTACGCTTTACAAAAGTTATTTCCAGTTTTTATCAAAGTGATTTTACTAGCGCCTCAAAATGTCGCGAAACCCATCTGACGTTCCACTGCCTGGGGGATCGATTTCTGTTGACTCCACAGTTTGCCACTTGTGCAATGCCTCTCTGCAAGAGAGTCAAAATTGTATTATGTTGGACGATTGTCCACATGGTCAGAACTATAATATTAGGAATTTTAGTAACAATAATTTTGCAGAGTCTCAGTCTTCTCCTTTGACTCCTATGGGGGCACAGGCTACCTCCAGATCTGACGCCACCCCTCGCAATAATAATACGACTTTTCCGATGACGCCTGGGGGCATAGATCATTCGACTATTAACCCCTCGAATAACAATTCGGTTGATTACGACCATATTAATACAATGATTGAACAAAATATGCTTAGATTATTACAATTAATGAGAAATCCTACACGGAATTCGAATACCCAGCCTGAAAAACAAACCGAGAATAATATACAAAATCATTCACGTGATACACATGAAAGCCAAAATCAGCCAACCCATGCGGGCATACAAAATCATTCGGGTCATAACCACAGTTCATCGTCGACCACTGGTACTCGACGTGAAACTGCGGGTAGATCCTTAGGTCATTCTTACTACCCCACATTTTTATATAATCCTGAAAAGGTTACGTCCATAATACAGAACTGGCATCTTAAATTTGACGGTTCACATACTGGCTTGAATGTAGAGGAATTTTTGTATAGGGTACGCACCGTGACCAAGGATACCTTTCAGGGCGACTTTGGAATTATCGAAAAGAATATGCATATTTTATTATCAGGAAAAGCCAAAGATTGGTTTTGGGGGTACCACAAAAAGGTACACACCATCGAATGGGAATCCTTCTGTAATGCCCTTCGTTGCCAATATGGTGATTTTAAATCCCCATATGATATTCGCGAGGAAATTAGGAACCGGAAACAAAAACCGGGGGAGTCATTCGATGCCTTCTACGAGTCTGTTTCTTCTATTATGAATCGTCTGCCGTCACCAATGCCTGAGTCCGAATTAATGGAAATTTTATCTCGTAATTTAAGACCGGAAATTCGCCAGGATCTTCTTTATGTTAAAATACATTCAATTTCAGAACTACGAAAACTTGTTCATAAAAGAGAAATTTTCTTGAACGATGAACATGTTCGGCGTAATTTGTCCGCGCGTACTAATGCTAACCCAACACCACGTCGCTATGTTGCTGAACTCGTGAATATGGGGGATTCAGATCCAAATGAGTCACTTTTGGAGCCCGAGGCTTCCGTAAATGCAATTCAGGGACAATGTCCTCCTCGTTGCTGGAATTGCGATGAAATTGGGCATCACTGGGAAGATTGCCTTCAGCAGAGGCGAATCTTTTGCTATGGTTGCGGTACAAAAGAGGTTTACAAACCAAATTGTGTAAAATGTCTAGCGAGGAAGCAAAATGGTTCAAAAAACTTCCGAACTCCTTTACAACCGAAGGAGCAGACTTAAAGGCAATCAGTATTCCGAAAGTTGACAATAACCCACCTAAAATTGACCCTAAAAATAATTTAGTAATAATTTCTAAACCCATTTCTATTTTAAAACGACCTAAACAAAATGAACTTATAAATAAAACGACTTCAAATAATTCGAATTTGAGTGTGCCCTATCCAAAACTGCCTTACCATAAAAGATGGGAAATATATATACAAAAACGTAATGAGATTTTTAATGTATCAGCTATTTCAAAATGTCCTGATAACAAACCAAAGCGATCGACGCTGCGCCTGCGTCACTATTGGAAAATGAGAAAAATGTTTCAAGGGTTTGTTATATCCAGTATAATTAGTAATCCAAAAGATATGCGATATTACGCAAAAATTGAATTTTTAAAATTTTCTGAATTCGGTTTGTTAGACAGCGGAGCCAATATAAGCTGTATTGGTGCGGATTTAGCGTTGATCGATTTTTCGTCTATTGCCAATTTTGTCAAGTGTAAATCTTTTGTGAGAACTGCCGATGGTAGCCCACAGAAAGTTACCGGGTGGCTTGATGTAGCAGTGAATTTTAAAGAATACCAGCATTTTATGCGATTTTTCATTGTTCCCTCTATATCTCACAGAGTAATTCTGGGTATTGATTTTTGGGAGACTTTCAAGTTGCTACCCGATGTTATTAGGTCGGTCGGTATTTATAATTGTAATCCCATGTCCAGTGGTTCAGCTGAATTGTCAGCAATAGAAAATGTGTCAGATGTTTTTTCCGAATTTGCAAAAAAATCTGAGAATTTAGATGAACCTATATATTCCTTAACCCCAAGCCAACGTGCTCAGTTAAACACTGTTATTTCATTATTTCCTAACTTTGAGAAACAGGGTCTGGGAAGAACCAGCTTAATTAAACATTCGATCGATGTAGGTAACACTACACCGATTAAACAGCGATTTTACCCGGTTTCACCCGCTGTTGAAAAACTGATGTTTGGTGAAATCGATAGAATGTTAGCATTAGGGGTGATAGAACCATCCACATCCCCCTGGAGTTCACCAATGAGACTGGTTGTGAAGCCGAATAAAGTGCGTTTATGTCTTGATGCTAGGAAAGTGAATTTGGCAACCAAGAAGGATGCATATCCACTTCCTAGCATCGAAGGCATATTCGCAAGGCTTCCAAAGGCAAATATTATAACGAAATTGGATCTCAAGGATGCCTACTGGCAGGTAGCTTTAGACGACGCATCCAAACCCCTCACTGCGTTCACAGTTCCGGGAAGGCCACTATATCAATTCGTGGTGATGCCTTTCGGACTGTGTAACGCTCCCCAGACGATGTGTAGGTTGATGGACGAGATCATACCACCAGATCTCCGCCATTGTGTCTTTGGCTACTTGGATGACTTGGTCATCGTATCTGAAGATTTTTCGACGCATTTGGAAATTTTATTGCGTATTTCGTCACAATTTCGAAAGGCTAATTTAACCTTAAACGTGTCCAAGAGTAAATTCTGTGTGACTAAAGTCAATTATTTGGGCTACGTTATCGGTAATGGCGGAATAACAACCGATCCGGAGAAAGTAAGTGCTATTCAAAACTGGCCCGTACCGAAAAACTTAAAACAGATACGAGGTTTTTTAGGACTCGCTGGGTGGTACCGTCGATTTATCGAAAATTTTTCCACCGAAGTGTTTCCAATCACCGAAGTCTTATCTACTAAAAAAAATTTATTTGGACACCTGAAGCCCAAGCCGCTTTTGACCGGGTAAAAAATCTGCTTACGTCAGCCCCCGTATTAACCAATCCAGATTTCAAGAAGAAGTTTTATCTTCACTGTGACGCAAGTGATTTCGGGATAGGCGCAGTTCTGGTGCAATTGGACGAAGAAGGCCAAGAAAAACCAATTGCATTCATGAGTCGTAAATTAAATTCCGCGCAACGAAATTACAGCGTCACAGAGAGGGAGTGCCTTGCAGCTTTGGAGGCGATAAAACGCTTTAGATGTTACCTGGAAATGCAGGAGTTTGAGGTAATAACCGATCACTCAAGCTTAGTTTGGTTGATGCGACAACCAGACCTCAGCGGAAGGTTAGCTAGGTGGGTGTTTAAGCTGCAAGCTTATAAATTTAGCGTTAGCCACAGAAAGGGCAAGGACAACGTAGTTCCCGACGCGTTATCGAGAATTCCGGAAGACGAAATTGGCGCCTTAGAAATTCTCGAGCCAGAAGTCGATTTAAACTCAGCCCATTTTAATGACGCTGATTATGAGGAACTAAAACTTAAAATTACGAAAAATGCAAATCTGTACCCTGATATGAAAATGGTTGATAAATACGTTTATATAAGAACCGAACACTATTCCGGAGAAGATTGTCAAGAGCAACAAGCTTGGAAACTTTGGATACCATACAATTTAAGGAATAATGTTATTTCTAGGGCTCATGAAAATCCTGTTGCTGCTCATGGGGGAATATGCAAAACTTTGGAGCTTCTTCGAAGAAATTTCTTCTGGCCAGGAATGGTCCGCGACGTCCGAAAATTTGTTAAAGGTTGCGAAGTTTGTAAGACCACAAAAGCCCCAAATTTTACTACAAAACCCCCAATGGGAAATCAGGCAACATCGGTACGTCCTTTTCAGCGTTTTCTACATTGACCTCCTTGGACCGTATCCAAGAAGTAAATCGGGTTTTATTGGCCTTTTGATCGTCTTGGATCACCTGACGAAATTTCATTGGCTTTGTCCCCTAAAAAAGTTTACCTCCAAGCTAATTCAGGAATTTTTGGAGAATCAGTTGTTTCACACGTATGGAGTACCAGAGGTGATTGTGAGTGACAACGGTAGCCAGTTTCGTGCTAATGATTTCAACGCTTTTTTGACCAAATACGGAATCACTCACACATACACCGCTGTCTACTCCCCACAATCAAACGCCTCTGAGCGCGTCAACCGATCTCTTATCGCCGGAATTCGAGCTTATTTAGCTCAAGATCAAAGACTTTGGGATGCAAACTTATCTGCAATCAGCTGTGCCCTCCGAAATTCCTATCACCAGTCAATAAATAGTTCTCCTTATTATTCACTTTTTGGTTTCAACATGATCACCCATGGGTCATCGTATTCGCTTTTGAGAAATGTTCAATTGTTAGATGAGCCTTCAGCCAAACTTTCTAGGGAGGATCACCTTCAGACTTTGCGTCAAGATTTACGCAAGCATATAAAAGAGGCATATGAACGGAATCAACAACAATACAATCTTAGGGTGAGATGTCCCACATTTCAGGTTGGACAGGAAATATTTAGACGCAATTTCGCACAAAGCAATGCGGCGAAAAATTTTAATGCTAAGCTTTCGCCTGTTTTCATTAAAGCAAGGATCAAGGAAAAAATAGGTAATCATTATTATATATTAGAAGATCTTACGGGAAAATTAGCGGGAACGTTTCACGCTAAGGATATAAGACCATAGCTGCCATATTTTGACGATTGTTAATCAAAAAGTTACAAAATGACGACTTAACGATGGTTTTGTTTTGTTCCTAACATTATGCCTTTTTAGGTGTATTAAGATAATATTAAAAATTTTGCATTTAATAGAGCCTTTGACGACTTTTGTGAAACATGCTTTGGAGAATTTAAAACGTTAAATGATGTAAATTGCCCATTAAGACATGCTGATTTTGATACATTCATTCTTGGAATTTGCAGAAACTTCAAAAATATTATGATTGTTTTATGACAAGCGATGTGTTGGAAATTTGCATCAGTATAGTTGATTTTATATTGCATAGGTAAAGTTTAGATTTTTTTTAAATTCATACAAATTATATTACTTAGAAAATATATATATTACTGGCAGATTTTTTTTCTAATTTTAGCAAATTACGAAAACTAAATAAGATAAATTGACAACCAAAATTAGTCCAAAGTTAAAAAAATAGTATTTCGTCAACTCATCGAGTAAACACTTTAACATGAATTACTATTTAAATTTCGGAAAATATAGTTTTTTTTATATTCCAACATTTTGGTTTCTTCAGACTGCACAGAAAAAAAATAATTTGTATAAAGATTTTATGACGGCATAAGACTCTAAAATGTCCTTTTTCCAATTAATTCTGAGGACTTTTGGGTCAGAATTACTTGGTTTTGTAGTGGCCATTTTTTTCAATTTCCAACAATTTTTGCGCTCCCTAAAAAGTTGGTGATTAAATCAGAAATTATGTACGTTGATACTATTAATCAAATCGTCTATTGACTTTTCTATAAAATTGTTATTTATTTTAAGTATTTGCCAATGACTTCAAAATTCGTGAAAATTAATTATTTTATTTAAATTTGCTTATCGGAGCAAAGGTTTTTCTTAAGTTTTGACATGATTAACTTTCGTTTCAATAAGGAAATTTTGTGAAAACATATTACCCCATTCTGCAAAAATATTTATTTTTATTATTGCTCTGATAATTATTTTGGCTTAAAAAGTTTTTTATATAAGGATTTGAAACGTGACTAAAATTTAAAGAATTTTCTATTGGAATTTAAATAATTAAATTTTAATATATTGTATTAATTTATTTTGTTTAAATATCTGTCCTGTGAATACCCTAAAGTTAGAAAATTTTGCTTGTCTAAGGCCTGGTGATACTCTATGTAATTTTTACTAGAGTATATCATCGTTTACGTATGGTTAAATTAAGTATTTTACGTAAAATTATTAGTTTTTGGCAGGCTTAAAATTATATCCGTTTTTTTTATTGTTCTGGTGTAAACGCCCTAAAGGCTGGCGGCGGTATAGGGTAAGCTGTGTTTATTTTGTGTTTCGATTGACAGATCACCAAGTTTGCTAAATTTTTTTTGACACTTCTCTTTGCAAAAATGCCTCTCATATCTTCGTCTTAAAAATCGTAACTTCCTTTCCTTTTCGGCAGCCAAATTGATAAGATTGGAAAAAAAGTTCAGATCAACGTGGAAAATATAATCCATAAATTTCAGTAAAATCAAATAAAATATTCCAAATAAAGTAAAGGAAGTATGCTTTATTGAAAATAATTCAGAATATCTGGTAAAATAATTTTGAGAAAGTTGTTGTTTCTAAATAATATTCTAAAATTCAATTTAATTGCACAATCGTACCCCATATAGATTTTCGCTAAAAATTTCTAAAATTGCTTCAAATGCATTACGATTCTGTGGAATATTATCTGGTGAAAATATTCGTCTTTACACGAAGAATTTTAAATTCATAAAATTATCAACGACTGCATCATTAACGAGGTAAGGAATCTATCAAGAACAATTTGTAATTCGGAATTCTAATGCACTTGTATAACATTTCCAAATATTCTATACAGAAACAAATCTCAGGCTTCATAAATTTAGTGTAGTCAGAAAATTGCCACAAATTCCGGACCGTAAACCCTAACCTCAAAATAGAGACCGCAAACTTGGTATAGTCAAAAACATCATTTCTTTTGCTTTGGATACATACAAAATTCCTCTGTCAACGTTCACTCACCAGTAAATCAGTAGCCACCGAAACAATGTAATTAAAAAATTACTAATAACAAGAGACAAGACAATAATTTAAAAAAAAAAAAAAAAAAAAAAAAACTAGAAAAAAATTTAAAACGGGAATAATATTACCTAAAAGTTAAAAAAAAAAAAAAGAAAACAAACATCGTACAAATTTTCTAGCTAAATTTAAACATTAAATTCGGTTTTTATAAAAGAAAAAGTTTTGCTAGGCTAAAAGTAAAAAAAAAAAAAAAAAAAAAAGTTAAGAATAGAAGAGAATTATAAAATCGGTTCGTTAAAGAAAAAAAAAATATATATATATATATATATTAACAAAAAGAGTGTTTTTGAATTGTACACGATAGTAATAAGTAAAAAGAATATCGACTAAAAAGTGTGAAGAAAGGTTAACTTAAAATAAAAATAATTTTATAAGTGGTTAAAATAACCCTTTTTATCGGGGTAGTGTGTAAAATTTTGTTAAATACTGGTCATGCAATAATAAAAAAAAAAAAAACAAAAATAAAAAGAGTTAAAATATTAACGAAGAAAAAAAAAATATATAGTTGGTCACGTTAAGATCCGTGAAAAAAAACAATATGTTAATGATCATTAACATCAGTGTATAAAAATTAATATCCCAGGAAAATAATGCTAGTTATTTTGCCAACAACGGTTTAACGTTTTGGTTTGCATTTTCAATCATTGCTTTGGAGTTATTTTTTTATTCTTGCATACTGGTTTTTAATAAAAGCAAAAAAAAAATCAAAGAAATATAGTATCAAAATTAATTCAATAATAATAACAACTTATTAAGTTAAAGAAAATTTTAAAATTTGAAAAAAAAAAAGTGCTTAAAGTTTTTACCGGGCATATAGCTAAATTATTATCCTTAAACATTCGGTTAAAAAAAAAAATAATTAATAAAATCACAGGCGTATTAACCAAAAGGACCAAAAATTATACACACCCCTAATATTGAGTGCATCGTAGATACTAGGATTTAATGCAAAAACTAAATTTTAACTTATTTTATTTGAATGCAGTACAGATATCAACAACCATCGAACTTGAACAAGGCCTTGATCGATCTTCGAACGTGTTGGTAAGTCATAAATTTCTTATTATATCTAAATTTTGTTTTTGCTATATTGTTTTTTAATTGTGTCACAAAATTTATATTAAAATGTCACAATTTTACTAACAAAATACAAGGGATTAAGTGAGTGTAATATTATTTCAAACTAGTAATGTTTCAATTTCATTTGTTTCATGTGTTCTAATATTTAAATTACATTCTCTTGACTCTTGTATTTTGTATTCTTATATGAAAGTAATTCTTTAATGTTGATCAGTGAGTAAGCCTGACTTACTCTCCCCATTTTTTTATTCGTTTTGTTTTGATTTGAAAAAAAAAAAAAAAAAAAAAAAAAAAAAAAAATCTACAATTAAATAAAATATAAAGCAGAGAATATTATTAGTTTTTGCTTAGTCTGTTGAAGATATTGATAAATAAAAAGGGTATACCCTACACGATGCGACCGGCATATTAGATTTAATATGAATTTAAAAATTACGTAAAAAAAAAAAAATTGTAGTTTTATTAGTAAAAGTATCTTAAGAATATCTTAACCATACGTATAGAAATTTAAAAAGAGAATTATTGCTTAATTCGGTATAAAATCTTAAAAAAAGAAAAAAATATATAAAATTATGAAAAATCGCGCAAATTCATTAAAAATTATTTTGCTCCAATTTTAACCATTTGTAAAGCTTATCTCGGTTTAAAGTATCATAATGTGTATTTAAATTTAAGTAAAATAATTACCATTTATTTTTACAAATATTTGATAATGTTAGCGCCTAAGATTTGTTATGGGTTGAATAAAAAGAATTTTAAAATTATGGATTGCTAAAGAAATATTGGTGTTTTCTTACATATGATGATGGGTTAGAGTAAAAAGGGTTATTGGCGTTAGGGGTTTCAGTTTATTTTTACTCGCCACTGAAACAAAGGTTAGGGATAAGGGTTATGAGGCGAATATCTCCTAAAAACATCTAGGAGACCATTGGTTTTAATTGTTGCTTCTCAATTACTATTTTATCATATTTTTTTTTTTAAGTATATGAGTAACTTACTTCGGGTTTTTTTTTTCAATTTTGCTGTGTTGAGTTACTTTTGGTCCACATGTAAAATTATAAAAATTTAAATAAAAAGGGAGTCTATATAATATTATTGTAGTGTTAATCTGGATTTATAGGAGTAAGGACACGAACCCCCCACCCGACTGTAGCTAGTGTACAAAGGCTCCCGCAGTCCTACCCTCTTATATATTTACCGGAGTTTCAAAAAAATCTTAGGATAATTTTGAGATTTTCTAAATCTGATTTTTTCCCAATTGGGGAAGATATTCACTGAATCACTGTGTGTTCGTTACAAACAGTCATTCCAAAAAATTTCGGTATGGTCTTCGGATATGTGATCATGGATATCGTTGACAATAAATACATCGATATTCAATGTTTATATAATATATATGCGCTGCATTAAATTTATAAAAATTCGATGCATTTCGTGGCTCAAAGTTCGATATTTTTAACAAAATTAAGAGAAAGAACCGTATGTTTAAACTGCTCTCTATTTTTAAGTTTTTATCCGATTTTTGCAAGATGAAAGATTGTCTATTTTTAAAAATTTGTTAGAAAATTTTAAAAAAATCTTGGAGAAAAGCAAAAATGCTATCTTTTCGTGAATATTTCAAAACTACATCTTCGATTTTTCATAAACTATTTGAGTCGACAGATAATATTGTCTTGTATAACATACCTAAAATTCCGAGTTAGTTCTTCATGGAGTAGAAAAATATTTAGATTTCAGTGAGAAATCATAATATTATGTTCGTAAACTACTCGTACACTCTAAAAAATGACGTGAAATTTCCAACTATATGAAATATAACTTTTTATTTAAAACCACAAATATTGCTTTAAATTGAGCACAACATATTAACACATTTTTGTATGCAAAGTTATACAAATTCAATTAATCACAAACGCATTTTATAGTAAAATACGAATGATTTAGAACAAATTTGTATTATATTTTAAGTTTGCACATTTGTGCCTAATTCTAAAATAATTTGTGTTTAACTAAAATTTGTCAAAAAATTGTTTGTTGTTGAAAGAATATATACAGACTCAAATGTTGATAAAAGGGCAAACAAATATTGTCCAATTTCGCTAATATCATTGAATCCAACTGTATTTTCTTTATCAGATGTAAACCTATAAGGGGGCCCTGGGGACCAAAGCCCCCCGAAATATTTACGATTTACAAGCAGCTGACCCAAAGGATTACTATAGAGCAGTGTTGTTTATTCCCTATTTAGAAGAAGTTATAGCAAGTATGAAAGATAGATTTAATGGGCATGAAAGTGTTGTTAAAAATTTATATAACATTGTACCAAGTCAAGTCGTTAATGCCCCATCAAAAGAATTTAATAACATTATAGAATTTTATAAAATTGATTTAAAAGATCAAACTAATGTTATATTAATTGAAATTGATCTATGGAAACACTACTGGAAAAATAAAACAGAAAGACCATCAATCCGCTAGATGCTATTCAAGATTGCAACAAGGAGCTTTTTCCAAACGTTTACATGTTTTTACATTTACTGATAGTAAATCCTGTTACAACTGCATCCGCGGAGAGAAGTTTTTCCACCCTAAAAAGAGTGAAAACATATTTAAGGAATTCTATGGGTGAAGCTAGACTTGGTGCGCTAGCTCTTGCATCAGTGTATCGAGAAAAGGTTGAACCTGACAAAATCATTGACATTTTTATGAACAAAAATCGTTTTACTAGACAACTGCACCAAATTATAAGTTCCTAAATTCAACGGTGAACATCCAACAGTGAACAAATATTTAAAATTTGTCTTTGTTACTAAAAGGGCATAGGCATGCAGTCAGTGGAGACACTTTTCACCCCTCCTAGCAGAAATTTCTAAAAATCTAAGGAGATTTAAGAACAGAGTTGTCAAATTTAATTTTTTCGCCTTTCTACCAAAAATTTTATTACGTCCCTAGTAAAAATTCTAAGAGAACGTTAACAGTAATTAAGAATATTTTTCAAGAAACATATGATTAACATTTAAATTTTTTAGCTATTAAAGACTAACACACCAATTTTTAAGGACGTCGTTTAAGTGGGGTTTGAAGGCCGTCAATGGACAGGCTATACCTCTCTTGGCCATCTAAAATCTCTTCTAAGGGAATGTCTACGCAGGACTAGGAACCCACATACAATATTTTAAGACCCTAACATAAGCGGTTAAAGAAATGATAGAATTTCATACTTTAACAACTATGTTTACCACGATCATGGACATACATTTTAAATTCCAAATTTATGCCTTAAAGGTTTAGACAGGGGGCTTTTACCATTTTTTCTCCTTTCCTTAGAAATTTAAAAACATAAGCTACCGAATTTCTAAAAACCGATATACCCAGATTGGTACTCTTGATAAAGCAAAAAGGCAAGATTTGTTGCCCCTCCTCGTGGGAATTTCCGAAAATCCCGTCAATACAGATGTCCGCTATATACAGATGTATACTCGTGAACCCACATACCAAATTTTAAGTTCCTAGCTTCGGCGGTTTGCAATGCCGCAAAGGGAGAGACTTTTTTAACCTTTTAGCACTTCTCGTGATAAGTAACACACATACCAAATTCTAATAAAAAAAATTTCGGCAGGGGGAGAATTTTCCTTATATTAACACCTATTTTACCATATTTCTTACTAGAAATAAAAAATTATCATATTAGTGAGCTAGTTCATATTCGAAAGACATATATTTTAAATTTAGATTTTCTAAACAAAGGTATTTGGGCAGACCGTCAAGGAAAGACTGCTACCCTTTGTGTCACTCCCCGATGGCATTACCAAAGTCTGTTCTATATAGAAGTTTACTTCTGATTTGAAACTCAAGTACTAAATTTCAAGTTTCTAGCACAACGGTTTGACCAGACCGTTAAGGGGGATATTTTTCCCCCTTTGCCCCTCTCCTTGGGAATCACCAGCAGTTCCGCCAGAATAGATGTCTTCTCGTGAAAGTGTGCCCAAATACCAAACTTCTAGGCTAGCCCGGCAATGACAAAACTTTTCTCCTTTTAGCCCTACCATAAGAAATTTAAAAAAAACTGCTCTATACAGAGGGGTCAACTCCTGTTGAGGAACTCACGTACCAAATTTCAAGTTTCTCGCTTTGGTACTCTGGCCAGTCGACAAGGAGAATACTTTTCCCCTTAGTGCCCCTCCTCGTAGGAATTTCCAAAAATCCGCTCCATAGAGGTCTACTCCTGCTTAGGAACTAGGGTTGACAGACGGTCTTGATTTCACTTGACTTACAATCATTACAACCAAGAAAAAACATGTGCTGTAAAGATTTTTAAAGTTTAGCCAAGAAAACACTTTAAAACAATTATTATTTAATTTTTTTCAAAGTTTTCCTTAAAAACAGTTTCGTAAAAAGCAAAAAAAAAACAAAAATTTAATTGAAATCGTGCTTATTGCAGCCAATAATTCAATTTATTGTATGTGTTCAAATAAAATACGCTACCTAGACAAAAATGGGATCGTTGTTTAATATATATGATCGTATAATGGCTTGTTTATGAAAATACGTTAAAAAATTTACGAAAATTAATATTTTAGGAATTTATTTTTATAAATTAATTTCTTACAAAATTAATTTTCATATGCACGAAATTTGTTTTATTTTAAGAAAATCATTTGTCAAAAAGAATAGAATTAAAAATAGGCTTATGCTTTATAAGCAGAGAAGAAAAATATGTTTTTTGCCGTTCTTGCCATTTTTACTCACTTAAAACATTTTTGCTTAAAAGCAGCTCTTTGTTAAAAATTTGTAGCTTTAAAATTACATTCGGCCTTATTATGAGTGTCGTTCTCGTATTTCGACAGTTGTCGTAGTCGTTGTAGTTTTCAATATTTTTTGGTATCATGTAAAATTTTCGACAACGACATTTTTGTAATTGATTTTTTAAAACAGGTTGGTTCATAATTATCACCGTTTTAAATGTTTATGAGCAACCCGGTTTTAAAATCTGTCGGCATTAAACACGTAAATTACACGTAAAAATTATTGTTGTTTGTGAAATACATTTTAAAAAAGAAAAAAAGATGTTAAGTGTTGCTGCATTTTCATCTTCTAAAGATGAAGAAGAATAGACTACGACTGAGTTAAATGATATTCAAAGACAATTACGCCAACAGTCGAATATATTAGCCATGCCAAACTCCACGTAAGTAAATATAAAATAAATATATTTATTGTTTTCTTTAAGATTTGTTAGATATTTTCGTTTAAATAAGATGGCTTTTTAATATGTCCTGGAAAGAATTACGCCTAAATTAAAAGAAAACGTAAGAATCACAGGTTTGTCAAATATATTAAAACTTTCAGCAGCAGTGCGGCTAATCGCCGAGGGTAGTTATCAAAAGGGTACTGGCAATGACTACAACATCAGCATGTGCCAATCATCAGTTAGTATTGTTTTCCGAGAGTGCATAGATGTAATGTATGATGAACTTTGCCCAGAATGGATTTATTTTCCAACGGAGGAAAGTGAAAAGTATGAAATCAAGGAATATTTTTACAACAAAACTGGGTTTCCTGGTGTTACACAGTGGTTCCAAACACAAAAAACATGGTAATAAATATAGATGTTTTAAACTACTGGTCCAATCGGGAAATGGTGTTCCCAAAAATTGAAAAGCGGGAGCTAACCTTTAAGGAAAATGTTTCTGTGGTCACCCTGTTTTAACACAGGGTGTGCTACAGGGTGTCAAAGTTGACCATCTCGAGTATGAAAGAGCTTTAAAGGGGTATAACTTCTATAACCATGCATCGATTTTAGTGTTTTTTGGACTTTTTTAAATCTAGGTTACGAGACAAAGCAAAAACATGCTTCATGTACCATAGTAACTCTTACAGTTAAAAAAATATTTCACTTTGAATTTCAAAATCTTCATTTTTCGCCTTGACTTTTTTAATAGTTTTGCCAATAGATTATTCATTTTTCAAAGAAAATGCTCAAAATTTTTTCAAGTCATTCTAATGACCTTTCTTAAACTCCTAAAGAAAACTTTTTTGAATTATCTTAAGCCGTTTCGCAGTGATACTATTTTAAACTCAAAAATTAAAAGTGTGTTCTGAAAAATGGGGTTTTTTGGTCAGATAAGGGGTAACTTCACACACCTTTATATATATTTTGCTGATATTTTTTGGATTAGTTTTTTACATAGTTTGATAGAGTAGACTTCAAAAATGCTTAATGGTATAGTTTAAAGCATTTTTGGATATGCACCCTACGTCCAGCATTGGTCGAAAATGATGAATTTTTGAACGGAATTCTATGTTTATGACCGTGATAAAAAAAAGTCACGCCACTTAGAGACGATTTGAAATTTTTATACTGTAAAGAGATTTATTCTAATGAGTTTGCCACTTCATTTGCCGCCGCCCGCTCAAAAACGTAGCCTGGAGAGCAAATTTTGTGGAAAAAGTCATTTTTTTCAAAAGCCTTTTTTTGATTTATAAAAAAAGCGTACTTATATTATCAATTTCAGCAAGATTTTATTTTATTTTTAATAAAACGTAAATAATTGTCCTACATTCCAAAAATCTTTTCGATATTGCTTATGGTTATTTTTACATAAAACATCAAAGTTCAATGTAGTATATCTAACTATAATTAATTGTACATTTATTGGCTTTTGCTTTCGGTAATGTTAAAAAATTTAAATAATTTCAGAAATTTTTTTACATATTATTAAATTAGACTTAGTTATCAATTCAACGATGCATAAATCGTTTATCTAGTGTAATAAATGAATTCAAACTATTGCGCTTAAATCAGGCATTTCAGGTCAAATTGCAGTATTTAACAAATTTATATATTCAGGTATACAGAGCGTGTTGCATTATATTTCTCTAAAAGGGTTACGGGTTTTTTTATTTTTTTAATACTATTTCAAAAACCTAATAAGATATAAATGCAGGTAGAAAATGCGTTTTATGATGTAACATTTGCATAACATATTGTTTTAATGGGCTAATACAATGCGTTTTTTTTTATTTTACCTATTTCAGTTTTTTGTTTTTACAAATCCAGTACCTGCTCGATTTTTTGTTTATAAAAAAACAAATATTTGTAATATATAAGCGTAGTAATTTTAAAAGGAGGTTATTTGAGTTAAGCAGTCATGGAGGTTACAATAAAATATAGCTCCCTTTGTAAAGTAATTTGGGATACTCTTGCCAATACTGATATACGATCGGAAAAAGTAGGAAAACTGATTGATACCATTGTCTACTCGTATGGCTTAAATATAAAGCCAGATGAAATTGAAAATTTTTACAAAATTTATGAAAAAAGGATTAAAGATTCCGATTATTCTATACAAAAATTTATGAAGAAGAGTCAAGATTGGCTTAATAAGGAGATGTCAGTAGTTATTGAACAGAAAAAAAGGGGCCGCCCTAAAAAAGATTATGAAGAGGTCCAGATTAGGACTAAGAAGGTAAAACAGGAAGAAATGATTAACACACACTCCGCTAATGAAATAAAGGATTCTTTTAAAGCAGCTTTGACACGTATACAGCCTAAAGAAACAGGGAAAATTGTCGACGTCCTACCAACTGCGTCTCCTAAGCGTTTGAAGCGCATGATACAAAGTATTCCAACACCAAAATCATCAACTTCCTTTACCAGTGAAGATGCATTAGCTCTTTTTCTAAATTTGGGGTTAACGAGAAATAAATATGGTATTTTAAGAAAAGCTCTCATTGAAAAAGGATATGATATTTTTCCTAGCAGTAAAGCAATAAAAGAAACAAAAGAAAATATTTTAAAACCAATAACATCCCCAGTGCATGCCTCTATTGAAGGCGCAAAAGTTGAACTATCACAGTTAATTGACAATACTGTTTCTAGAATTATGTCCACATTTAGCAGCAAAGATATTGAAACATGCAAGCAATCTGATGTCGTGTTAATGTTCAAATGGGGCTGTGATGGCACATCTGGGTTTTCCGAATACAAACAACCATCTGGAAGCAGCAAAGAAAAAAGTTTTTCATCAATTTTTATGGCTTCTTTTGTGCCGTTAAGAATGCGGTTGTATAATAAATTACCTTCAACCTCGTCTGCAAATGATATATGGACGAATTTAACCCCTGGATCTAAATTTTTATGTCGTCCAATACGATTTGAATATGTAAAAGAAGACATGATTTCAACACAAAGTTTAGTAGATTCAATAGAAAGGGAAATTTCGAGCTTGTCTCCACTTTACGTGGAAATATCTGGACAAGTTATTAAAGTTTCATTTCAACCACAACTTACAATGATTGATGGAAAAGTTGCAAATGCAATTACAGACACAACATCTACTTGGAAATGTAATATATGTGGAAAATTAAGTTCACAGTTTCATGAAGATAGTGATACAATTTCTATGAACGAAAACGCTCTGAGGTTTGGGATATCGCCACTTCATGCCAGAATAAGATTTATGGAATATTGTTTACACCTCGCATACGATCTCAAATACCGCCTTATTCCAGGAAACCTAAGCCTTTCCGTAAACAAAAACACTGATCTACACAACATGAGAAAAGAAGAGAAGAAAAGAATTCAAGATGAATTTAAATTAAGACTTGGATTAATCATTGATACGCCCCTTCAGGGGTTTGGAAGTTCCAATGACGGAAATACAGCAAGGCGTTTTTTCGAAGATCCAGAAACTACCTCCTCAATTACGGGTCTCGATAAAAACCTACTAAAACGTTTTAAAGTTATATTAGCAGTCATTAACAGTAAAAAACTTATTAATGTGGCTAAATTTAAACTCTTTGCCAATGAAACAAAAGACATTATACTCACCATGTACTCTTGGAGGCCAATGACACCAACAGTACATAAAGTAATAGAAAACAGTATGTTGCCTTTAGGCGAACTGACTGAAGAAGCCCAGGAGGCCAGAAATAGAGACGTCAAACATTTTAGGCTTTTTAACACACGTAAGTGCTCCAGAATAGCTCAAAATTCCGATTTGATGGAATTTTTATTAATATCATCGGATCCAGTACTTTACTCCATAAGAACAAAATGGTTACCAAAAATAAGCATAGACATTGAAAAGGAAGATTCTGAATCTATGCATATAAACGACCTTTTAACTTTTGATACTTCAGACTACTTTGTAGAAAATGTGTAGTCCTTAGGAATATATTCATATTTTTAGCACAATTACTACTGTACCAGTTAAATTTAATAAAACCTTATCTTTAGAACAAAAAAAAAACATTATTTTGTCTTTCAAATAAATGAATATATGGTAGTTATTTACCTGTTTTATATGGAAAATTAGAACAATATATTATGCAAATGTTACATCATAAAACGCATTTTCTACCTGCATTTATATCTTATTAGGTTTTTGAAATAGTATTAAAAAAATAAAAAAACCCGTAACCCTTTTAGAGAAATATAATGCAACACGCTCTGTATACCTGAATATATAAATTTGTTAAATACTGCAATTTGACCTGAAATGCCTGATTTAAGCGCAATAGTTTGAATTCATTTATTACACTAGATAAACGATTTATGCATCGTTGAATTGATAACTAAGTCTAATTTAATAATATGTAAAAAAATTTCTGAAATTATTTAAATTTTTTAACATTACCGAAAGCAAAAGCCAATAAATGTACAATTAATTATAGTTAGATATACTACATTGAACTTTGATGTTTTATGTAAAAATAACCATAAGCAATATCGAAAAGATTTTTGGAATGTAGGACAATTATTTACGTTTTATTAAAAATAAAATAAAATCTTGCTGAAATTGATAATATAAGTACGCTTTTTTTATAAATCAAAAAAAGGCTTTTGAAAAAATGACTTTTTCCACAAAATTTGCTCTCCAGGCTACGTTTTTGAGCGGGCGGCGGCAAATGAAGTGGCAAACTCATTAGAATAAATCTCTTTACAGTATAAAAATTTCAAATCGTCTCTAAGTGGCGTGACTTTTTTTTATCACGGTCATAAACATAGAATTCCGTTCAAAAATTCATCATTTTCGACCAATGCTGGACGTAGGGTGCATATCCAAAAATGCTTTAAACTATACCATTAAGCATTTTTGAAGTCTACTCTATCAAACTATGTAAAAAACTAATCCAAAAAATATCAGCAAAATATATATAAAGGTGTGTGAAGTTACCCCTTATCTGACCAAAAAACCCCATTTTTCAGAACACACTTTTAATTTTTGAGTTTAAAATAGTATCACTGCGAAACGGCTTAAGATAATTCAAAAAAGTTTTCTTTAGGAGTTTAAGAAAGGTCATTAGAATGACTTGAAAAAATTTTGAGCATTTTCTTTGAAAAATGAATAATCTATTGGCAAAACTATTAAAAAAGTCAAGGCGAAAAATGAAGATTTTGAAATTCAAAGTGAAATATTTTTTTAACTGTAAGAGTTACTATGGTACATGAAGCATGTTTTTGCTTTGTCTCGTAACCTAGATTTAAAAAAGTCCAAAAAACACTAAAATCGATGCATGGTTATAGAAGTTATACCCCTTTAAAGCTCTTTCATACTCGAGATGGTCAACTTTGACACCCTGTAGCACACCCTGTGTTAAAACAGGGTGACCACAGAAACATTTTCCTTAAAGGTTAGCTCCCGCTTTTCAATTTTTGGGAACACCATTTCCCGATTGGACCAGTAGTTTAAAACATCTATATTTATTACCATGTTTTTTGTGTTTGGAACCACTGTGTGTTATAGGATGTATAGATGGAACCCACATAAATATTATATCCCCCCAAAAAGAGGAACGATTCAAATATAGATATTTTTAAATTTTTTTCAGTTTGTCGTGAACAAAAACTTTAACGACGATTTTTTTAATATTTTATATTTAAATACGACACTGGTGGTACCGAAAATTGTAATAGAATAGTAAACAGTGATACATTCTGTCGTTTTTCGACAACCATAATACTGATTTTTAAAAACGACTTATTTACGAGACGACAACGACACTCATAATAAGGCCGATTGTTCTGATATTCTTCGCTTTAAAAGCTGTTTACTTTAATAAAATTTTGAATTCCTCTTTTAAAAAGTGCAATTATTTTACCTTTTTTTAGTTTTACTATTTTTTAATTTTTTATATATTTTTTCATGAACACAATGGATTTTGATATCTTTTGTCTTCTCTGTTTATTAATTATAAAAATTATAAATACTCGTATCACCCATTCGGCTTAATTCCCTCTGAAGTATATAACAGTAAGTTTTAAAAATGCAACACATACAAGCGCATAATTTATTTTTATTAAAACTTAAATATCACTTATACGTCTGTTTCCCTTTTCTTTTCATAATATGTTTCTCGAAAGTATGCAACAAAAATTTGGTTTGCAACACTAACACTCTCACGCAAAATTATATATAATATTTATATGGATGTGTTTTATTTTGTTTATAATGTGATGTGTTTTATTTTGTTTATAATAAACGTTTTTTAAATATGAAACAGCCAGTACTAGTGTTATTTTAGAATTTTTTTTTTAACATTTAAAATTTAGAAAATAGGTTTAAGTGCTTAGTTTTTTGTTAAAAATTTATACATATTTTAGAATACGAAAACTTTAAAAAAAAACATATTTGTATCTGCATTAAATAACACTATGCAACAAAATGAGGGTCCTGGTATTGGGGGGTGGATGATTCTAGTGCAACTTTATTCCATTGATGCAAACATTTATTAATATCATGAAGATAATTATCTCAGATATCAGCAATACAAATCGATTTATGAAAACCGGAAAACCCGTCTATTCAAATAGGCCTTGAAGTTCAAAAACCAATAATTGGTTTTTAACAAACACGGCTTTCTTTAAGTATTTGAAAACTGGGTTTTTAACCCTCTCATGCCCGAATTAATATGGGCGGGGCTAAAAATTTTTTGAGTACAGATATGTGTTACTATAGATTCAATTATGAACTGATAAAAATTTCGAAGTCCTGGGTGTATTGGTTCGTTACTTACAGGATGTTGCCTATAGGCAACATTGGGCAATTGTGGTGGTAAAAAAAAAACATTTAAATTATTTTTTAATGAATTTTTTATTGAAATTTAAGTATGAAATGATACAAAACAATTTTTTTGTGGGTTGCAACATAAATGAACATTACATTTGCTGCATTTGGATCTCGGGTAACCAATGTGGCATAGTCTGCACCTATTTTTCCCTCCCCATTCCACCCAGTGACCCATGTTGTCAAAACGTGAGGCTTTTGCAGGTTCTGCAACACATCTTCTTCTGTAGGTGCTTGATTTAGCGGACGTCGAAAGAGTTGGCGATGATGGTGAAGAACATGTAGACGAAGGGGATGTCTCCACCGTTGAAAGGAGTGATAATGGTCGTCCTCTTTTTCTTGGAAAAACTGATGTCTGAGTTGCGTTCATAAGCTCGTTAGCAATTTCTAACTGATTTTATCAGTGGTATATGCTTTACTTCGCCATCTGTGTATTTGAGGTCTCTGCGATACAGTAGCCAACTATTGACCACAGAGGAATTTATACACCAGTATACTATACGCATATACCATTTATTTGATCGGTGGTTGATTTTGTATAACTCTAGGAGCATGTCAGCAAGATTAACCCCTCCCCTATGTTTATTATAACAATCAACTATACCTGGAGGGGGGATAATAACAAACTTTTTCTCTTTTCGGCACCATCTCTTGCACTCACTAATGGGGTTTTTACCTATATAGTTAGACACCAGTTACACGCTCTTGTTATCATACCAACGGCAGGCAATCAAGTTGTGCGTTGCCTCAAATTTAAAATCGCTTGATCCACGTCCTCGCTTTTGAAGCTCCTTTTCACTACTTAGAGTACAATTTTTCAAACGATTGCTTCTAATTGTACCAACGGAAAGTATACCTCTTTGTCTGAGAGCAATCGTCAAGCTTATTGACGTAAACCAGTTGTCAAAACATAGTTTGAAGTTTTGGTTTATAGGAATATTAAATGCTAAGTGTAAAACAATGTCTGATGAAATACCCAAACCAAAAGTCTCGCACGTTCCTTCCCCAATGTAGAGGCAAAAATCATAAATTATGCCAGATACACCAGCCTTATTAACATTTTAAAGCCCCACTTATGGGGCTTATTTGGCAAATATTGTTTTAAACTTTGTTGACCTAATAAAAAATATATTATGGCGTTAATAGAGAGCTATTTGCATATGTATGTGGACGTAAAATTGCTTACCTTTATATGCAATCATTTGCTCGTCTACGCTTTGGAATTCTTCTTGGGAAATTTCGTTGAACTTTTGTTTTAGAAAATTAAGCAATGGGCGAACCTTGTATAATTTATCATACCCAGGTTGCTCTTTTTGAGGCTGAACAGCGTTGTTGTTAATATGGAAAAATTTTTTAATTTTTTCAAATCGAGTTCTTGGCAAAGAATATACCGTATATACCTATAATAAGAATAATGGTATATACCTATATCGAAACATTTTTCCTAGGAAGTTAAAACTTTTATTTTTGCTGTTCTTCTTTTATTAATATTTAGCAAAAAAAATCTGCTAATTTTAGAGAATTTTCTGTGCCCAGATGAAAAGGATAATATATGAACATGCATGATTTCATGTATGAACATATATTGTTTCATATATCAGCATGTATGAAGATGTATAGAAGCATATATGGATTCATACATGCAAACAGAAGTTCATATATGGTAATGTATGATATCATGTATTGAAATATATGTAAAATATTGTTCCATATAGTATTATATTTTTTTATTGTTGTGATATATTTTTATGTACGTTTTATTTTTAAATTTTAAAAAATTAAAACCAAAAGTTTATTTTTCGACATTTTATTATAAATTAAACGTGAGCAAGATTATTCAAGTTCAAGATCATTTGTTTTCTTTTTAACCAAAAAACCATGCAATGTTTCTCGTATTTATTTACTGCTCATCGGATAAATAAAACAATACGGGTAAAGCGTTGATCTTTTTCCTTAAAAATTTGGGTAGAATATTCTAACAATTCTACATTGGTTCTCTGATGATTTTCGTTGACGCGAAATGAAACATGTAAGGTCCTGTCAGTAGATAAAGTCTGCTATAAGTTAGCGGGCAAAACCTTTTTTGAGTAATAAATAAACATTGCACGGTTTTTTGTTTAAGAAAAAAACAAATGACCTTGAACTTGAAAATGATCTTAAACTTGAATAATCTTGCTCACATCATAATTTTTATGTATTATTAACTTAGAAATAAACAATTATTGTTTCTTTAACTTATGGGAAGTTAGACTTTTAAGTCGCAGAATCTAAAAGTGATTTTATTTTTAAACTCTCATGACCGGTACAAGTCAATATGAATAGAATTCCGATTTGTCAGATTTATATACACTGCCAAATGGAAGCCTCGTGCAATTTTGGAAAGTGATGTTTTTTTAAGCCAAGTAAGTTTTTTTTTCTTCGTTTTGCAGAAATGGCGTTTCAAAAAGGGTTTTGCGTACTACAAAACTTATTAGAGGATGAAATATCGTCAATAATGGAAACAATGCACGAGGGCATAAGTAGCTGCTATAGCTCAAATGAGGATGAAGAGAACTATAATATGGATGATTTAAACGTCGCATTTGAGAATGTCTCAATTGATGATTCAACTGAATCAGAGGAATTGCCCCAACCTCCTCTCTTTGAATTTCATGGAAATAAGGACTGCCCACAGTTCAAAAATGTTTCATTGGATGAAATATGTTTGCAGCTTAATGTAGCTGATACAAAGTTTAGAGATAAAATGCCAATGCAACAAGAGTTGAGATATTTAAATACTCCATACGAAGTTTTCTGGTTTTTTGTTAACGATGAATTACTAGGATTTTTAGTAGAACAAATGCGTGCAAAATTGTAACTACCAAACTCAATCATTTTGTATTAAATGCAAAATTAATTTGTTCAACACATCACAAAAGAAATATTTTTCAATTTTCATAACAATTAAGCATAAATTAATTTTGTAAAAAAAGAAAATGTTATTTTATGTTTATATTTTTTTAAAAAAATAAGTATTTTACACAAAAAAAGTGTGTATTTTATGTTACGCCATTATAATATTTTTCACCACTGTATCTAATGTACAAATATGAAATAAATAAATTAAATTTTTAACTGCAGAAGGTCTCTTTTTAATGATCTTTTTTTTAAATTTATCAAAACGTTAATTCATTTATTTTAGTAGTAAATGTAAACAATAAAAAATCAGTATTGTCCATTATAAAGCCTCAAATATGCCAATATAACGATTTTTTACTATTCTCTACCTTATAACTCGAAAACAAAAGGCAAACTACCCTATGGGGAATGGGACCGGTTCTGCGTGTGATACAGGATCGGTCCTTTCGTGCCTGAGATCGGTTCTCTGCTAAGCCCTACCCTATGTAAACCACTGGCAACTTTAATCTTGGCTTGTCATAGAGGGGGTACTGCTTTAAACCACATAGTGGAATGCCACAGGACTAACCAAAGATGGGCATACCACAAGACTGTCGCAAAAGGGCCATGTTGTGTCAAATAAACGAAAACTAAACAGCTTCCAATGGGTAAAATTCTGGCCAACTGGCTTTTTCTTGTTAATAAGCATTCTGGTTAAGTGGTATGTCCTCCCTTTACCAGTCACAGGATTGGTAATTTTAGGACAATTGACACTGCTTAACCCACTTCAGTGTTAAATTATACCAGTCCTGTGATAAGTCAACCTTTAACCAGTCACTTTTAGGTCAATTGACTCCTCATTTCCCATAGGGTAATTTCAGATTTGAATTTCTCATGCTCAAATTACCCAGAATCGCTTTGTATTTCAATCAAAAAACTATTTTTTTTAGTGGCATAGTCTAAAATTGCACAAGGCTGCCTTTTGGCATTTCAAATATTTTTACCTTTTACAGGTTAACAAAGCTACCTATTCATTTGTGTATGCCATTTTTAAGCAAAATTAAGCAAAAACAAAAATTAAGGCATTAGAGTGTTAATAGGTTTTAATTTAATCGGACCTCAGAGGTTTTAATTTAATCGGACCTCAAACAAATTCAAATACATATATGAAAAATATTAGAAAACTATATATATGAAATATATGGTTATGCATATGACCATATACCCTCAAATTTTTGTATCCGAACATATATAAAACTTCATACATGATAATATTTGATAATTTTCACATGTTTAACATAATTTGTAGCAGCCTTTTCTGCTATTTTTACAGGTTTATTTAAATAAGTGTGGGTCTGCTAAAAAAACGTGTATATCAATTCAAAGTTTTTTGGCCGTTGAGTAGTGTAATTTAATTTATCAACTTAGAAAAGCTGTAAAATGGGATTTAAAACCTATATGCAAAGTATTAAAAAATATTTTAAAATTTCACGAAAATCTACAATGAAATCAGAATTGTTTATTAAATTTAGGAGTGATTGATGAATATGAAAAATTATGGATTTTCGTCTTTTGCACATTTTTGTTAATTTACCCATTTCTAATCCGGCCTAGCAATATAAAATGCAGAAATAATTTAAAAATCATATAAAACCTTAAACTTCAGCTTTGTATTTATTGACACACGTGTATGTTTATATGTATATTAAAAAAGTTCATTGTATGTGTGTGTACGGGAATGTTAGTGTTTTTATATAGATAGCATGCAAGTGTCCTCTTATATGTAGTAGGTAAATGCATCAAACACAATAGCCGTTGATGATGTTGAAGAGGACGATGACTACGATTATAATGACAATTTTCTACACTTAACCCAATTCAAAAGTGGGTAATACCACAATATGCATCGCTTACCTTTTAATGATGTTTTTTTTTTTTTTTGTTGCTGTTGCTGTTGTTGTTTGTTAAGTGTTATTGTTGGTCCAAGCTCAAGTTAAGAGAATACAAATTTTACATTACAAAATTTTATATATGTATTTATGTAGTTGTGTAGGTATTTCGTCCAGTTTAATATTCATACAATTTAAGGATTTTGAAAAGCAAATTATGAAAAAATTATTGTAATTCTGAAATTGACACAACTTGATGTTCTTTTTCTTCATGTGACTTTATTTAAATGCTTTTTTTGTGTATGTATTTTTTTTTTTTCAACTACTACTTATGTAAACATCAATTCCTTTTTTTTTTTTTTGAGTATATACACAGAAATTTTGCTTAAAAAAAACTTTATCAACGCACATTGTTGTTTACTATTTACATATTTACAATACAAATTATATTATATAGAACTCAAACTTATATACTTTTCTTTAATTTTTACTACTACAACACAATTCTTTCGTAATTTGTATATTATATGCGTAAAATGCGAATGCGATTTGTCACTTTTTATTTAAAAATTAATTTTTGATTAAGTATTTATCAATTTGTATTCTTAATATTTTTGATTATTTATTCCAATAACACTAAGTTTTTATTAGAAATTGTTATTTGATACACACACATGTTTAAAGTTTTCTTAAAAATCTACCGTCGAATTCACCTGTTCACGATTCGTTTAAATGACAAACTACTGTTATAATTAAAAAAATTATAAATTTTTAGCAGCTGACTTTTAGTGGAGACTTTTGTAGTGCGCATGTATTTGTTTACAATAGTGTATACTTTATAAAAAGTTTATCATAGAAAAATGTGGTAAGTTTCAATATCTGGCAAAGCCCTCTCTGCTTATTTTGGTAGATAAATATTTTCGAAATCTCCTTTCAAGTTCGAAAAATTTATTTATTAGTGTAAAAGTACTATTTGAAATTATGGATTATACTCAAATGTACCAAATTATATGGTACCAAGATACAATATAATTGTCCTTTTTTAAACAAATGTCCCAACACAGATAAAACTTAAATAAATTGTTGAAATATACAGAGTTTTTATTATATTTGAGTTGAATTTAAGTTAAATGAAAATATAAATTTTCTATGCTAAAATTAGCAAGAACTTTTACGGAATATTTGTTGACAAAAATACCCAGGTAGAAAAATACAATCTTTAAAACGTTTTAAAAGCATTTTTCATGATGGTACAAGCGTTTTCAGAACATACCAAGTTACAAATTTAAAGCGTTTTGAGAATGTGCAAAATGATAACCCAAATTTACGGTCTGAGGATGGTATTTTATAACGTTCTCAAAACATTGCAAAACAAAATTTTTGAAATGCTTTTTCAATCGTTAAATAAGTATTTGCAGAACATTTTGGCTTACAGTTATTAAGCGTTATGAAAACGACCCAAATGATAACCGCTTTGAGGGTTGTAATTTTGAACATGTAAACATGTAAAATATGATTAAAATAATATAAATAAAGTAACAAAACATTGTAATTTTAAATAGTTTAACTAGCGTTTTATTAAGTTTTGAAAAAGTCCTCTAAAATATTGCTTTATCTGTCCTCAAAATATAGTGCTTTATGAAAGATATACAAGGACTATACACTTTATAGAGTCGCTACATTATGGGCTGGCCATATTGAGTGATTTATTGAACTCGGTTCATGAAGAGAAAAGCATATAAAAAAATTGCATAAGAAACCGAGTTCGCATATAGATAGACCCCTTATGACAGTGTTGTTTTTTAATCAGTAAAATATTTTGTAAAAAAAAAATTATTTCTAAAGTACTATTGGCAAATGTTAGAAAAACGCTTTAACGCAATGGTTTTACATTGGTTTTATTTTATAAACCGTTGTAAATTTTGTACGATAAGAACTTCTAAAGTACTTTTTACAAACGTTGGAAAAACGCTTTGAACCAATGTTTTACAGTGTTTTTATTTCACAAATATTTGTAAGTTTTGTATAAAAAGTATTCCTAAAATACTTTGTCCGAACGTTCGAATAGCAATCCAAAATAATGTTTTTTAAATGCTTTTTTTTTCGTATTATTTGCAATTATCGCTTTGGAAACGCTTTTATTTTAGTACCATCAAAAACAAACGTTTTGAAAACTCTTCGTTTTTTGTACCATCCCAAATTTCTACCTGGGTAGCTTTATTAACTATTTCTTAAAAACTTTGGTACGCTGAACACGAGTATTTTTAGAATCGGACTACCGTTTTTGTTCCTCCATTCTAGAAATTTTTAAGTAATATCTTACAATCTTTTGGGTTTACACTCAAATAGTTCACTCAAAAAAATAAGTTAGTAGAAAAGTTAGTAATATGTCTTGTAAATCAAGTACACTATTTTTCAAAAAATATTTTGCTAAAATTGTGTTATCAGATAAAATTTTAGTTATACTTATTCAGCACTTAACTGTTTTGAACTTTTGTTTTATTAACATTTTACTAATGTTTTACTAAGTTATTTTGTTAAAAAAAATCTGCTGATAAGCATATTAAAAGTGTGGACGACAACCAGATTGAAAAATATACGCAGCACGAGGTAGATTTCGTGGCTGTTCGAAAAACCGCATTTGCTTTCTATAAAAATACCAAATGCAGTTCAGAAAATGCTATTTGAAAAAAGTTCCAAACGAAATTCAAAAAATACCAATTGAAATTCAAAAAATTCCAAATGTAATTCAGAAAATTACAAATGCAATTCTGAAAATACCAAATGTAATTAAAAAAAACCCAAATGTAATACAAAAACAAAAAAAAAAACGGAAAAAACACAAATGAAATTCAAAAAACTACCAACTGAAATTCAAAAAATAACAAACATATGTCAAACATATGCCAAACAAACTAGTTTACTCACTACATGAGAACTAATATATATATGTATAAGGTCGAAGTAAAAGATTATCACCATTGATCAAACAATAAATTGAAAACTTGTTATTTGTGTGTATGTCTACCTTTGGAAAATATTCAATACACGTTTTTGTTTCTTTGGTATGGGATTGTTACCTCTTTGAAAACGTGTTCTGATGATGGGAACTTAGAAAATTCTCGAAATACATCAATCAACACATTCCTGAAAGAGTCAAAGAATATATTTGAAAACAAAAACTCTATAGATTATTTGTTAAGACAATATCCTAATAAAGAAATATAGAGTATGGTCTCGAACTTGAATAATTTTCATTTTCATTGCACAATTAAAGGTCGAAAAATAAGACATAATTTCTATTTTTAATAAAAATTATAACAAACTTAATATAACAAATGTTATTCAAAAAATATCAAATGTAATTCAAAAACTATCATTTGAAATTCTTTTGATATTTTTTGAATTAAATTTGGTATATTTTTGAAAATACTTGTTATTTTTTAAATTTTTTGGATATCATTTGGTGTTTTTTTGAATAACATGTGTTATTTTTTGACTTTAAATTTTTAGTTGTTGAATTTTTGAACTACATTAGGAATTTTTTTGAATTTAAAATGATATTTGAAATATTCTGAAATACAAATGCGATTTTATGAATAAAAAATCTGTAGAATCTTGATGTATGCAGCTGATGTTAAGCTATTTTTATCCTTGAATAGAAAATCAGATTGCATTTTGTTACAGCATTCATTCTGTTTAATGGGAATGGTGAATGGTGTGGTTTTAATGGGATGTCTCTTAATTTGAGAAAGTGCAAGAAATTGTCTTTTTACAGGTCATGCTGAATTCGGTTTGATTACTTCGTTGGAACTTATGGGTTGGAAAATGTTGTTTCGTTTTTGGATTTATGAGTCTTACTTGATCATAAGTTAAGCTTTAATTTGCATGTTAATTCAAGCGTTAATAAGGCAAAATCATTGCTAGGTTTTATGAAAAGGTGGTGTAAGGAATTTGATGATCCTTATGTTACAAGAAATTCATACATTAGTCTTGTTAGGCCTATTCTAGAATATGCATCGGTCGTATGGTCCCCAAATTATGGTTGTTATATTGATAGTATAGAATCGATTCAGAAACAGTTTCTGTTATTTGCTTTACGCGGATTAGGTTGGAGTGTGACTCAAAATGTGCCACCCTATGAACATCGTTTACAGCTTATTGATCTCCCTACACTTTGGAAGAGAAAATTAATGCTAGGCGTAACATTTATGGTTAAATTAATTAATGGTGAAATTTATTCGCTGTTCTTACTTGGGAACATAGATTTTAATGTTCCAGTTCTGGTAACAAGGAATTATGTTGCTATACAAACGTCGTTTTGCAGATATAATTATGAGGAATTTAATCCATTTCGATGTCTATGTACAAATTTTAATGAGTTTCACAACTTATTTTCTATGTCCGATCCTATTAATAAAATAAAACAGTTATTATTACGCGAGATTTAACTTTACATTTCTATATCCGTTGTTGCCAACTATTGTATCTGTAGCGATATGTCGGATTATTCTTTTGTGGTTGAGAATCTTCCGACTGCCTCCAGATATTTATTAGGGATAATAAAACGATTTTTTCTTTTTTATGGCCTTTGTTGCCAAATATTGTACCTGTAGCGATGTGTCGGAATTTTCTTTTGTGTGTGAGAATTTTCCGACTGCCTCCAGGTATTTTGTACAAAACTTTGCAGATTGTGCCTGCCTGCTCTGTCTGTTCCTCTTTATGCTCATGGTTGTCTGCCTTTTTTTCCATTGTTCCAGTTTAATTAATTATAATCCTGTCTGTTTCGGTTTTTGCTCCTGTGCTGTTCCTGCTTTGGCTCCTGTGCTTGTTGTGTGTCTTTGATGTGGTCCATCTTTTGCGCCTGGCTATTTGTCTGCTTCTAATCATCAATATCTCATCATTTAATTTATTTATTTTTTGTCCTTTATTGTTTATAATTTTTTTTTTTTTTTTAGTTTTTTTTTTTTTTATTTTTAATTTTTTATTTTTAATTTATATTTTTATATATATAAAATTTGTATTTTTGCCTAAAATTAATTTATTCTTATTTTTATTTTTATTTGTTTTGTATGTTTTTAATTACTTACTTCATTACATATTAATCAATTACTTCTTATATTTTTATTATTTCTTATTATTATTATTATTATTATATTATTCTGTATTTTTCGAATTTTGGTTTTCCAGCTGATGTACATAAATTGAAAATAAATATATATCATATTTTCTGAAATACATATAGTTCTTTTTGAATAACAAATGCAGTTTTTGATTACAATTGTAGTTTCTAAATTACATTTGGTATTTTCGGAAAATCAAATTCAATTTTGAATTTATAAATAGAATTTTTTGCAATTGATGTGTGATTTTCTGAATAACAAATGGATATGGTGTAAAGTATATTGTCCAGTTTCAAAAATGTTGTTAAATGATGATAATAGTAAATTGTAGCATCTGTGGCGTTCGATCCAGATTATAGGATGAACGAGGGATGACTCTAAATTTTTAAAGAGCCGAAAGTTGTAAAAGTTTGTGTTAAATAACCTTACATGCAAGAATCGACAGTGAAGACTATAGGGAGCCATTATTTCCGCTAGCTGTCAGTCGTATGGGGGGTCTTATCTTCCTATCCACTCTTTATGGTATACCGATCCCTGTCACAAAATTTGTATTATAGACTCCCCTAAGGATTAACTAAATATCAAAAAAAAAAACACATTACTCTACTGAAGGACCAAACTCGACCATAGTAGCAAAATCAATATTGCCCCCCTTACCATGGCTCGAAAACAAAAATACAAATTTACTAATAAATGTCCCATTCACTTCATCATACTTAATATTATGGCCTCTTAGTTGTTATCAGAGACCTGCGTTCAAAACCCGCCCTACCAATGGTTTTAGCCACGCACAATTTTGCTAAAACCCCACGAACTCAGATTAATACCCTATTTACATCACATCCGTAAGAAAAACCACGAAACTTTTAGAATTCCATATTAAAATTTATATATTCAACAAAATTCAAGTTGTACATACTGTACGATTAAAACTAAGCTTAGATCAGAAACAATAATCATTGAAACTTAAAATATAAACTGCCACTTGGCATTATTAACTAAATGAACATTTTATTTTCCTACAATAATTTAAAACTGCAAAAAAAAAAAAATTGTATAAAAGTTTACGATTTGTATTTAACCAATAGTTCAATATGTTCGCGGTTTAAAATTAATACCTTATTGAATTTTATGCGGAAAAGAAAAATTATTGTCTAGGTAATTCACGAATTAAACCGAACGGCCACGAATGCTCATAACGATGTTTAAAAAATATAAGAGTTTTCCCTAATCTAGGTACTTAAATATATGCAAAGTTTAAAGATTGAAAAATTTAATTTATTAAAAATTATTGGTACTATATTCTAATATAAATCATTAACATTTTTTCTTGGGTGTGTAGTTGTTACTCCATGAATAAACAAACAAAAAAAATATGAATTTTTCAATATTTAAAGGTATTTACAAATAGCACTGTTATGGAGCATAGAATAAAACAAAATTGATTTTAAGAGAGCATCAAACAATTTCCAAATTATTGAATGTACTAACAACTAAACATTAATACAAGCCTTAGATTAATGACGCCAAAAAACACAGAGGTTCTGTATTTTGTTCTGTTATAATCTGAGTCTAACAAACAACCAAAATTAAATAATTATAACACTCTCTTTGTTTTGTGAGTCAAGTTTGTTTTTGCTTTTACACTTTTAAAAGTACCATCACTATTCTATTTTTTGTTTGCAGCAAATGTTAAAATATCAAAATTAAAATAATAAATTATTTAAACTCACCAAAATTTAGCAGCAACCGCAGATCGTAGAGGCCTCTGGAACTTAGGTTGAGTGGGGGTGATAAAACTTTGCTAAAATTCTATGTTTTAACATTGGCTGCTTAATGTTAATATTATACTAAATAATTTTTTAGGCGTAGAGTACGTGGGTAGTGCAATAAGTTTTAGGTGTATGTTAATTTAGGTGTTTCTGAATTATTTAACTAATTTACGTTAAAACAAAATTTACGGTAACCAAACCGTATTCGTCTTCAAATTCTTAAGGTATCACGAAAAAATCTCTAAATTTTAATATTATTTCGATATTCTTGGATTTTTTTTTTTTTTTTTTTGTTTCAATTTTAAAAACGCTGATTTTCTTTGGATAATTGCCGATCGCAATTAGTTATAATTTTAAATTCTGACAATCACGACCGATAAATGACTATATGACGACCGTATAATAAATTTTACTAACGATGAATATCCGATTTGACTAAATTTTATATAGTTTAGAAAACTTAAATTATGTTTAAAACTTTGTGAAGTCTTACTAGTTTTTGATTAAATATTTAACACGATTTTTCAACGACGAATAATTAGCTGAGTGTTGTTGATTAAGAAACAAAATTGCAGATCGGTGACATTTGGGTAGCCTTCACTCCAATAATTTTGGTTTTGATATCTTTGCTTCTACGCAATTCTCAATACTGGCTCATGCAGTTATATTGATTTGTTTTTGAAGCAAGTAATTTTATTCGATGGCAATTTCTAGTGAGGGTTTTTTTTTTTGTTTTATTATTCTGTATTCGATGACGTATTTTATGGTGTTTTTTTATTTTTTTTTAATTATCTCTCCGAAGACAAAAAAAAAGTACAGTGGTGGCTCAAAAGCGAGCCCACCACAAAATATGATGAAATATGTATTATTTTTAAATCACACTTCCTAAGAACCAAAAAGATTTTGTTATCTTATGAAAAAAAAATGTATTTGATATAAAATTTACCTGTAGGACGCAATGGAAAAGTTACAATGGAAAATGCAAATATTGGTAAATATTCCCAAAACGTGAAAAATTTCTACAACTCCTTGCAAGATTTGGATTATTGTTACACTATCGGTTTGCCTTCTAATTAGCCTTGGTCAAAAGACCAAGAAAATAATGTGTCTCGAAGACGTTCTTCACGTGGTATATGGTCAAATCTATTTTAACACAAATTTTTATTTTTATTTAAATTTTTCACTCAAAATATGGATTATATTACCTGTATTTTAATTTATTAAAAATAAATTTCGGAATAATCAGCTTAAAAACTTCTCAAGAAAAAGATGATTTTCGATTTAAAACATTCAGAAATTATTTTCTTATTCTTTTGTTCTTTTAAGACAGGTTTTTTTTCTTACGTCTGTACACTATGCGAGTTAGTTACAAAAGGAAGTATTGAAATTTTTTTAACTTATTGAGTAGACAAAGAAGAGCAAAAATTTAGTCGTTTAGTATTGTCGATCTACACTACTTTTTAAAGGTAGTATAGAATATAGCAACACGACAACACTGGAAAGTGTATTGAAAATTATGTTTTTAGATTATTCAAATAAGTTATTGAAATACATATTTGAAATCTTTTCAGACATATTTCAATAAATTGATTCGAAAAAATATTTAAGTTTTACTAAAATAAATATATGCATGTTAAAATCCTTCTATTTCGGAGTGCTTAGAATAGACGCAAACCCAAATGTTTAACAGTATACCGTAAAGGTGCCTTAAAATTTTGTTAACATGTAGAACACTTGCAATGCATTAAATAATTTCAACCAACACATTCAGACTAAAATAAATTAAATTTTGTACTTTTACTACAAAAATTATAAAATATTTAAAAAATAAATAAACTCACAGACGTATAAAAAAATTAATCAACAATCATGATAATTGAATGAATTAGTTAATATTTTTGAGTTAATTAAATTAATTTTGTTATTAAAATTATTATAATTATATTGACATCAAATTAGAGTAAATTTTTATAAAATAACATGGAATTTGTTCAATGAAATTTTCATCAACGTACTTATGTACTAAAATGAATAAAATTCCACCATGATTTGAGGCTTTAAGAAAAAACCAAAAATTGAATTTTAAATTTAATTTTAAAAAAAATTAGTCGACCATTACACATCATATGTAGTAAACAAATTATTAGAAGCCGAAAAATTCTATTGTAGACTTTTCGAAATTTTATTGCAAAGAGACACGCATTATTTTTGTACTCTCTCCTCAAAACCGTATGTCTTTCTCTTTGTTTATTTGCAAAAAAACAAAACTTTCGAAGTCTACATAAAAAATTCGAACACTGGTATTGTAATATGCCAATTCATACATTACAGATTTAAGCTTATTTTGTTAAATTATAGACGGTTTTTTGTTATTTATGGTACTTTAAAAAGGAATGGAAACAACAAAAATTTGTATCTGTTGAATGATGATAAGCCAGACTAAGGAGCGTATATGTATGTATAAAGAGTATAATTTTGGATAGTTCAGTAGTATTGAGTTGGTAAGTATTCAACTAAGGGCATAAAAGTGCCAAATTCCTTAAGTTTAAATACTTTTGATGTTTAAACCTAAAGTCATACACTCTCATATACATACAGGCATAAAATATATGAGGGTCAATTGAAATATAGAAAATGATAAGTCTACAACTTTCATATGAATAGTATTTTGATTGAAAGCTAATTAAGGATTGAGATCAGTCAAATTAGTGCACGCATTTTACCTTGTAAGTTCATTTGCATACTTCAAACGAAATATTATTTTATCCACTGGGCTTTGAAAATATATCCTAATTGTGTGTAAAAAGTATCAATCAAAAGGATTTGTTAGTTCGTCAAGACATGGACAATCTACAAAAAGTAGGAGCAAAAATAATTAAAATTTAATAAGAAAAACCTGATCGTACTCTTACAGCAATTATTAAAAAAATTAAATATTTTACGGAATACGGATTCTAGCATTGTTAAAAAATGTTATGAAACTATTACTGTTAATAAAAATCCTCGAACCGATATTTAAATGAGTATTTCTGATAAAAATAATGCTAAGAAAAAAATTGGGCTTTTAAAGAACTTTCGTTGCATGTCAAACAGAAAATCAGCAGTAAAGCCAACCGTTCAGAGCTTTTGGTCAGAACAGGTAAAAAAGGTGAACGGTTAAAAACATATAAAGCGCAAAAAGTGTCGAGTCGAAATTCCAGGAAGAATGAGGAGACCAAAAAACGAGCCAAAAAAAGGTGTCGTAATTTTGTACCAAAATATGGTTGTTGTCTAATGGATGGCGAAAACCACGTACTTGGCGACTTTTCCCAGCTTTCAGAGCAGAAATTTTATATAGAGGATACGAAAGGAGATGATGAGGAATCGATATGGACAAAAAAAAAAACAAAGTTTACAACCAAATTTGTAATTTAGCAAAAAATTTTCACTATCTGCAAAAGGAGTACTTTTTACATAACTACACGTAACCGCTGTGTACATAATAAATCGTTTAAAAATAAGTATTTGTCATTTATTTGGAAACATGAAGTTTCGATTTTCTCGACCTAGCATCTTGTCATTAATGCAAATCAGCGGTAGAGTGGTATCGATGCCATAATGTGCTTTTGTTACCAATGGTGGCGAATCCGATTAACTGCCCAGAACTGATACCAATAGAAAGATATTGGGCTCTGGCAAAAAGAATTATGGTTAACACAAAACAAGTCGCCGAAAACTTTTAAAGGTCATTGAAGAAACAATAAAAAGCATATTGGCTGGAATTTCTAAAAAAGTAAAAATATTAATAAAAAAAATAATTTGTTAACGCTGTTTAGAAAAATATCAATTTCTATACAATACATTTTAATAAATCGTTATGTTTATTAAAATTGATTGACTATATCAAAAGTTATATTGGTTTATTCATGCACCAGTTTGCCTGATCTCAGTCCTTATATAAACTTAAATGTTTGTAAGTTAAACGTTTATTTTTTTTTTTTTTGCTCAGTTAAGGTCTATATGAATGTTTTGGAAAACTTTTCCTTTGCTTATAGATTGATTATAGATTTGATGATTTTTAATATTAAAAGCATGTAGCGAAAAAAAGACTAATGTATTTGAAGAGTAATGATTTTTTAAATATAAAAATCTCAAAAAGTCTGGCATCACAAAATGCAAGCAAATATTTTACAAAACAAGCAAAAATATGCTTGTTAGGAAAATACCCTAACCTCGTGTTTGATTACTAACAATTGATGTATTCCGACCCGAAGTCGTAGATTTTAATAAACTTTGGATATGTTGTAAAGGAGCAAAACAAAAAAGAGACACGTTTAAGCGCCAAAAAGTAGGGTTAAAAATTCATTTGTTTTTGTATGCAACCTTGTTTTTAGTTTATTTAAGAAAAAAATGTTTTGACTCTCATATTGCATATATAGTGAAACCAGAGTTGACACATTTTTGAATTATTTGAAATATAGGGAAATAAGGCTATTCGTTAAAAGTCGAATAAAAACCGAACGGTTTAAAATACCGGAAAAATCTTAGACACCTCCTCGATTGAATTAAATAGGCCTTACTATGTTTAGATTAATACATTATTTTTAGATAAATACAACTACAATTTCTTAATAAAACGCCAGATTTAATGTTACTCAAAACTCATTTTTTTAATAACAAATATACTTGAATGTCTTTGGCCACAATTGGTACACCAGTGAATGTGTTTTCAAATAAACCTTTCATTTGATACCAAATTTGTAGTTCCTTTTAATAGAAAGAAATAAATCACAAAAAACTTAAAATGGGCTAATTTTTGACCAAACTTAGAAACCACTAAACATGAGATTGGGCAGCTAAAAAAACACGGGTCCCTTAAATTCTTATTCTCTACAGCATATCTGAAGTTCGTTAAGATCTGCCGGTCCGGGTAGGGATACATTCCTTGTATAAAGACAATAAGTATGTTCGATTACTTTCCCAGTAAAGTCCAGTAAAAAATAACCAGTATCAAAATTACAGAGAGTAAGACAAATTTACAAAAAAGTAAACGAACGGAAACTTTGTAAGAATTTGTAAAATATATAAATCAGCTGATTTTAAATACCAAATATTAAAAAAAAAATTAACTGGTCATTATGGAAAAGATAAAAGTTAATTGAAATAGTCGACCAGAAATAATTTAAAATGTTTTTTAACTTTTTCCATAGTTAATTCTTTAATATTTTTCACTTTAAGTCCATAAACAATTAAAATTTAATTTAATATTTGTTTTTGTTTACTAAAAATACAAGCATATTTTTTCAATCATATGTTTTTTCTTCTTACAAATTCTTACTTGCAAAAATTTATGCATTAAAAACTTGTAAGTTTTTGATATCAACCTGTCACTTTACTTTCTCTTTTAACTATTTTTTACTGATTATTTGTGTAAACGAACGCCTTCCAGTAAAAACTTTTAAAAATTGTACACATTTTTGCATAAGCAAAATGCTTGTAAATCCAATACTATAAAGTCTGTAAAATTTTATGTAATGTTACCCAAAATGCATAAATGTAGACATCAAATGTTTCATTTTACATTTTGGGCAAACAAATACGCATTTAATGTATTAATAGATTATTTTCATTTAAAATTACACAATTTGTGTGTACAATGATAAAAATTAGGCATATTGAGTGTAAATGTACGAACATTTAAAAGTAATAACGAAAATGTCATTTAAACAACATTTAAATAAATAGAAAGATACAAAACAAGAAAACAAATTCAAAAAAAAATTATAAAAACAAAATTTCATATCGCGAGAGAGCGAAATATTATTAAATATTAGGCTTCATTACTCTAGAAATTGAGAGATGAAGATGTAGCAGTTGAAAATCATATGGAAGGCAAACAAACTAAATCTATGGTCTTAACAATGAAAAGAAGAATAATCTTTACAGTTGAAGAGTAGATCCAGTGGTAATGACGGAAAATTTGTCCGAAAATATCAAAAGAGAAGTAAGATCAATTTACGGATACAATTACTTTTGAGGGATTTACACTTCTAACCGCTTTGTTATCCCCTTTCTGCAGATGCAGCTATGACAACAATATGATTTACAACATGTTCAAATGTATTTTTTAATCGGATAATAGTAGTAAAAAGAAGATTAACATAAAAAAATATTTTATTGAAAAAGTAAAATTCAATGTTTTACAAAATAAATTAACGACTTAAGATACTAGAGTCTCTGAAATCTCATTTTAAAGCTACTGAAATCGTGGTTTTACTGTTATAGAAGAAGTATTCACTTTTTGGAAGCAAAATCCTTTAATTGTGCTGCTGCGGGCTCCAAAGTCATCTGTATTTTTAATTACAGTTTTATACCCAGAAAAAAGATTGGTTGAAATTCGGTGGAAGTCATTAACATTTATTTGATAGGACGTTATTTTATTTGGAACTACCAATAATCGAATAATAAAGCAAAAAACACTGTACTGGAAATTAAAAAAGGGGAAAGAGACTGAAAAACAATTATTGGTATTTCCAATCAACTTTTCAATAAAATTCGGTTGGTAATTGCGTACGATAGAAGCAACCATTTATTTTGTGATAATACAAGAGAATTGGTACCATCTATAAATTTTTAATAAAAATTGTCCATAACTAAAAGTGGTTACTGCAAATGCCACTAAATTAGTGGTTCGGTAGTACCAACCGAATTATGGATTGCATTGTTTATAGAAGGAACTAATGATTGGTATTGGTAAATGAATTTGAGACAATAATTGAAGGGGTTATTGTAAAAACTTGATAAGCCACATTTTATTTTTAATTTGGTTTTGCCGCTTAAATTTTAAACAGTTTCAAAAAATATGACTTTTACATTACGTTTATACTCTAGGTACTTGCACTAAGTGTTTAAGCAAGATTTCTATTACATATTAATCAATGAATGTCTAATAAGAAGCGAAAATCCATTAAACTTTAAATGTGGATTATCAAGTTTTTACAATAAGCCCTCCAGTTGTTTTCCTAACAAAATACTTAAATTCAAATTTAGCACTCAATAGTGTTTGTGGTGTAGAGGATAGAGAGTTTGCCTTGTACTCCGAACTTCCTAGTTCAAATCTTGGACAATACAAACACAAAAAGCTTTTTAATTAAAATAAAATATTCTAATGTTTAAATAGCAAATAAGGCAATGAAGACTAAAAGTGATTGTGGTACAATCACTAGGACAGTCGACTATTACTTTAATTTAACTGATCAATACCAAAACAACCTAAAAAGTTTTTTAATTTCACTTAAATTTTGTGGAACGTAACAATATTTATTTGAAATATAATATTGGATTAGGCAACTGAAAATTAGCTTTCACGACTAAAGATATTATTTAATATTACGATAGTGGTCGTAACCGCCAGAATTCGATTGGCAACAAATTCGGTGGCCACAACTGAGACTTTTTCTGGATGTATGCATAACTTTAGATTCGGTTAGAGTTCCAAAAAGGGATTTAGCTACGGCATCGTAGAATAATTTATAATTAAAATATTTTTTTTAGGATTTTTAAAAAGCTACTTTTTTGAATATGTCGGTTTAAACCGCAGATTTTGAAAAAAAAAATATTTTATCTTCAAACAATTTTTTCTAATTTAATTGAAAGCACGATCCCAGTAGCTTTAAAATAAGATATAAACGAATCGGAAAGTTTAAAGATATACACGATTAAAAAGATATAAACGATTTTATGCGACTACTTTTGTTAAATTTGCATTTTTTTTTTTTTTTATATATGGACGTTTATGTACGACTACTTTTGTCAAATTTTCAAATATTTTTCATAAATATTTGGAAACGCGATTTTTCAAAATCCTCTGGGACTACCTTTGGGACTAGCTCTCCTATACCAAAATTGATTGAAGTCGGAAAGGGTGGAGGAAATCGATTGGTTGATTTTCAGTCTATGGCAGCACCGAAGAAAATAAAATATTGCGTACAAAAACTATTTTGGCATTAAAAAAATTAAATAGAAATTTTTTTGAATTATCGTTAACGGTATTCAATTTGGCCAATATTTTTAGAACAGCAGCTTCACACAATGTATCATGGAATTTCAATCACATTTCTTAAACTTCATTGGTTATAAGTAGGGCAACCGAAAATTTACTTGATCTTGTTTATTATTTGAAAGAATAGAACTATTTAGGTTGAACATAAGTTCTGATCTTGAAGTTATAAAACATTTTAAGCTAAAGGGTCCGCCATCTAACGTTTTTTTTTTCAACTAGTGCTTATTTCGTGAATGGTAACACTTAGCTCATGTCTGATTTGACAGATAATTAGTTTTATCCTTCCGCTGAACGAATATGGTCCGTATGTTCGTTATCTTGTGAAAAAAGTGAACGAAACTGGCATCCTCATCGATAAACCAAAGCGTGAAAAGCCAAAAACAGTGCGTACACCTGAGAATATTGCTGCTGTGGCGGAAAGTGTGCGTGAAGCGCCATCAACATCAATTCACCATCGTTCTCAACAATTGAACATTTCGGACGCATCATTGAAACGAATTTAGCATAAAGACCTTGGTATGACGCCATACAAAGTCCCATTGGTTCGGGAGTTCAAAAAAAAAAAAGTTACTTGGAGGACCCTTTATATTTGTTAGAGCTGTTTTTAGCTTAATTTTTTATATTTGCTTTTTTAGCTTATTTTTTAAACAATTGGTTATATTTGGCTTTTTTATTTCAAAATTCAGGCTACTTTGCCTTTCCCTAAGCAATTAAATAGTTTTTTCCTTTACTCTAGTAGTTGGTATTTTGAAGTTTGTTTTTTTTTAATTGAAAGTTAAAAACTTATTTTTACTTGCGATAGAGTACAACAAATTGGTTTGTCAAAATATTTTGTTTAACCAGTTTAAAGTGCGATCTAAAGTCTAACTTTCTATATAGATGAATGCCAAGATCATTAAATGACTTCACTAACTCAAGACTTGAATCATTCATCACGTAGCACCCATTAATAGGAGTTGATCTGGAAAATATCATAGCTTTACATTTTTTAACATTAAGACGCATTAAGCTAGTTTTGCACCAAATAGTAAAACGATTAATACACTTAGAATACTATGTAGGTAAAGACCACTTCAAATGTAGTTGAAAACAAATGAAATTTCGTTTAAAGAAAGCACGACTTACATTACATTAAATTCAACTAACATTGTCATTTGTTTTTTAATGTTCAAAAAATGACTAACAATTGTAGTAAAAATGAGCCACATGGTAGTAAACTAAACAACAAACAAACATTTTTTTTTTTATTTTTTTAAATAACAAAAAACAACTGTAAAAAATGAATGTAAAATCATAAAACAGTCATTTGATTTGAGTTGTTTTTTTAATGAACTACAAAGTTAGTAAATATTTTAATTTGTTCTACAAATGACTGACATTTACATTAAAAATAAAGAAACTGTATTACAACCCAAATAACTACATATTTTTAAAGCAGAAGTTCCCTGAGTGTATCATTCTGTAGAAGTATTTGATCACTACAATTGTTGAATGCAAGATAAATTTTCACATCATCTGCATACATTAAAGTATTAGAATGCGTAATAACTGAAGGAAGATCATTTATAAACAATGTGAATAACAGATGTCCAAGGTGACTGCCTTGTGGGACTCCAGATGTAATATCAATATATTTGGCAAACGAATTTCGAAATTTAACGCACTGTTTTCTATTATGTAGGTATGATACAATCCATTTAAGAAATAATATACTAAAACCAATCTTAACGAGTTTGTCCAATTTACAAAACTTTTTAATTTCATTTATTTAAAGTTTCATAAAAATTTAACCACAAAAACGGAATATTGTAAAGGGTCCGCCAAATAACTTTTTTTTTTTTGAAAATGCTATAAAAAAAAACTACTGAATATTTTCTCAAATTTCTTTTTTATTTGAAAGTATAATACTTCCGGTTAACAATGGAAAATAATTTCATTCAAATGGCTGCCTCGGCTGGCCATACAGTATCCTACACGATCGGTCCAAATTTTAAGCACATTATCGATTGTGTGCAGCTGTATTTCACCAATGGCTTCACGAATATTGTCCTTTAAAGCGTCAATTGTCTCTGGCTTGTTGGCGTAACACTTATCTTTGACGGCACCCCACAGATAATAGTCCAACTGTGTCATATCGCAGCTCCGAGGTGGCCAAACGACATCAGCTCTGCGGCTGATAATGCGATTTTCAAAAACAGGGCGCAAAACATCGAGTGTAGCGAAGCGAAAACGCATTGGATGGTCAGTTGGCTTCAACTCCTGAACCAGTTGGACTTTGTATGGCGTCATACCAAGGTCTTTATGCAAAATTCGTCTCAATGATGTCTCCGAAATGTTCAATTGTTGAGAACGACGGTGAATTGATGTTATTGGCGCTTCACGCACACTTTCTGCCACAGCAGCAATATTCTCGGGTGTACGCACTGTTTTTGGCTTTTCACGCTTTGGTTTATCGATGAGGATGCCAGTTTCTTTCACTTTTTTCACAAGATACCGAACATACGGACCATATTCGTTCAGCGGAAGGATAAAACTAATTATCTGTCAAATCAGACATGAGCTAAGTGTTACCATTCACGAAATAAGCACTAGTTGAAAAAAAAAACGTTAGATGGCGAACCCTTTAGTTTATGTTTTTTCATAACAGTTATTATAAATTTAAATTATATTTTTCAAAAAAATATTCAAAATATTCGTTTCGCTGAAATCAGATTGAAAAAATTCAAAATTGCGGAGCCCATATGGCGGAAGTAATTTTTTTTGAAAAGTAATCGTTTTCATACCAAATATCTGAAATTAGTTTTGAAATATTCAAAAATTCGTATCCATTATGCCGGATAGTTTTTTTTTTATAAGATCATTAAATAGTGTCTCTGAAAGTAGTATCTCAACTCGAAGTTAAATATTGGCTTAACCATCATTACCTTCATATTGTACCACTCGACTTTTGAAAGTATTGATATGCACTAAAATGTTAAGGCGTTATACAATGAGGTCTTCTGTTCACAAAGAATGACCTTTATATATTTTTTACTCGGTAAGACATTCTGTTAAAGAGCCTGCAAATATATTTAAAACAAAATTAGTGTAGAAACTGGGCACTGTCTATCCTTAAAATGTTTAAATTAGTCCATAGTGCTTTGTTCTCTAAACTTACGTATGTTTATTAGTGATTTAGTATTCCGTACATTCATCAATTTAAATAAATTACAAATGAAAGTTTAATGTAACAAATTTGCGTCCAAACCATTTATGTTGTTAGTCCTTGCCTAAATAATGAATAACATCATTAAGATTGTTGACAGCAAATTTAATTCCTTATAAATATTTAACTAGAAAGTAACTAAAGAACAAAATTAAGTCATTATAAAATAAGTAAAAAAAAAAATATAGTTGGCAGAGGTCGAACATGAGATACCCTGCACCACATTATAATTTGAGTTATATTTCGGGAAGCGGCCAAAGACCGGGAAGGGATGTTAACCTTAACATGCAGGAGGAGAACAATACAGTGCAACAAAGATAGTTGAAATTCTAAAAGAAATTTTCAAAAAAAAAAACTTAATTTTAGCTAATTCGGGGAAAGAGTTGGTCGAATTATCTTTTAATTTAAAGGCATGATCTTATGGTTCAATAAATTATTCATAACTTAGAGATATCTACTGTTTTGTGTCTCTGAAAACCATTTAAGGACAAATCAGAAAATACCTCTATCAGAGGGGTTGGCATAAATATAGACCGAATTTAGCCAATTTGAATATGATTCGACCTATGTACAAAATTTCATCAAAATATCTAAATATATGCGACCTGTTGTTTTACCACTTTCACAAGGACATACAGACATACGGACGAACATTGCTAAATTAGTACAGAAAATAATTCTGTGTCGCTTGATATACAACAAGATTGGTTTGGGTCCACTATTTTTGGTTACAAACACCAACACCAATAAATTATACCCTCTCCATGTAAGACTGGTGTAGAGTTTAATGAAAATAAATTTAATTTAAATTTTTAACTAAAGAAAACAACATGAAAATCATGTCCGATAGTAAAGCAACAATATTAAATTTATACTGATGTAGTATGTGGTATATAAAATTCAAGAATGCATTTGGTTAAATCCTTTGGGTGTTGATGGATACATCGGCTCCTTCATTTTTATGTGGTCATGCTGTTGACAACATATTGCTGTTGGCAACATATTGTTGTTGTAAACAAAACGAAGTCTCAAGTGGGTAAAAAGTGTATGAGGAACAGTGATGCAAGCCGCCAGTTAGACGCCGAAAGGTTTTTTTTTCAAGCCGACGCCGACACCATCTGCTTGAATCGAATGACGGAGGACTCCCCCGATATCTTAATAAAATTTTGGATATTTTACAAAGAAAAAAATAATTGTTCAAAAATGGCCATATTTTTAATTTTTTTGGCTTATTTCGAATTTTTTAATGACATTTTAGATAAATGGGCTGCCAAATGAAATAGCATTTGGAGACCCTTTAACTGCTATTTTTAACAAGAATTTTTGTTATTAAATAAAATGTGCTTGAAGTGACATTAAAACTGGCGTTTTTTTTTTTTTTTTTTTTGCAAATTTGGCGATTTTTAAATCAAATTTGGCTCAAATATATTTTTAATTTACTTATTTATTAATATATTTAAAACGCCATTAAAATAATCAGTTGTAGCCTTCAAAGAATTAGAGGTAATATTATGCAGCTTCAACCCATTGTGCAACAAATGTAGTACATGTAACTCCATAATAAAGAGTATATTTCTAGAAATAAATAGTTATATAAAGTGTACTAAAAAAATTATAAACATTTTCTACCGTCAGTGGCGTACCCAGGGGGGGCCCTGGGGGCCAAAGCCCCCCCCCCCCCCCCCGGTTAACAATGGAAAATAATTTCATTCAAATGGCTGCCTCGGCTGGCCATACAGTATCCTACACGATCGGTCCAAATTTTTAAGCACATTATCGATTGTGTGCAGCTGTATTTCACCAATGGCTTCACGAATATTGTCCTTTAAAGCGTCAATTGTCTCTGGCTTGTTGGCGTAACACTTATCTTTGACGGCACCCCACAGATAATAGTCCAACTGTGTCATATCGCAGCTCCGAGGTGGCCAAACGACATCAGCTCTGCGGCTGATAATGCGATTTTCAAAAACAGGGCGCAAAACATCGAGTGTAGCGAAGCGAAAACGCATTGGATGGTCAGTTGGCTTCAACTCCTGAACCAGTTGGACTTTGTATGGCGTCATACCAAGGTCTTTATGCAAAATTCGTCTCAATGATGTCTCCGAAATGTTCAATTGTTGAGAACGACGGTGAATTGATGTTATTGGCGCTTCACGCACACTTTCTGCCACAGCAGCAATATTCTCGGGTGTACGCACTGTTTTTGGCTTTTCACGCTTTGGTTTATCGATGAGGATGCCAGTTTCTTTCACTTTTTTCACAAGATACCGAACATACGGACCATATTCGTTCAGCGGAAGGATAAAACTAATTATCTGTCAAATCAGACATGAGCTAAGTGTTACCATTCACGAAATAAGCACTAGTTGAAAAAAAAAACGTTAGATGGCGAACCCTTTAGTTTATGTTTTTTCATAACAGTTATTATAAATTTAAATTATATTTTTCAAAAAAATATTCAAAATATTCGTTTCGCTGAAATCAGATTGAAAAAATTCAAAATTGCGGAGCCCATATGGCGGAAGTAATTTTTTTTGAAAAGTAATCGTTTTCATACCAAATATCTGAAATTAGTTTTGAAATATTCAAAAATTCGTATCCATTATGCCGGATAGTTTTTTTTTTATAAGATCATTTAATAGTGTCTCTGAAAGTAGTATCTCAACTCGAAGTTAAATATTGGCTTAACCATCATTACCTTCATATTGTACCACTCGACTTTTGAAAGTATTGATATGCACTAAAATGTTAAGGCGTTATACAATGAGGTCTTCTGTTCACAAAGAATGACCTTTATATATTTTTTACTCGGTAAGACATTCTGTTAAAGAGCCTGCAAATATATTTAAAACAAAATTAGTGTAGAAACTGGGCACTGTCTATCCTTAAAATGTTTAAATTAGTCCATAGTGCTTTGTTCTCTAAACTTACGTATGTTTATTAGTGATTTAGTATTCCGTACATTCATCAATTTAAATAAATTACAAATGAAAGTTTAATGTAACAAATTTGCGTCCAAACCATTTATGTTGTTAGTCCTTGCCTAAATAATGAATAACATCATTAAGATTGTTGACAGCAAATTTAATTCCTTATAAATATTTAACTAGAAAGTAACTAAAGAACAAAATTAAGTCATTATAAAATAAGTAAAAAAAAAAATATAGTTGGCAGAGGTCGAACATGAGATACCCTGCACCACATTATAATTTGAGTTATATTTCGGGAAGCGGCCAAAGACCGGGAAGGGATGTTAACCTTAACATGCAGGAGGAGAACAATACAGTGCAACAAAGATAGTTGAAATTCTAAAAGAAATTTTCAAAAAAAAAAACTTAATTTTAGCTAATTCGGGGAAAGAGTTGGTCGAATTATCTTTTAATTTAAAGGCATGATCTTATGGTTCAATAAATTATTCATAACTTAGAGATATCTACTGTTTTGTGTCTCTGAAAACCATTTAAGGACAAATCAGAAAATACCTCTATCAGAGGGGTTGGCATAAATATAGACCGAATTTAGCCAATTTGAATATGATTCGACCTATGTACAAAATTTCATCAAAATATCTAAATATATGCGACCTGTTGTTTTACCACTTTCACAAGGACATACAGACATACGGACGAACATTGCTAAATTAGTACAGAAAATAATTCTGTGTCGCTTGATATACAACAAGATTGGTTTGGGTCCACTATTTTTGGTTACAAACACCAACACCAATAAATTATACCCTCTCCATGTAAGACTGGTGTAGAGTTTAATGAAAATAAATTTAATTTAAATTTTTAACTAAAGAAAACAACATGAAAATCATGTCCGATAGTAAAGCAACAATATTAAATTTATACTGATGTAGTATGTGGTATATAAAATTCAAGAATGCATTTGGTTAAATCCTTTGGGTGTTGATGGATACATCGGCTCCTTCATTTTTATGTGGTCATGCTGTTGACAACATATTGCTGTTGGCAACATATTGTTGTTGTAAACAAAACGAAGTCTCAAGTGGGTAAAAAGTGTATGAGGAACAGTGATGCAAGCCGCCAGTTAGACGCCGAAAGGTTTTTTTTTTCAAGCCGACGCCGACACCATCTGCTTGAATCGAATGACGGAGGACTCCCCCGATATCTTAATAAAATTTTGGATATTTTACAAAGAAAAAAATAATTGTTCAAAAATGGCCATATTTTTAATTTTTTTGGCTTATTTCGAATTTTTTAATGACATTTTAGATAAATGGGCTGCCAAATGAAATAGCATTTGGAGACCCTTTAACTGCTATTTTTAACAAGAATTTTTGTTATTAAATAAAATGTGCTTGAAGTGACATTAAAACTGGCGTTTTTTTTTTTTTTTTTTTTGCAAATTTGGCGATTTTTAAATCAAATTTGGCTCAAATATATTTTTAATTTACTTATTTATTAATATATTTAAAACGCCATTAAAATAATCAGTTGTAGCCTTCAAAGAATTAGAGGTAATATTATGCAGCTTCAACCCATTGTGCAACAAATGTAGTACATGTAACTCCATAATAAAGAGTATATTTCTAGAAATAAATAGTTATATAAAGTGTACTAAAAAAATTATAAACATTTTCTACCGTCAGTGGCGTACCCAGGGGGGGCCCTGGGGGCCAAAGCCCCCCCCCCCCCCCCCCCCCCCCCCCCGAAATATTTTCGATTTTATATTTTATTTTTGTTTTGGTTAGTATGTAATAAATGAATTTATAATATTTTTTAGAGACTACAATTTTTCAAACTAATGATATATTAACTGAAATTGATCTATGGAAACACTACCATAAAGACCATCAAATCCGCTAGATGCTATTCAAGATTGCAACAAGGAACTTTTTCCAAACGTTTACATGTTTTTACAGTTACTGATAGTAATTCCTGTTACAACTGCATCCGCGGAGAGAAGTTTTTCCACCCTAAAAAGAGTGAAAACATATTTAAGGAATTCTATGGGTGAAGCTAGACTTGGTGCTCTAGCTCTTGCATCAGTGTATCGAGAAAAGCAGGGACCGAAAATAACAGTTATTTCCAAATTTTTAAACAAAAAAAGCAATTAGAAGTAAATGTCGGAAAACTGTTTCAAGCATACCATTTTGATCCTTATGAACTAGTCTATAATAAAATGCATTGCTTTTTAAAATTTTGATTTTTATTTTTTTTAGCAAAAATAAGTTTTTTTTTGATTTTTATTTTTTTGAGCAAAAATAAAAAATATTTTTTGATTTTTATTTTTTCGAACAAAATAAAAGTTATTTTTGATTTTTATTTTTTCGAGCAAAAATAAAAGTTATTTTTGATTTTTATTTTTTCGGGCAAAAATAAAAGTTATATTTTGATTTTTATTTTTTTCGAGCAAAAATAAAAGTTATTTTTTGATTTTTATTTTTTCGAGCAAAAATAAAAGTAATTTTTTGATTTTTGTTTTTTTCGGGCAAAAATAAAAGTTATTTTTTGATTTTTATTTTTTCGAGCAAAAATAAAAGTTATTTTTTTGTTTTTATTTTTTCGGGCAAAATTAAAAGTTATTTTTTGATTTTTATTTTTTCGGGCAAAAGTTATTATTTGATTTTTATGTTTTCGAGCAAAAATAAAAGTTATTTTTGATATTTATTTCAATTTCTTGAGTTGAAATTTCATAAGTTATAAATTTTTATTTTTATAACGAATAAATAACAAATAACGCAGTTATATTATATATATATAATATATAAATATATACATATAATATATAAATTTTATGGTTGCCTTTTGTAATATTTTCGAGTTTTATAATCAGTAAAACTCATTTTTAATATGACGATTTTTTTGAAGAATTCTTGTTTTAAAAGTGACGAATTTAATTTCCAAAAATTGGCGCACTGCTCCTACAAATAGAGATGTTTGTCTTGTAGTTAGATACTTAAAAAATGTATAATAATATATATTAATACAGTTATCACAAAAAATAACATTGCAAAATATTTGCTGTATATCTATCATCACTGAAAAATCCTAATTACAAAGCTAATAAATTTTATTTTTGGTAAAAAAAAAATTAAAACTAAAAAATGACTTTTTAAACCTGCTCGAAAAAATAAAAATCAAAAAAAAACCTTTTATTTTTGCTCGAAAAATTAAAAATCAAAAATAACTTTTATTTTTGCTCGCAAAAATAAAAACCAAAAAATAACTTTTATTTTTGCTCGAAAAAATAAAAATCAAAAAATAACTTTTATTTTTGCTCGAAAAAATAAAAACCAAAAAATAACTTTTATTTTTGCTCAAAGAAATAAAAATCAAAAAATAACTTATTTTTGCTCGAAAAAATCAAAATCAGAAAATAACTTTTATTTTTGCTCGAAAAAAAAAAATCAAAAAATAACTTTTATCATCTGGCTTTTATGAAAAAAGGAATAATTTTTACGGTCCCTGGAGAAAAGGTTGAACCTGACATTGACATTGACATTGACACTTTTGACATTGACACTTTTATGAAAAAAAATCGTTGAATTAAATTTTAAGAGCTTTGTTAATAGTATATAAGGATCTTAATTAATATGATAGCTCACTTTAAAAAACAAAATAAAATTATTTAATTGATACTTAAATTTGTTAAATATTTCAAAAAAAAACTTGTTTGTAGATATAAAAAAACTAAAAAAACAAAGACATGTCAAAACATTTTTGCTTCAAAATTGCTATCATAACTGGGTATAACGTCAATGGTAACTTTCCCATCCAAAACTTATTTAACAGATAGAAAATATTAGTGTCCGACCGAACTCATTTTTTTGGCCGAAGCCGAACTTCGGCCATAATATCAATGTTCGGCCGAAGCTGAACTTTTTGTTTTAATAAAAAAAAATATAAATTGTTTTTTTAGATCAATAAATTTAAAACAAAATTATATGCTTTTCAAACAAAAAAAATTTAAAAAACAAAAATTGGGCCCCCCGAAACAAAATCCTGGGTACGCCGCTGACTACCGTATTCATAAAAAATCTTAATTCAGATTTCAAATACATTTTAGTTAAAGCAGATTTTACGCCTTAAAAATGTATTCAAAAATGAATATTAGCTTAAAATATATATTTTAAACCTTGTGTAAAAGTTAATATTCGCTCAAGAATACAGTTTTAAGGCTAAAATTTGTGTTATAACTAAAATGTGTTTGAAATTCTGTTTAATATTTTTATGAATAGAGGGTTAGGGTTTAATTTACAGGGCTTGTTTTTGTGTTTTTCGTTATCTTTGAATCAAGTAACTGGCCAGGTAGAAATTTCCAACAGTACGAAAAAAAAAATAGTACTGCCAAACCACTTTAATTTTTGTAAAACCCACTGTATTAAAAATTAGCAACGGTATAAGGAATATTTTTTTTTTTACGTTGAACCAACACTTAGGGGATGCCCCTACTAATGCATTGAATTGTGTTGATATCAGGTAAATAGGTTATGGGGAGGAGGAAAGAGGGAGTAGTGTTTATGAACATTTGACTTGAATTTTTCTAAATTGTAATTTGCAGGGAAGACAATTCCACATACGGCTAGTGCGACTGAAAAACGAATTTTCTCTGTAATGCGTTGTGCGATTTGCCGAGCTATAGACAACAAACGGATGAGATCTATTTGACAAGGGGGTAGTACGAACAGAGACCAGGTCCCTAGAGATGAGTCGGCTTATCTCAGCAGAACACTTCCCATGTTAATATCTATAGAACAAAGTCACACAACCCATATTCCGACGATGCTTCAACGAGTCAATAGAGTCCGAAACCCTACTGTCGTTGATAAGCATCAACGCTCTCCATTGCACACGATCCAAAAGCCCCAAAATAGACTTTGAAGCAGCTGCCCATATATGGGAGTTATATTCCATCTTCGGCCGGATGTAGGTGGTATATATAGTAAGGAGATCAGATGGGGTGAAGTATTTCTTACACTGGTTTAGAAAACCAAGACACTTGAAAGCTTCTTTCGATACTTGAATAATGTGATCTGTCCAACGGACATCACACTGTATTCTCATGCCCAGAACATCAAGAGTATCTGAATCCTCAATAACGATCCCATCCATTTTTTTAATATTTGGTAATATTTCACACATTTAAATAAGATGTATATTACTAAGACCAAATTTTATTGCTGCTTTTTAAATGTGTTTTATTATACATATTTCTCAAAATTAATTTAATCTAAACTATTTTAAAAGCACACAAGTTTTTTAATTACCAAAGTTAAGCCAACCTTGGCAAGTTGATTCAAACCAATGGTTGGTCACTGTTATCAATCGGGTAACATGACAATACTGTCAAGATTGGAGAGAGATTTGGAAACGGCATAGGGAGGTAATTTATACACATCATATATTTTTTCAAAAATAAAAGCTAACAGGGAAAAACTGCACTTTATGGGCGTTTATAAAAAAAAAAATAAAAAATTTCGACCCCTCTGGGGGCCATAGAGCCCTACCCCAAAAAGCGGTATTCTATATACATAATAAATTTTACATGAAAATATGTATTTTAGTTGCTATCGTTCTCATTACCCAGGGATAACCGCGTGGAGGATAGTACAAAATTTATTGGATTATGTGTTTTCTCCTCCCGTGCTTAAAAAGCCCGGCTTTGCTGAGGAAAGTTTTTCTGCGTGACCGGCCTTCGGCCAGGCTTAGGGGTTTTCTCCTATGTAATAGGAAGTTTAGTGTCTTCGCTGAGTAAAGTTTTCCTGCGTAAAAGAAGCTGTTCAAGAACAGATTCTGAGGTAACCTGTATTAAAAAATTTTGCTGGGACAGTTACCGAATTTACTAAAAAATCGTTACCCTTAAAATAACGCCACCGATATAACTAAAGCAATGTTACAGAAATAATCAAAATAAGTTTAACGCTAAAAAGAACTTACAGAAAAAAGCAGAAATATTTTTACCTTTAAAATGCCGTTACCGAAATAAAAGAAAACAGAGTTAGACTTACCGATAATCGCATCGAATCGGATACAATCAATAGTATCTCCTAAGTCTAGTGACTTCATTCTGCATTGGTTTGGATCTGAAATTTAAAAACTATGATAAAATAAAAACAAAACGAAAACTTTTTTAAGTTCCATGTCAGTTTTGTAAGTTTCATGTTCATATTAGACTTTGAAATGGTCTACCTAAACATGTTCATCCGTTTCTCGCAATTCAAAATACCTTAAAAATTAAAAATCATTTATAGTCAGTTTCAACAGGTGTCAAATATTTTTAAAATAGTTCATATAACTTTAACTCTTTGCTTGCATTATATACCCTAAAAATTGTTATAATATGTATTTTTTTGTTCATGTTATCTTAGCACTGTTTTCTCTTAAATATATTTATCTTTGGAGTGTCTATTCATTTTGAACCGACTATGTAAAATTGTTGAAGCTGTAATAATTGTTTACAGAAAAAAAGTTATATTGGAACATTATACACATTTACCCTGATATTCATATAATGCATAAAACAACAAAAAGTACCGAAACAAGTGTCAGTAAAATGCCCTTAAAAGCTTTTTCCAACAATATTGCACTTACCCTTAGTTCGTTACATCAACCGATTTACATTTCTACGAAGAGTACATAGTTTTTCAAGGGTTTTCTATTCAACACGGTTGAATGACTGACAACAAGTTACATCTGGTTTTAACTTAAAAGATTTATATTGATATTGCAATTTTAAAATATAGAAAATAATAAAGGGGAGCAAAAGCATAAAATGCAAAATAAAGTAAAAGTTAACTATTGCATTTTAATAGAAATGTGGTAAAATTACATTGGCATTGTTGTTTATTATTAAACAAAAATGGAGCAAAAAGAAGAAAGTAGAAAATTGAAAGTATATTAACAAAAGGGTTATAACTTTTTTTTTAAAATTTTCTCATATCGCCACGTGATGGACAATGTTATATCAGGTGCTGATAAAGCTTTTTCATTTGGGTGTGAGGGGGGTGTAAATTTTCGTATGAACATTTTGTTTACTTCAAGATATTTTTTCCATATGTCAAGAATAGTTGGTCTTTATTCAGTACCCTGCTTAGACGGCATGTTTTTCTATTTACCTCAATTCTTACACAGAGAGAATTTCGCAAAGTGAACGAACATTTTCTTAAAATGGATGAAACTACCCAGCAAAAATATTGAGGAAAAAAGAGTAATAAATATAAACACTTCAACTGTTGAGTTGGATGTTATTCTAATTTGGGTTTATCATCGGTGAATTTAAAATTGGCTTGTCATAGGAAGGGTGTTGTTCCCTTTAATAACAATCCATGTAAGTCTAAGCCAATGCAAAGTATGTTCTGTTTCACTTGTTTTTATATATTTTTTTAATAAAATAAAACCTTGTGGCTGGCGTGGTGGGGTTTGATCAGGCGAACTTGGCCCTGCCAAGTGGACGCTCTACCCCTAAGCTATCGCTCCAATTTTTGTATCCCTCCAAAAAAATAGGATTTTTCGAGGTTCATTAAATAGGCATTTGTTTGATCAATAATTTAATCGTTGGAGCTAAATCTCTTTCCACCGAGCCACTTCTTTAGGTTTGGAAATAGGAAATAGTCACTGATGGCTAAATACGGAGAATATGGTGGATGAGGTACCATTTCGTAGAGAAACTGCACACGTGTGCACCCGTGCATTATCTGGATTGAAAAGAACTTTTTTCTTAACCATATGGTGTCTGTCGCTATTTTTTTTTTTAATCCTCGTTAAATCGGTCCAATAACTTGGCATCATATTCGCCGTTTATTGTTTTCCCCTTTTAAAGGTAATCCATGTGGATTATTCCGCGTGCATCCCAAAAAAACTTTTGCCATCACCTTATTGGCCGACAAACTTACCTTGGCCTTCTTCGGAGCCGGTTCAACCGGAGAAACCCATTGTTTAGAGTGCTGCTTGTTCTCCGGAGTGTTGTAATGGATCCATGTTTCATTCGCAGTTACAAAACGAAGCAAAATTACAATCGAATTGCTGTTAAACAACTCCAAACAATCGTTTGAAGTTATCACACGATTACGTTTATGGTCAATTGAGAGCAAACGCTGCACGTATCTTGGAGACAGCTTTCTTAAACCCAACTGATCATTTAAAATCGAAACCACACTGCCATATGAAATGCATATGGCATCAACAATCTCACATACTTTTACTCTTCGATCGGCCAACACTAGGTGGTGGATTTTTTCGACATTTTCGGGTGTATTGACCTCAATTGGCGGTCCAGAACGTTCAACGTCATTTGTACTTGTGCGACCACAACGAAAGTCAGTGAACCACTTTTTAACCATTGAAATCGATTGTGCGAGTCCTCATGGTATTTTTCAAGCTTTTCCTTGGTTTGATTGAATGTTTTTTCGAAAAAAAAATAATGTTTAATGAGTACTCGAAACTCACTTTTTGATTACTAAGAAGGCAAGGACGGAGCAAAATTTATAAATAATAGATTTTTTTGTTAAAGCTCTGCCTATTCTTGAGGCTCTAGCTTTTCTAAAATGTCGGGTTCTGATGAGATATTTAGCCAGATCGAAATACTAGTATCCACCTAGTTAATATGCTTGATTTGCTTTATTTTTGTAAATATACTTAAGTTGGAAGCTCGTTATAAATTAAAAATAATAAAATTATGTTTTTCATAAAATTTTATAAAAATTTGAATTTATTTAATAAATTGAATAAGTTGACGAGTTCCTATGCAAAAATTCATTAATACTACGCAGAGAATTATGTTAGTGTACTATTAAATACGCGGAATACCCAATAAAAGCATTATTTTTAGTGTCCGACAGAACAGTTCGGCCAAAAGCTATATTTGGTCGGTTATTTGGTATCTAGAGGCAATGACGATAACATAGGAAACATGTTTTTTCAGCCGATTTAATTTGGTTTTGTGTATAAAATTTAGGAAAAGCCGAAGTTTAGCTATAAAGTAAAAAGTTATGCCGCCGAACTATTTAAGATTTGTCCGAAATTTCGGAAGCCGGCCTTTTCGTTAAGTTTTACACTCAAAATCGCGTCTAATCAGCCCAATAAACATTTTCACAGTCGCCAAATATGGCCAAATGATTTAAAACACCCACTTCAGACCAAATGTATTTTCTGGTCGAACTGTTCGGTCGAACACTAATTATTTGCCCAAATTAATTGGTTAATGGATACTGGTATACAAATTTGTATTTTTTTTAAAAAAATCGAGAAATTTTATTTAACGTTAACTGGTTTTGCAAAATAATTTCGTCGGTTTGTGCATCAACCTAAAAAGTATGATTGTTTAAGATACACACAGAGAAAATTTTAATTAAAATGTGCAGTAAACTAATGCACGGTGGGTTATTTGGAAAAAAATAATGATAATAAATATAGAACTTCTAAACATCGGATTCAATCGGTGCAAATCAAATTGGAAATTGTAAAAGTGGTGTTAATCTTTTATAATATTGTGATTGGGTCACCCTGCTTTTGTACACAGTGTACTTATAGTTTGTCAAAATTGACTACCTCGTATATATAAAATGTTTTGGAATGTGTAACTTTAACTTTTAGCCTGTCGTAATGTATGATGTAAAGTAAAGAAAAATCGTGCAAGGAGATAACCTTTATTTTAAAAGTTATTTAAAAATAAAAATTTTGTATTTTTGAAATTACTTTGTTTGGTTTATTTACCAAAAAAAAAAATTTATTCGTGTTAATAATAATTCACGATAAAAGAAAAACAGAACTTTTTTAAAATTTTGGTTTTATAGTTTAGTCGTGAAATATCTTCAAAGTTGAAAAATTTATTAAAAATTTTCATTTTTGGCCAAAAAAGTTTTATAAAGGGTCCGCCATCTAACGTTTTTTTTCAACTAGTGCTTATTTCGTGAATGGTAACACTTAGCTCATGTCTGATTTGACAGATAATTAGTTTTATCCTTCCGCTGAACGAATATGGTCCGTATGTTCGTTATCTTGTGAAAAACAGTGCGTACACCCAAAAATATTGCTGCTGTGGCAGAAAGTCTGCGTGAAGCGCCATCAACATGAATTCACCGTCGTTCTCAACAATTGAACATTTCGGAGACATCATTGAGACGAATTTTGCATAAAGACATTGGTATGACGCCATATAAAGTCCAATTGGTTCAGGAGTTCAAAAAAAAAAAGTTATTTGGCGGACCCTTTATTTGTTTACAGTTTTCTTGGAACTGTGGTAAAAAATCAACATAAATTTTAATACTTTCTGAAAGATTGGACTTTGAAAAACATTTAAATTGTAATTTCATTAGCTTTTGGATATGCACGCTACGTCTGGCATTGGTAGAAAATGACAAACTTTTGAAATAAAAATATTTTTTATATATTTTTTTTTATTTTATTAATTAATAATCATATAATTACAAATTATATCCTATTACATTAATCGAGCACTATCTACTATGACTTTCGGTGCGTTGGCACTGTAGACCAGTGCCTCCGGTGGGAATCGAACCCATAACCCCCGCATTGATAACCTACCGGTGCTATTTGCTAGAGCTAAAAAAAAAACAAAAAAAAAATATTTCAAAGTGTGTTAAAAAAGTTGCATGCTGATTTAAATATTATGAAACGAAGTCTTCTTCACTTATAATTAAAGTTATGACGGAAATTTAAAAAATGATAAAATCAAAAAAAAAGGAATATATTTTAATTAATGTTAATGTTAACTTTAACTTTTTACTTTTTTAATTGTATAAATTTAGGACTATAAAATTGTGAAAGTCCTTTAAATATCATTTACATGTATAAGATATTAAATGCTCTAAGAAGGATTTTGGTCGCAGGTTGCAACAGTTTAGGATTAGTCTCGAAAACCATTAGTGAAATTTAAAAAATTTAAAAAAAAATCGTGTTTAGCGTGCTGAAATTAGTTAAAAAATTTTAAAAATTTGAACATATTTTGTCGCAGCTAACCAATGATTATGCTTTCCGATTTTATCAAATTCGTGACTCACTATTTTTTTATACAGTGGTATCCACACAATATTTCATGAAAATCAAAATTTTAAATAAAATTTCCATATACAAAGTAGTGAAATACTAAAATTCTAGTCCGAGGTGTAATTTTTTGTTAATTTTTTCTCTTCTAACTATGATAGATATATTAACATTTCCCCAGGAATATGACTATTGCTGTTGGCTCGAAATATTGGGACTTTTTAAAATAAACGAAAAAATTATTAATTTAAAAAAGAATATATATTTGATTTTACTTTTTAATACAAGACCTCTAGCCAGACAAATGAAATAACAACACTAACATTAATGGTCAACAATACATACTTTCACAAAAAAAATTTAATTTAAAAAAACCTTGAACAATTTTGTAAAAATAAGCCAACAAAACAAAAATAAATTAAAATAGATTTTTTTTTCTGTTTGAGTTAAGCTGTTAGCATCTTAATGCCAGTTAATGATATTTAAACTACACTTAAAATTTTACTTTCAAAATTTGTAATTTTTCAAAAAATCTTCCGTACATACTGAAGATTTTTTCCGTACATACCAATTTTTTTACTGCACTCTAATATTAATTTTCGTTTTTCAAAAGTATGTCATTTCAAATTGTTTCAAAGCCCAATCTTTGAGAGAATACTAAAATTTGTATTGGTTTTTACCAAACTTCCACGAAAATTGGCCAAAAATGACAATTTGTCATAAATTTTTTAAATTTTGAACTTAATGAATTTTTAACTAGTAACAAGGGTGGTATCCCTACCCGAACTCGCAGACTTTAATGAAATTTTGATATTTACAACATATTACATAAAGACACAATTATTTTTATTATCTACCGAATCTCACGTTTAAGGGTTAAAACTTAGGGTTAAAAGTTAAGTTGTTTTTGTAAGAAAACTTGTTTTTAATTTACGAAAACTAGAGAAAAGTCGCATAAAAAATAGAGGATTTCAAATATCGAAAGCTTAGACACACCCCCGATTAAGTAAAATAGGCAATTTAAAAGGATTTGCTACATCTTTTATAGTAAAGTATTATTAACACCAAAATTTGTTGTTTGTAAATCGAGTTAATAATTTTTTTTTTTGGTATATAAACCAAAAAAACTCATGCCAAAAAAACAAAATTTGCATTTTTTTAACTTATATAACTTTAGAAGTAGAGTCAATAACCTATAACTGGTTACAATCATTTTGTTTATTTGCCCTCCAATGTACGTTACGCCAGGCTAAAAATTTTAGAAATCGGTCCACATTTACAAAAGTTGTACCCTCCAAAAATATTTTATACTCCAGCCAGTTAACTTTGACAACCTGTAGGTACCCTCTGTACTAAAACAGGGTCAACCAATAAGAAATATTAGAAAAGATTAACACCTCTTTTACAAATTGCAATTTGATTCGTACATATTTTTTAGTTTATCAGGTCAGTTACATATGTATTACCATTATTTTTTTCAAATACCCCAATTTGCTTTATAAAGTGAACCAAAAATTTCTTAAAATTAATTATTACTACACTACAAAAATAGTTTCGATATAATCATATATATTTATATATAGCATCACATATAACTAAACATCACATCTCATCTACTCCTAAAAATGGCGTTCATAAGCTGACGGTATCTCATGGGATCTAAGCTCATATAGTTTGATCCGAAAAATGGATCTTTCAAATTATATATAATTTGATACAATTTTATCTAATAAGTTTTCGAATTAAAAAATTTACCAAAAAATGAAAATGATTTATTTATTTTATTTTTATTTATTTATTTGAGTCTATAGAATAAATCCTTCCTTTAGAGATCATTACTTTTTATATTAATCCAAATAATTACTACTTGTAATTCATTTATAAGACATATAAATATTAATTTTAAAAAATAATTTTAAATCTAAAAATTTATGCGCTTTCTGAAAATAAAGTTGGAACTTATACTAAATTTAAAACGCTTGGTAAATTAAAAACATAAAACAACATTTACCGAGAAAGAAAATCAAATTATTTGTTAGTAAAATGGTTAAGTAGAAGACTTACAGATTTATGTAGCACTGCAGACACACGATCAAGATTTTCTTGATAGTTTTTACATATCGCACTTGATCAACAAGAGGGTATTAACTCAAAATTTTAAAATTTTCAGTAGAGTCAAAAAACTGTTTATGGCCACATTTTAACAAAATTTAAAAATTCAAACATATCATAATAAGCAAATTCCATTTGAAAATATATATACATTGTTTTTGTTTTAAATTTTTCCACTCATTGCAAAAAAAAAATCAATTTTTTGAGTTAATACCATTTTTTTGAAATTTTATCGATTTAAATTTATAAAATAAAACAAATTTTATCAACAAAACAGTATCAACTCAAAATACAACCAAATATAAATAAAACAGTTTGATTATTTTTAACATAAATAAAGGCTCAAATCAAAATAATACATTTTTTATGAAAATATACGATTCATTTCTATTTGAACTTTTGTATTAACTCGAAATAATACCTTTTTGTTGAAATAAAGGTAATCACTACATTATCATGTAAATGGTCTCAAAAGTGATTTTCGAGATGAAAGAGTAATCGGATTACGTTGAAATTTTTACAAAAGATAGATATTGATGTTGTTAGTTGATTTCTTGAAAAAAGTGATATTTTAAAAATTTTGAGTTAGTACCCTCTTGTTGATCAAGTGCGATATACTGTTTGTCAAAATATGTAAAAATTTAGAGCCGTGACGTAGGCTGCACGCAAGTTGAAAGCAATTTAATTTTTTGTGAAAGGAAAAACAAAAACAACTTCAAAAGAATTGTAATCAGCTGTTTTCTTGAACGTAAATTGATATACTCCACTTAAAAGAGAAATCTGAAGCAAGTTCGTTTCAATTTTAGAAAGTGTGAGTGTATTGGTAAAAAAGTGTGAGTGTATTAAAACTTGATAGGCAAAACTTGATCGTGTAACCTTCAATTAAGAGCAGAAATAAACAGCAAACTTTGCAATTAATTTTTATACAAAAAAAAATAAAAATAATAGCTACGCTGTCTTTATTATGGATCAATACGATATTTTATGATGTATTATGGATCAATACAGTATTATGGATCATTTAGATATACCGAATCGTACCTAATTGTATTAAATTTTAAATAACAAGATGTTATTTAGTACAGTATTATCTGATCAGAATTCGGCTTAAATTGTAAATTATTTGAAGAAATTAAATCGAATTTGATCTACGTAGATACAAATGCATTCATAATTTTTCAGGGCAAATTGTTTCTGATAGTTATATCTAATTAGCTATAACACAATATAATATATTTACATGTGTTTCAAAATACTTTTTACATAATGTGCTCGTTATTTTGCAAATTTTGATGCACATATCGCGAAATAACGCTACAATTTTATTTTATCTACGATTAATTTGTGTTTTTTTAAATTTTTGCGTTTACCCTTATACGATATTAATGAAAATCAAAAAAAAATCCAAAATTTATTCGTGTGTGAAACTAAATTAATTTTTTTCTCACAGATGAGTACCCAAGGCTCCACGAAGGCACTTGATTTTGCCTATAAAAAAAGTATATAGTCAACTGGTTACGAGGGTTGCCATGGTTGTCCGAATTCTAAGTTATAATTTTTAGAATAATATCTAATATTGTGTTTTTCTAGGGGAAAACGAATATTTTGAATAAACCATTTATGTATTTTTTTTTTTTGTAATTGCTTCAATATAATCGATAATAAAAAAAAAAATCCGTACTTCAAAGAGGTTTTTTCAAAACTCGGAAAAAATTAATATCATGCTTACTTATATTTTTGCATGTCCTTTACGGCTAGTATAGGTAAAGTTTGACATCAAAAGTTATAACCCTAATCACGCCTTTGTAAAGTATAATATTTCTAACACGAACAAAAATTAAATTACCCGTGTAAAAAAATCATATATTGGTATATTTAATCAGATAGGGTCCAATAACTAATCAGATACAAGTTAATCCGACAAATGACGAATATAATTGAAGTGCTTATTGTAAAAACTTGTTCAGCCACATTTTATTTTTAGTTGGTTTTCGAATTTTAAAAGTTGAAAAAAATGCACAAAACGACGATTATACACACAGAAAAGAGAACACATTGCTGCAACCGAATTTTTTGCCAACCGAATTTTGATAGTTACATTTACTAATATTTTTGTTACTTAGAAATTCAATTGAAGTCATTAAAATTTGGCTATCAGTACTGACTATTTAATTATGCCTACGGATTAAAAAAAAAATACTTGTGGTCACAACTGAATTTATTAAGTAGATCGAACCGAATTTAATTAAGTAATACACCGTATCCATTGTTTTTATTTTTATTTATTAAAATAAATATTACAGTCAATATAAATAATATATAAATAGAGAGTAGAACAGTCTACTTGCAAGAACCGCTTAGCGCGATTAGAACAAATTATGTTTTGCATAAAAACATACCATTATTAAACGCAAAAGTATCTTTTCTCAAAAAAGTGTCTTTTTCACAAACTAGTACTCCTTATTCAAAAAAGTACCTTTTTCATAAAAAATATACTTTCTCAAAAAAGTACCTTTTTGAAAAAAAAAAATTCCTTTTTCAAAAAAAAAAGAACTACTCATTTAAAAAAAAAAATATCTTTATCTAAAAAAGTACATTTCTTCAAAATAAAACTACCCATTTCAAAAAAACTACCCTTTTTATAAAAGTACCTTTTTCATAAACAGAAGTACAAAAAAAAGTATTTTTCTTAAAAATAAGTATCTTTTTAGAAAAAAGGACTTTTTAAAAAAATATATTTACCAAAAAAAGTACCTTTCCAATATAGTAACTTTTTTTAAATAATTACTATTATAAATAAAAAGAGCACCTTCTTCCAAAAAAAGCCAAGTTATAAAAAGTACCCTGATTGCTTTTAAAAAGTACTTTTTCAGAACAAGTATTTCTTTCCAAAAAAGTATATTTTTGTACATCAATACCCTTTTTTATAAAAAATATCATTTATAAAAAAATTTCTTTTCCAAAAAATTACCTTTTTAAAACAATGCCTTTTTAAAAAAGTATCTTTTTTAAAAAAGTAAACTTTTCCATAAAAGTACCTTTTTTAAAAAAGTACCATTTTAAATAGAGAGTATTTTAAAAAGGTATATATATATATTTTTTTGAAATAGGTACTTTTTTTAATCTAGTTTTTCGAAAAGGAACTTCTTTGAAAATGGTACTTCGATTTGAAAAAGAAATTTTTTGTGAAAAAGTAACGTTTTTGTGAAAAAGGTACTTTTTCTTAAAAAATACTTACAAGATACTTTTTTTTAAGAGTACTTTATTTTTGAAAGCGGTACTTTTTTAAAAAAAAATTATTCTAAAAAATCATAAGTTTTTATGCAAAAAATACTTTGCTTTAATAGCACTGACCGCTTTAACGAGTAGACTTGGTTTTCGGTGTAGCCGGACTTATTGCAATTCCCTGGTTTTCGTTCTACCCGGTCTTTCGGAGTAACCGGGTAGACCGGTCTGGAGTGTAGGCTCTACTTAAAAAGTATAAAAACATCTTTTTCGCAACTGCGCTAGATATAGTAATAACGTTGCTAGGTAGTTGCTATTAAAATGTTAGTTTTCTCCAATTGTATCCCATATTTGAAGCACCCGTTTTTGTAATTTAAGAAGAATATTGTCCTCCGTCTTACAAATATGTTTAAAATTCTGAAAGAAAAACGAGCAACTACAATAATTTGCGTTTATATGTACACAAAATTTAAGATTACCACATCCACATCAGCATGTCCTTCTTGTTTTTTACTACTATACAATGGTATTTTTTTTTTAATATTATTAGGTATTTTCTAAGAATTTAAATTTTTTTTACTTCTATATTTTTCTATCAGTTTTTTTGTTTAAATTTTTTTTTTTGATATTTTTAAATAATTAATTTGACATAAATAGCAAATATCAATTATTTTGTTCAGAACAAGGTATGATAGTTACGGCAATTGGGAGCAAAGGTTATGATTATAATAAAATAGCTGTGTTTACTGAAGATTTCTTTTCTGTGGTTGCATAGACTAGTCGTTTTTCTAACCATATTTAAAATTGTATAATTAGGAAAATCAATCAATTGACTGTCACCAAGAAAGTTAGTTTGTTAAGCTAATTTTCAAACTTGCACTAGACCAAATAACTGGTCCTGATTAACATTTGTATGCACACACAGCTAAAATATTTCTTTGCCAACTTAAATAATGTAATATCGAACGAATTACAACTGATCTTTTCCCTGTGTGTACTTGAGGTACTTGTCATAAGAGACTTCTATTAAATATTAATCAATGGATGTCTAGAAAATAGCTAAAATCTATTAAACAATAAATGTGGCTTATCAAGTTTTTACAATAATTCCTTCAATTGTATAATTTTCATTCGATTTCTTAAAAAAAATTTGCGATACTAAGTATTAATCAAAAATGCATGTGTTCGGTTTAAAATTGTTCAGAATTAAAAAAAAAAAAATATTTAAGTGATTAAAGAACTTGGAAAGTTTGTATTAAAAATGTAAAATAGTTTGAAACTTTATTTGTGCGACTTCCAAAAATAGTTCGTCTTAGCCAAGGGTTCGTATACCAAAACGTCGGCACTTTCAATTATTTTCAATAAAACCTGGTTTTCTTATTTGAAGGCATTAAGGAATTATAAAATGTTTATTTGAATTAAGAATATGCGACAGATATAAGAAAAAGGGATAAATTAAAGAGGACTTTATAAAGGGTGGAAAGAAAAAAACGTATCATTGTCAAATGCGTATTTTGCAAAAGCTATAATAGCCAGGTATGCAATTCTTAGTTTTTTTAGTAATTCTTTTTTGTCGGCAAAAAAAAGCATAAACATTGAGAAAATTGGATTTGGACACATTTTTATATTTACTGTGCATGATAGTTTTATAAAAAAATTATAATTAAATTAAAAAGTAAATTGACTGGTTGTTAGCGAACTTTTTCATGCGAAATTTTAAATTTTTAATTCCAGTTTTAGCCAAAAATTTTAAGAAAAGTTTTCGGAAGGTATATTAAAATTAAGATCATATAGATTAAAAGAATATATGTTTCAAATACATGGAGTTGGTGAAAATGTCAGGAAGTGCGAAATAAAATTGTGTATTTCAAATAGCCTTAATTTCGAAGTGTTCTTTAAAAAGACAAAAACACCGATGTATAATTTGAAATTTAACTAATTGCTGAAGTTATTTTTTACACTACCTACTTTATCAGTTATAAAGTAGAAAATATTTGCATACAAACAATTTTCATAATTAAGGAAGAAATCTGTCAACAATATTTGAGATGTGGTCGATTTTAAATTAACGTTTGAGGCACAAAAATAATTTCAACTTAAAAATTTTCATTTAAATTTTTTTTATAATTTCGTTAATTATAAACTGCCTGATCTGGTAACTGTAATTATAAAATCAAAACTATTTGAAAAACAACAATTTTGATATTCTGTGTATGTCAGTACATGTCTGTTGTATGTAAGTCACGGTTTGAGTAAAGCCAATTATCTGTTTCTATTGCAGACAACTGACGATTTGGGTGGTGCCAATGAAACAATTTTATTGTATACCATGAAAATGATCAAACTTTTTGAAAAGCAACAAATAAAATATAATATGACAAAATCATATACAATCTTTTGGACTTGAGGTTGAAAATATAGAAAGTCCGAAAAAACAATTTTTGTATTTTTTATACAAAAAGTAGTGACGTACGAAGTATATCGACATGTAAAATTTGCTGTTTTTGAAATATTGTAGTTTTGATTTTATAACTACGGTTACCAGATCAGGCAGTTTATACACCAAGGCAGACAAAAAGATTCTCACAGACTATATTTTGTCTGCTATATGTAATATCCCGTATTGAGTTAAGCCCATTATCTTTTTCTCGCCACCCCCCCTTGAAACCGCGCCTGATGTAAATATAATAATGGAATGGGTATCATGTATGATACTGAAAAATTCACCAGAATAACATATTTTATCCATGCTCTCCGAAAACACCAATAATGAAAAATGTGCAGAATTTTATAAAAATTAACAAAATCCTCTTATTTTTAAAATTTAACTGATCCGAAAAATTTATATTATAAGTAATCACATCGTAACATTGAGTTTTACAGAGAAAAAGCGAAAACTCGGTACATTAGAGTATTGCTCTTGATTTGTGATATCCGATTTGTCTCTATTGTTTTTTGGGTTAATAATATTAAGATTTCTAAATGGTAAATCTTTTTGTTTCCTCCTTTTATGTAAATTGCTTTTCTGAAAACAATAAAAAAAATAACGCAACAGTCCACACAAGTTTTTTTTAATAGTTTCCCCAAAAAATTTTCAGACCATATTTTCTAATTATAAACGGAATATAATTGATTTCAAATACATACATATAAATTTAAAATTGTACATGGAACTGCATTTAATTTGACCTTACAATTTAAATTCCTTGTGTCAGATCTGATTAAATATGAAAAAATCTAATTTTAAAATTTGTTCGAAAATCGATAATTATATCTTTTAAAAAGTGCCATATAAAGCCATATACAAAGAGATATAGTTGTATTAAATAATATAACATAATATATAACTCTTTTAGTCGGGTAGTTTTAGTTATTGTTATTATGTCCTTTTCGGTTGTTACTTAAAAAAAAAAAAACGAACTTAAAATAGTTTATTCCTTGTAAACAGAGGGTCCATGGGAGCAGGGATAATTTTCATACTTTCAATTCAATAAAACACTTCATATTGTGATCAAGTTCATTTGCTGCAAACATTTGAAAGGAAAAAATAGAAAATTGTCTTCAAAATGGGAAAAAACTAGTTTTAATGTATCAAAAACAAAGTCTCATATTAAATAGTGCCAACGTTATAAAACCAGAAATTTATTTTTTTGTTAAAAGGACCAACTAAACAAGGATTCAGTTAGTCTTAAGGCTGCAAAATATCAACATACGAGTACATAAGAGTTTATTTACACTAGACACGAGTACATGCTATGGGAAAACTCATCATGACATTCATTATTTTTTTTTTTAGTTTTTGTTAGTTTTTAATTCCTAGAAATTGTCCTGTATGGATGAATAACTAGAGTAATATGAAGCTATTACAGGAACTTTGTTTCATTTTGTTTTTCTTTAAAGTGTAGTTTCTAAACTCATGTTGACCTTAATGACGTCCATTTGTTAACTTGAATGTAGGAGACACGTACAGTGTATGTCCTTAAATCTTTTTGATACAAATAAAAACATTTTATTTTGCAAAAAAAAAAAAAAACGAAACATTTTTGATCTTTTTAGTTTAAAAATAGGGGAATGTACATTAGGGTGTTTCCCAACTGTATTTGTTTTGTAATTTTGCTACTCTTGAAGTGAAGTACGAATGATAATGTCCCAAAAGATTTTTTTTTTCAGATTTTTACGGTATTGCTGAAATGCAAAAATATTTGGATATGCAGAGAAACCCGTTTTGTTGTTGCAGCCGAATTTTTTGCCAGCCGAATTTTTGTGATTCCATGTACTATCACTACATTCCAAATAGTTTGTAACTTAAATTAACTGAAAATGTAATAAAAAAAAAAAATACATATGACTTAAAACCCAGTCTACTTACTTTTTATTTAAGTCAAATGTTTCTTGTTATTTAGTTTTAAATATTGTTTACAGATCAATAAAAATAAATGTTCGATTCAGTTATTTGTAATTATATATTCTATATTCTACCAAATGTAGACACATACACTACATACACACATTTTCTTCAATTCCTTGTAATTTGAATTGAAATTATTATTAACCCATTTTAATTAAAACTCATAGTGGAATTGTTTGAATGTGTTTTTTTGAAGCAGGCACAAAAAAAAAATTAAAATGTATAATAACTGCAGTGGAAACCAATAAACTGCAATATTCGGTTTTTGTGGTTAAATTTTGTATGAAACTTTAAATAAATGAAAATAATAAACGAAACAAAAAAATCCGTAAATGGTAGTAAATTATTTTGAAGAAATGAATAAAAAAGTTGAATCAAACATTTATTTGAATAATAAATTCCTTTATTTTTACCATAACTGAAAACTTTTTTATTAAACTACAAACAGTAAACTAAATAATATTCTGAGAGTATTATACAATTTTAATACTATTGTATTAACTGACATTTTCGAATTTTTATTATAAAAATTGACTATTTTCTATCTAAAGGACTGTAATATTCTATATATAGATTTGCATGCGTTCCACAATTTGTTTTTTTCAAATTTCGACCTTGAATATATATTTTTTTTTTAATTTTAATATGTATGTATGTCTAAAAATAGATTTGCATAAATAACAGGAATTCGGTTGCTAATTCCAAAATTTTATTGGAAATATCAAAACTATTCTGGTAATCAATTAACATCATCGATTTTCTGTGGTTGGGTTATATATATACCTGATCAAAACTTTAGGTTTCTTGTGGGTGGTGAATTAGAATGATTCTCAAGATGACCTAGTCGCTTAGGTCGAAAGTGCGGCACTCCCTCTAGCGCTGATCCCTGCAAGATTTTTTCATATTCTTTTATATTTATTAACAATTAGTGTTTTTATTTGTAATAGTAATATTTAAATTGTGATCTCAAAACTGCACACAGAAAAATACTTAGCTATTTGCCAACTAAAACTCGGTTACTAATTTCAGTCGGTTGGCAAAACTTAACATTAGTTTTCACAACAAAATTCGGCTAATTCAATGGAATTTTAGTTGCTACGCCTAAAATTTTCAGAAATCTAATATTAATATCGTTGTACCAACTGAACTTAAAGGTTGTTAGTATTAAAATACACTTTTTTATTCGGTTGGCACTTTATTTCTCTGTGTGTGACAATTCAAATTGAAATAAAACTTTATATTATTTTAAAATTGATAAGGAATCAAATTTCGGATTACAAATTACACGGCATGACATAGAAAAAATTAATGGAGATCTGACCATTAATTATGTATATATCGGACATGCTGATTTCAATGGCGTACACCATTTTTTGATCAATGGTACAGATTTAGAGAAAATTGTGTTTAAAGTTTGTCGGATTTGCATTTAGTTTTTGCATTTGAAACTTTCCGAAAGCAATCAATATGCTTTTGTTTTTGACGAAAATGAATAACAAGATCTGTGCTCATATTTATGGCCCATATTTAAGGCTCAACACTTTTTATTTAACCCCACATTGTCACATGTAAGTAAACCGTCGCAAGTTAAAAATATATATTATCATCGAAATGTTCGAAAAATCATGTAAAAATTGCAAGTGTCTACACTATAACCTGCAAGTTACTCAAATTATATGAATTCAGTATTGCCAAGTATTCCAAATTCTAACATTTTCAGGGAAAAATTTTGTTGTGCATTTTTTTTATTTAAAAAACTCATGAAATTAATATTATAAATTATCAATTATGTTTGTCGGTGTGGCCTTTGTTATGTTTATAAACATAATCAGTCATAATTACTATTCCCTCTTACTAAAATTTACTAAATACCAGTAAATTGGGAGAAAATGTAATACTAGACTATATTGTTTTTTTTTTTTTTTCATTTTGACGTCTAACTTGTCGCAAGTGCCAAAAATTCACTGCCTTCAAAATTTCGTTGTAAGTTGAGTAACAATTGACAAAATTGTAATTGTATTAGTAAAAAAGTGTGAGTGTATAGAGATTTTCTAACTTGTAAAGGGTTTTCCTATAGGCACTTGACAACTTTGAATTTAATTTGTGAACGCAGTATTTCACTGATCATCTAACTGTTACTTTCCTTTTTTTCCAGTAAACTCAACATTTTCATCATGATAAAGTACACGAACGAACAACGTATGCAAATTATAAAAATGTACTACCGAAATTCGGAGTTGGTGACCGCAACTTTAAGAGCGTTAACTCCAATTTTCGGTCGTTATTCTCGCCCTAGTAGACAAGCAATAACAAGTTTTGTGTGATGCTGCCGTGCCAGTGAGGCAACGGGTTGGTCGAAGTGCCGAAAATATTGCTGCCGTTAAGGCGTCCTTAGCAAACGATCCAAATCAGTCGATTCCGCGGCGTTCTCAAGAGCTGGGTATCGCCAAGACCACTTCATGGCGAATTTTGCATAAGGATCTTGGTTTACACCCATACAAGATCAAGCTGACTCAAGAATTGAAGCCGATGGACCATTTGACGCGATGTACGTTCTCCGATTGGACTCTGCAGAAGATGCGCCAAGATGATGAATTTCATCGCAGAATCATTTTCAGTGACGAAGCTCATAGTTGGCTCAATGGGTGCGTCAATAAGCAAAACATGCGTTATTGGTTTGGTGAAAATACACATGTGCTTCATGAATCACCACTTCATCCACAAAAAATAACTGTTTGGTGCGGTTTGCATGCCGGAGGCGTCATTGGGCCATATTTTTTCGTCGACAGTAACGATCTTCAAGTTACTCTGAATGGCGATCGTTATCGCGCCATGATTACCGATTATTTTTGGCCCGAATTGGAAAACATGGACTTGGACGACATGTGGTTTCAACAGGACGGTGCCACAAGCCATATATCACACTTTACAATCGATTTATGGAGGAATAAGTTTGGTGAGTGTGTTATTTCAAGAAATGGACCAGTCAATTGGTAACGCCTGTAGACTTTTTTCTTTGGGGCTACGTCAAATCATTGGTCTATACCAACAAGCCGACGACGTTGGAAGAACTCAGAGCCAACATTGAACGCGAAATAGTGGCCGTTACGGCCGAAATGTGTAACCGAGTCATCAAAATTGGGTCCAAGGAATCGACCGCTGCCGATGTGCCCGCGGTGGCCATATGAACGATGTCGAGTTCCATTCATGAATTTTTTTATTGTATTTCAAGTCCATTATAAAGTTTTGGAAATATCTCAAATGGTTTGCGTTTTATTTAAAAAAAAAGTTGTCAAGTCCCTTTACTTGCACGTGGCAACAGGGGGTAAACCAATACTTCACGTTTTACGTATGTTTTTACCGTTTTTTACAGTTTTAGCGAATAAGAACGCTTAATGCCCAATTGACCAGAATAAGTGTTAGTTTTTTAAAAAGAACTATTTAATGGGAAATATTTTGAAAAACAAATGTATAGCGGCTTATACTATATATTCGCGATTTTTCAAAAATTGTAAATGATAGCATAGCTTTCCAAGCTGACCTCAGAGTCATATTCTTGGTGTAATATGTGGGCACATCTAAAAAATGTCGTTGTAAAAATTTAAGCAAAAAAGTTTCTATTTGCAAAATTTATCGTAATACAATGATTTTTTTTTCAGGTACAATATATTAAAAAAATTAAAAATAAAAAAAAAAACTAAAGCTGTAAAATGCATACGTTTTTAGTTTATTATTATTTTGGTATTTTAATTTTTTTAATTTAATATACCTGAAAAAAGCATTATACTACGATAACTTTTGCAAATGGAAACTTTCTTGCTTCAATTTTTGCAACAACATTTTTTAGATATGCCCACATATTATAACAAAAGTATGACTCTGAGGTCAACTTGGAGATATATGCTGCGATATATAATTTTTGAAAAATCGCAAATATATAGCTGTATTCAAATGCATTTTTTTTTGTCAAAATATTTCCCATTAATTTAGGGTGGCCATTTTTTTTTCTGACATTAAATCAGTACAAGATTTTTAAAAATTATAAATCTTGTGACGAATTCTAAAAAACATAGCTAATTTACTTTCCCTATATATAAGTTCAGATTATGCGGAAACTTGCCCACAAAATTATGAAAATTAATAAATGAAAATGAAAATTATTCAAATACAAATACTCTATATTTCTTCATTAGGATATTGTCCTAACAAATAATCTATAGAGCTTTTGTTTTGTTTTTCAATTTATTTTTTGATCAATGGTTATAATCTTTAACTTCAAACTCATATGTATATTAGTTCTCATGTAGTGAGTAAACTAGTTCATATGAATGTTTGATGTTTGGCATGGGATTGTTACCGCTTTCAAAACGTGTTCTGATGATGGGAACCTAGAAAATTCCCGAAATAGATCTACAGTACTTTCCGTTTACAGTCACATCGCTTATAGTCCATTTAGCGATATAGTCCATTTTTACACTTTTACTGTCATCTAAAATCAAATTGCATACAAAATATTTAGGATATAGTCCATTCACGATATAATCACATTTGGCTTATATGCCACTAAACTCTGGCTACTAAAAGTAAATTTATATGCAAATAATTTAAGTTATAGTCACAATACAGAAAATTTCTAATATAATTGTGAAATCTTGAATTTTTTTCGGTTTAAAATTATTTAAAAATTTAAGAGGCTAAAACGAAAATTGGAACAAGGAAACTAAGCTGAATCGTTTCAAACATCGTTTTTATATTCCAAATTTTCCACCTGTTATAATAATAAATAAATTGCATATAGTCACATTTTATGATGACTATATCACAATTTATTTATAGGCAACAAAATGGCATATAAAAAAACTAGCGATATAGTCACATTAGCGATATAGTCCACAACTTGTGTGCAACTAAGAGATGTGACTATAAGCGAAAAGTACTGTATCAACACATTCCTGAAAGGGTCACATAATAAATTTTAAAACAAAAAAACTCTATAGATAATTTGTTAGGACAATATCCTAATGAAGAAATATAGAGTATGGCCTCGAACTTGAATAATTTTCATTTTCATTGCACAATTAAAGGTCGAAAAAAACATAATTTTTATTTTTAATAAAAATTATAACAAACTTGTAAAATTAATAAAATTTATATAAAAAATTTAAGATTTATTGTTAGCTAGTTTTTATCAATTAAATTATACACTGAGAGAATTTTTGCAATCCGCACTAATATTTTGCTTCACATTCCTAATAATAATGAAAATTTAAATATAAATCAATGGATTGGAAAATTTGACGTGATTTCAATTTGCCTAATGTGTGATGCTATATTCAATTATATATAGCTTTTCCTTAAGATCTTTGGGCTTTTCATAGCTTTTTTAAGAATTTCTGACTTAAAATCCCTTTTTTACTCTTGACATATTAAATATTATATTGTTATTTGAACTTTAATACATATCTACAAAAAAAAAAGTGCAACACGCAATACTCTTGGAATAGCGTTAAATTCAAAACTAATTTCAAACGCAATAATTTTAGACAGCAGTGACACTTTAAAGCATTTTGAATAAAATATGTGTAAATAAATAAGCCAAACTGATCAAGTTGCAATAACTGAGGTTTTTTTTTTGAAAAGTTGCGTTAACTGACTCAACAGTGCTAACAATTTACGAATTGCAATAATCGAGGAGTTGCATTTATTGATGGCTGCATTAAACGAGGTGGCACTGTAATGTGATCCATTTACATCCAATTAGATACAATTGTATGCCATGTGGCATATGTAATCATACATTTATCGCTACATAATTATATATTTTTACATATTGCACATATAAAGTGTAATATAAAGAAAGGTATAATTTTATATGATTTTATATGAATATATATTTTGCAATATATTATTATAAATAACTGTATAAAGTGATATATTACTATAAAAAACTTTTTTATGCTTAATATCTTATTGTATAAAAGTTAATGACAGCATATATAATATCATATAATATATTTTAAGATGATAAAACATAAGACAATGTACAAATTGTTTTACTCGGGTTAAATTAAAAGATAATAACAATTAAGATATTATTAAAAAAATTTAAATTTATTACAGAACTCTATAAACAAAGTTTCAGTCTCTTGGTGTTAAAAATATCGGCTAATCTTTGTTTCGCAAGTAAAAATTTTGAAAAGGAATATTTAGAAAACTGTCGAAATTTATTTTACCTGGTGTTTCTCGGAGTTTAAAGCAGTAAAGGGTTAAACAAAATATTGTATTACGCGAATAATAAATATAAGTAAAATATATTTAAATGTAAACATTATCAGTAATTTCACTGATAGTCAAGAGGCATTAAGGTCTCTAATTCCGATAAATATCAGGTAGTCTTCCACTGCCATAGAGAGGTAAAGGTTCTCACTGAGCAGCGTACTGTACGACTGTGGTAGGTATCTGGACATAAGGATATTTGGGGTAATAAGGAGGCAGGCAGACTTGCAAAAGCCTTTGTTATGAACCTTGCTAAACAATCGGCAGTTTTGGACGAATTTCTCTAGCTTTTAGTGGGGTTAAACTTAATACGAAAGGTTTTTGGATGAATAGATAAATAAATTCCAGTATCGGGGAACAAACGAAATACTTGTTTGACGAGAAACTAGATAAAAACAGACTCTTTTGGACATGGATATAAGACCGCTAAGGGCTGTAACTAACCTTATCACAGCCCACAACACGCTAGGTAAATACATGGTTCGAATAACATTAAGGTCGGATGATGCAGATATTGCAGAGAATCTGGCGCAACCAGTTTCCACTTTGTGAATGCCCTTGCACTATCTTTTAGAAGATTTGAAATTTTTGGCTCTAATTTTTTTTAGAATCTTTACGATATTAGGGAAGCAGATCCATGGATAATATGGTCTTTAAAACGTTGTCTAAATGGAAAATCTAGAATGATTTTGCTTGGGAAAGGATTAAATCATCAGCATGTATTATAAACAGCCTCTATGGACGTCATTTTATTTTTAAATGGTGTCAGCCTCAAAAACCTAACCTAAGGGTTTACACTGGTTAATATAAACACCGCGATGTAGGATATTCAAATATTCGGCACAGTCGAATTTAATCTTTTTACTTGTTTTAAGTCCATTCTAAGTGTTCCATTTTAAGAGTTACTAAAATAAAAAAGTCATGTAATGAAACCTCCCAATGTGCATGTTTAAAGACTTCTTTATTGACCATTAATTAATTGTCATTTAAAATATACACAGAGATTATCTAAACTCGTTTCTAACACTTTTATCAATTTGTAGTCCCCTTTTAAAAAACTGTGATGAAAAGAAAAAGAAAAATCACACTTTCAAAGTTCAAACGCACTAAAACTGAATACATGTAAAAATTCCCTAAACAGCTGAATGAATTCTTAAAAGCTATTTAAAAAAAAAATTGGTAAAAAAATAGACTTATTGTAAATGTATTTTAGAAATTTTGCGCTAAATACCTCTGTTTATTTTACAAAATTACTAATTATTTCTTTTAATTAGTATTATTACTAAAAATATTTATTTAGAGTAAACATTTTGTAAAAGTTTTCAACTAATAATGAGCAATAATGCATGTCTAGTACATTTATCATTCACAAAATGCTGGTTTAAAAATAAACAATAAAATGCAAATAGATTCGTTATGGAAAAACCAAAATAAAATAAACATAAATTTTGTAAATTACAAATACTGGGAATTGAGAAAAAATCCATAAACTCGCCGCAGGTGATTACAGCAATGCAAAAAACAAACACACACGATTTTTTTTTCGTATAAAATAAAACCTATTCCTCGTTTAACACACTTAGAGAATTAGTTGCATTATACCAATATATTTTTGCATTTGATCCAAGTTTCACTGGTATTCGTCCATTGAAACTGTTCATTAAATTAATGCAGTTTTTCATAACATTTTATGAAAAATTTAATTTTATTTATTAAAAATTTCATACGTCTAATGAAATAGATTCATTAAAAATAGTTTATGAAGCTTTTTTGTAAAATTTTGGAAAATGTTCACTCACTTTAAGAAAACTTTAGCAGTTCTGTGAACATTTTCATCAAAACTCGTCCAAAATAATTCTCTTTGTGCATAATTCTATATTAACACAAATTCAATTTTATGATTTTTCTAAATCTTGTTTAAGTCAAGGGATATTAAAATGCCTATATTCACACAGAATATACAATATTAAACACTTTATAGTGCACACATATTGAAAGTTTTGTTTACACCATTATCAACAATGATGTCAATTTTATAATTATTTTTTTCATACATATTTGTATATTAAATATTTGATTTAGCATAACTAATTAATCTGAGTTAGATTTCAAATAAATCTGTCATAAATATAATTAAGGAATTTTACTCTTGGGATTTATATAATCAGACTGCTATAATTAGCAAAGATTTTTAAGTCATAATTATAATTGATAACAACGAAAATTTAACACTTACCATATACATAATATATATATATATATATATATATATATATATATAAACATATGTACAACATTAACTAATTGAATACAAAATTTGATGTATCATTTGGGACATATCATATCATATTGTATCAACATATAAATATTCATATTGGACATTCCACAAAAGCTCTGCCAAACAGACAGAATTTTTTATTTAAAATAGAACGACCATAATTATAAGCTTGATATAATTTGTATTAAAAATAAAAATTATGTTTTTTTAAACATTAATTGTACAATGAAAATGTATTGTATACACTCTAAAAAATTATTGTAAATTTACTACTATAAAGCGAGTAAAGTTTCATGTATTATTACGCTAATTCGGTAAATTTATACATCAAAATGCGTAAAACTATTTTGCGCAAACTTTTATATACAATAATACCACTTACAGTATTTTTACCAATTATGTGTTTAAAATTAAACACATTATGCCTAAAAGTAGTATTATTTTGTTAAATAAAATTTTTACGCACAAAGTTTGTAAATATACTAACTTATAATAGCAATAAATATTTTGACATTTTTAAATTGAAAAAAATTAAACAAATTGAAAAAAGCCAAAAAAATCTAAAAAATTTAATTTATTGAGAATTTTAATGAAAAAAAAATGTATAACTGTAGTATTTGTGATAGTGTTTAGTTTATAGTTTGTTTCCAAGTGTTTGCACCCTAATTGTGGAAAAATATTTTCAAAATATAATATATGTTCAGAGCTTTAAAGAAAAAATTCTTCATTCGATTTATTCAGTCGGTTTTAACTCAATCGATTTAAAAATATCGCCAATATTGAAAAAAATTGCCAAAATTGAAAAATCGCCAAAAATCGCTAAAATTGAGAAAATCTTTAAGATAAAAAAAAAAAATCACCAAAAATGAAAAAAACGTTAAAATTAATAAAAAAAAAAACGCTGAAATTAAAAAAAAAATCTCTAAATTTGAAAAAAAACGCTAAAATTTAAAGATAATCGCCAAAAATGAAAAAAATCGCTAAAATTTAAAAAAATCGCAAAAAATTATAAAAATCCCTAAAATTTAAAGAAAATCGGCAAATATTAAAAAAATCGCCAAAATTTAGAAAAATAGCTATAAATGAAAAAAATTTCGAAATTAAAAATAAAAAATTTGCAAAAAAAAAAATCGCCAAAAATGAAACAAATTTTCAAATTGGAAAGAAAGCTTAAATTGAAAAACGAAAAATATTGACGAGAAACTTAAAATAGCTGTAAATGTATCTTTATTAGTTTTCGAAACATAGGCGATGTTCCAAATAAATTCTCTTTTGCTTTGCGATGTTTTGTTTTTGAGAAAAACGCGATCTAGGAACCTATCCAATCCGGCCGGGGGGGTTGAGTTTTGAACACCTGTGCAAACATTTTTCCAGTTTGCTTTTTTATTTTTTGGGTTATGGACGTTTTTTATTTAGTCAATTTTTAAAAGATAAATATTACGAAAACTAATGGAGCTGGGGGAAAAATTGCTGCACCATTGTTCAAAACTCAACCATATTTCCCCTACAATGAACCAAAATTTCGATTTGATTGGCTGGATTCGTAAATCGCGTTTTTCTCGAAAAGTAAGCATCGCAGATAAAAAGAGTATTTATTTGAAACATCGCCTATGTTTCAAAAACTAACAGAGAAAAATAAAAGACACGGACACCTTTTTCCAATTTGAGCAATTTTTTGTCAATTATGGTGATTTTTTTTAAATTTTCGCGATTTTTTACTTTTGCCGTTTTAGAATTTTGAAGTTTTTTTAATTTGGCAATGTTTTTACTTTTAGAAATTTTTGACGATATTTTTATTTTGGCGATTTTTTTTTTAATTTTGGCAAATTTTAGTAATTTATTTTTAATTTTGGCGATTTTTTTTAAATTTTGTAGATTTTTTCAATTTAAGTAATTTTTACATTTTTGGCGTTTTTTTAAAATTTTGGAGATTGTTTTAAATTTTTGGGATTTTTTCATTTTAACGATATTTTTCGATTTTAGCGATTTTTTTCAATTCTGGCGGTATTTTTCAGTTTCGCCGATTTCGGCAAATTGTAAATCGATTAAGTTAAAAATAGATTGAACTCTCAATTATTGAATTCGCAATGATTAAAGAAAAAAAAATCATTCGATTTAAAAAAATCCGATTTAATTTTTTTTAAATAGAATTCAATCTTTGAAGCTCTGTATATGTACAACAACTTATATACAAATATTTTTTATTAAATTTATTTTTATACAACACATTTATAAAACTCTTTCTAAAAATTAATTTTTTGTTTTATTTGAAAATTTTTTTGGGCTGTTATTCTTTTTTACCGGAATGTAAAGATACGCATTTTTTGGGGGATTTTACGCTTATAAATATGTATTTTTACGCATTTTATACGTATAATTGCACGTAAATCATGTTTTTTACACGAAAATTTGGTAAAATTACTCATTTATTTATAAATTTTATAAAAATTTTACGCAATTCCATTGTAAATTTACCAACTTTGTGTTCACAAACTTACTCTCAATGTGCGTATTTTTTTCATTTACACACATAGAGTAAATTTACCCAACTTATAGTAGGAGTATAGCTTCCTACTATAAGTTGGGTAAATTTCAACAGAAATTAATTAGAGTGTATCTACCAAATATTTTGCACATAACGAACAAGTTTTCAATTTATTTTTAAACAATGGTGATAATCGTTATCTTCGAGCTCATGTATTAGTTCTCATTTAGTGGGATAATTAGGTTATATGAATATTTGATGTTTTGCATGGGATTGTCACTTCTTTCAAAACGCGTTCTGATGATAGGAACCTAGAAAATTCCCGAAATAGATCTATCAACACATTCCTAAAAGTGGTCAATTAATAAATTTGAAAATAAAAACTTTATAGATTATTTGTTAGGACAATATCCTAATAAAGAAATATAGAGTATGGCCTCGAACTTGAATAATTTTCTTTTTCATTTTCTAAATTAGCTAAAAAAAAAAACATATAAATTGTAATTATAATTATATAATTATAGTGTGTACCCAGAAATTGCGTGGACCCTCTTAAAAATTGAAACTCCGCGTTGTAAATGCGATTTTCTTTACTTTTTTTTTTGAAGAAACATATGCTACACGTTAGTTTAACCCTAGGATGTTCAACTGGCCTTTCCGAGGCCCATTTTGATTTTGAGTAGTTGCCAAGTTTTTACCTTTGCTCTGAGCGAAGAAATATTTTATGTCAACTACCGCCAATGCCTTCTGAATTCAGTAAAATATTGTAACTATTGATTTCGTAGAACAACCTTGTCTGTTTATGTAAAAATGTGGTAAGTATACCTACTGGGCCTCATGAAGCCCATATGGAAAATTAATGACAGCTGATCCACGTTCAACACAGTTGATCTTCTGATTGACGTTAAGTTGCAAAAATGTGAGTATGTGTGTTTGTGTAAGTTCTTGCGAACACGTGGCAAAGCTGTACAAACAAGTGTATGGTGTATCGGTTTCTAGAATTTATCATTTCGGTTGGCTTTTAGTTTCTTGTTCTCATCGGGTATATTGAATACAAACCGTTGGCCACTAGCTATATTTTATAACATATTAGATATTGCTGGTCTTGTGTCATTTATTGTGTACGACTCTTTTCAACCATCAGGCAAATCAGATAAACGTCGCATGTTCCTTAACCTGTTGGCAACCGAGTTGGTTACTCCCCATATGTAGAATAGGACTATGAGCAGCCATGTTAGCCGCTGGCCTGGCATAAGTGCAGCTATGGCGAAACTCAATGTTGTTGTAAGTAATTTAAAAAGTATGAATAAAATAATATCCATTTCTAATTATACTGTTATATTTGCAGGCACCATTGAATGAACAACCAATAACAAGCTCATCTGGACAACCAGCGAAGAAGCAACGAAAGGACTGCGCGTGGTGCAATCTTAACCCTGACAAAAAACGGCGCAAAACATTTTTGACGTGTGAAAAATGTAACAAGTTCTTGTGCCTTGAACATGGCTCTATGAAGAAAGTTTGTCTATGCCATGAATGCGCTGCTGCTTTCTAATTTAACTTTAAGCTCAAAAGCTATCAAAAATATCTATCACATTGCTAATTGATAAACATTTTATAAACGATTTAATAAATAAACTAAAATTTAACTTTTAATTAAAAAAAAATATTTTTAATGCATCATTAACACGCACCCCCACCCCACGCCCAAGTCTGAGCCACGCATTAACAATTAGTGTGGTACAAGACTTCTACACACTACACAATTCCAGCAATCAATTAAAAGCTTAAAAGGGGATAAAATTGTAAGGCCTCGCTAGGCCCAGTAGAGTCACTTACCACTGCCCAGGCAGTCAGACATCCTAGGGTTAAATACTCGTATATTATTTAATATTGACCGGATCATAACAAATTAAATTACTAGTTTTTCCAGTCCGTTTAATCGATTGACCGATTCCTCAATTAATCGCCTCTGTTTCGGTTAATGTCAAAACAAATAATTTAAAACTCAAATAGTTATTTGACCTAATTAACCGCTTAAAACTTTAATATAAATATTACCTTTATTTTTCATAAGTTTGGCTAACAAAGTGACTCGAAAAGCTTTGAAAAACCAAGCGCTAATTGAAATACCATCAAATTATTTTAAAATATTGTAAAAGAGCTCCTTAAGATATACTATTTAAAGTAACATTATCAATGTTTTTGTACTTACTTTTTGAAAAAATAAATAAAAATAATTAAGACTACAGAGAACGACAAAATCTAGCGATCTTTAGTTTTAAAAACCCATTTTTGCTATACTCGGAACGTTTAAATATCGCGAAATAAGATTTAAGGTTTACAAAACTTTGTTTTGTCTGGTGAAAGTCTTGTCTGGTGCCTTCAAAATTCAGGTTTAATTATTTCAAGACCTTCTCGTGGAAATCGTTCGCTGATGTTTATTGGTGTGATATTTATGGTAATTTAGTATTTGAAATTTTATGGTAATAACAAAAATACCATCCCAATGAATTTCAGCTCTTGATATCCCCAAAAAGAGAAAAAGGTCTGCACTCAAAAAAAATAAGTTAGTAAAACATCTTGAAAATCCGTTATACTATTTTTCAGCAAATTTTTTGCTAAAATTATTTTTTAAACTATAATTTTAGTTATACTAATTCAGCACTTAACTGTTTTGAACTAAAGTTTTACTAATATTTTACTAATGTTTTACTAATTTATTTTGCTAAAAAAAAATGTGGTGATTAGCACATCAATAGTGTGCACGACAACCAGACTGGAAGATATATTCAGAATGAATTAGATGTCGCGGCATGTCACGATGTAGTAGAGACGAGGAAAATTATACTAAAAAGTAAAACTCTAGTAAGACATAAATAAAAAAATCAAACATGGAAAATTTTTGTATCTGTTTTCATACTTGAAACAATATTGTGAATTAAAACAACTTAAATTTTGCGTCGTCACCAGATTGCTAAAGTAATTGTCAATTAATTAAATAAAAGACAAAATACAATATTTAAATTTAAAAAAGATTAAATGTGTATTTCTAAACTAAATGTTTAAATATATTAATAATCTTGTGTGGTCAAATTGCAAACATATATGTAATAAGTTGACAAACTAAAGCGAAAGACAAATACATACATCTTAGCTAGATTTTTCTGTTTCCTTTTTCTTATTGCAAAAAATTGTTGTATATGTTATATTTTGTTATTTTTTCGTTTCGCTTCTATAATTCTCTGCGGCATTTGCGTTCCTTTAAAAGATAGCATCATTTCGTTTATGTTATATATAATTATTTCTATTATTTTTAGATATTACATTAATTTTAATCGTCAATTTGGGAGCATGAACATTTTTATATTTTGTAACGTATTGTAAATTATTTTAAAAAGAATCACAAAAATATTTTTTATGATTTTTAGCAAATAAATTAACTAAAGTATCATTTTTCTACAAATTTTTTGAGTTTTTTTTTTTAATCTACTAATATTCAGTAAAAATTTTATTAATTTTTAGCAAGGGTTTTTTAATTTCTAATCTAAAGGGTCCGCCATCTAACGTTTTTTTTTCAACTAGTGCTTATTTCGGGAATAGTAACACTTAGCTCATGTCTGATTTGACAGATAATTAGTTTTTTTGAAAAAAGTGAAAGAAACTAACATCCTCATCGATAAAGCAAAGCGTGAAAAGCCAAAAACAGTGCATACACCCGAGAATATTGCTGCTGTGGCAGAAAGTGTGCGTGAAGCGCCATCAACATCAATTCACCGTGGTTCTCAACAATTGAACATTTCGGAGACATCATTGAGACGAATTTTGCATAAAGACCTTGGTATGACGCCATACAAAGTCCAATTGGTTCAGGAGTTCAAAAAAAAAAAAGTTATTTGGCGGACCCTATACTAAGTGTTAGCAAAACTCTTGCTGAATCTACTAATTTTGTAGCTAAAAATCAGCTCGCTGATTTTCAGCAAAAGATTTTGCTGACATTAGCTATTTTTTTGCAAGCACCCTAATGACTTTTGCTGTCTTTACTAACTTTTATTTGAGTGTAGAAAGGTTAAACCCGAATTAAATGCAATTGATAAAATTCTGAGAAGACATAAATAGTTTTTTGAATAAAGCGATGAAACACACACACAGAGAAAAATTTAGCTATTTGCCAACTAACATTCTGTTACTACTACTCAAATTCGGTTATTACGAATTTCAGACGGTTGGCACAAATTAGCTTTAGTTTTCACAACAAAGTTCGGTTAATTCAACTGAATTTTAGTTGTAGCACCCAAAATATTCAGAAATCTAATGTAAATATTGTTGTACTAACTGAATTTATAAGTTGTAATCATTAAAATACACTTTTCAATTCGGTTGGTACTTTATTTCTCTGTGTGCAGAAATAACAATAACAATAAAATATAATATAATTCAAACACACTCATTCAAAATTTCAATTTTATTTCCAACAAGTTCTTTGTTGAAATGCTAGTAAATTGTAGTTTTTCATATAAAATTTCTTTAAGAACTAAAACTCGGCATGTTTGGATATACAAATAATCTTTGTTGGTGTCAATTTAAAAAACCTTTTTTGTATATACAAAAATGCTCTATGGCATTTGTTTAATATTACAAACATAATTATTTAATTTATGTCTGTGTATAACGTCCCAAATATAGCAAAAAATAGGACTGTTTTTAAACATTATGTGAAAGTATTTCGCGAACATGTTGTAATAAAAAAATGTCAGATTCGGATTCAGCGAACAACAAACCTTAATAAAAGATACTGTAGTCTCAGGCCTAGTTCTAGTTCTGTGTTATTTAGTAAACAGATGGCTATTAGAAAATCTATTTTCGTTAAGGTTTTACTAAAAGTTTACATTACATTTTAAAAACGTTCACAATTTTTTTCTTTACTCAAATTAAAAAAAAATTTGCGAAATTACAGAAAAAATTGTGGTTTTACAGAAAAAATATTTATTTTTAGGCCAGCAGCCCATTTAGCAAAACTTGTCTGTAGTTTTTACTAAAAATTCTTAATAATTTTTTTAAATTTTGCATCTTAGATTATAAAAATTTTCAATTTAAAAAAAAAACTGCTCTTTACTACACAAGAACTTTTCCATAAAAAATCAACAATTATTTAAAAGTTTAATTGGTAAAGTTGTTTCAATGGAATATACAGTTAAATTAACAAAGAAATATATTTTTTAACGTTCTCTCTGTTATTCAAAAAAAAAAAAAAAATAAACAAAAAAAGGACTTTCCGTAATAGTTAAAATATTCGGTTAAAATTTTCTATTGAAAACAAAAAGTTGTTATATTATATTGAGTATTGAAATAAACGAAAACAATCTATTTTTTTTATGGATTTTGTCAATTAATATTCAACAGTTGAAAATAAACTAAAAAATACAATTGTTTTAAACGAAAAGTAAGTAGTCCTGTTTTTAACTGATTTTCAGTTAATTTAATGTGTATATTCAGTAGTCTTTACGGAAAAAATATTGTGAGTGTACAAAAACTATTAATTAAGATATAGAACGTTTTCGTTATAAATTAAAGACGACATAAAAATAATCTCGATGTATATAAAAACAGAAAACTACGATTGCACATCAACAAGCCCGTCACTTTTTGAATGAAACACAATTTTTTTTTGCAAAATCTCTTGCATTATCTTGATTAAAAAGAACTTTTTGCTTGGCCATATGGAGTCGTTTTTTTTACCCTCATTAAATCGGTCCAATAAGATGGCATAATATTCGCCGTTTATTGTTATTCCCTTTTGAAGGTAATCGATGTGGATTATCCCGTGTGCATCCCAAAAATCTGTTGGCATCACCTTATTGGCCGATAAACTTACCTTGTCCTTTTTCAGAGCCGGTTCACCTGAAGATACTCCAGAGTGTTGTAGTGCATCCATGGTTCATCCACAGCTACAAAACGTCGCAAAAACTCATTCAAATTGCGGTTAAACAACTCCAAACAATCATTTGAAGTTGTCACACGGTTACGTTTATGGTTAGTTGACAGAAAACGCGGCACCCACCTTGCAGACAGCTTTCTGAAACCCAACTGATCATTTAAAATCGAAATCACACTGATGAAATGCTTATGGCATCAACAATCTCACGCACTTTTACTCTTCATAGTATCTTTCAAGGTTTTCCTAGGTTTGATTGACGGTTTTTTTTTCGCAAAAAATAATGAGCACTCGAAATTCACTTTTTTCCATGTAAATATTTTTTTTGTAAGTATAGATTTTAATTATTCCGAATAACATTTTTTAAATATAAAATATTTTTAAATTAGCAAAATGTTCTGCTAATTTTAGCAAACGGTTTTGAAAACTTAGTAAAATGTTTTTCTGAAATTAGCAACAAAAAAAATTCGTAATTTGTAAAATGAGAATAGCAAAAATTGTTACTAAAAATTAGTACAAAAGTAGTTAAGTAGTATTGAAAACCTTTGAAGGATTTTTCTACTAACTTTTTTGTCTAACTGTAAGAAGGTATGGATTTATTGGTTCATAGACCACATGAAGGAAATGCTTTTCACCTGCTAAAAAGAGACATACCAAGTGGAACATCGCAAACTTAAAATAATCCTTCTGGAAAGCGAAAGCGTTTGGAAATTAAATAATGCCTTCTAAGACTGCTTCTTAGCAACTACTAGTTTTTGCTGGGTTGTCAAACGTTTCCGTTAAACAGTTTAACATAAATGTCAAGAAACGTGATGTTGCATTTTAAATGTCCCCAAAGATTTTAAAAATTCACGCACACTGTGAAATAGTTATAGTATTAGCAAGCTGTTTAATATATGCATACACTCATAGAAATAAACCTATAAAACTAGCAGAAAAAATCTAGTTAAAAATGAACTAGCAGAAAAAACTGCTAAATTTAGCATATTTTTGTTTTACTAAATATTAGCAAGAATAAATCTCTTGAACAATTTTTTTTTTTTGACAAATATTTAGTTATATTTGAGCTAAATTTTAGTTAAGTGAAAGTAACAAAATAATCTGCTAAAATCAGCAAAATTCAGCAAAAACATTTACTAAATATTAGTACACAAAAAGAATCATAAAAAAATTTAAAATTTTTAAAGTTTTTATTTAAGATTTTTTTAATGCGAATAAATTTCTGCCTTTTTGAAATCGGCCACATAAGTTTTTTTGCAAAAATTTCTGTTGATTTTAGCATAATATTCATTCTGCTAAATTTGATATTTTGTTTAATATTTTGAGTCTATAAATCTTTAGTAAAAGTTTTTGCTAATTTTGCAGAGAAAAATGCTATTTTCAATTAACTAAAATTCGCATGGAATATAACTAAAATTTTGTGAAGTTAACATATTTATTTTTTATGATTTTATTTTATTGATATTTTGCAAAAAAATCTGCTAAATTTAGCAGTAGATTCTAAGAGGTTATTTTTAATTAATTTTTAGTAGCTTTTCTGCAATTTTTACAGACTTATTTCTATGAGTGTGCCATACTTATTAAAATCATTTTGAAGTAGAATTTTTAATACATACTTAGTCACATAAAAAACTCGTTAACATATGCGATAATTAGAAAAAGTTTAATGCTGTATGAACCACTTATTTTGAAAGTGGTATGAGTCCATTTTCAAAAAAATTAAGTATGTCCGGAATTAGGTACAAAACAAGGGGATATTTTTATTCGTAACACAAACGAATTTAAAATTACAAAAACTATTGGTAAGGGGGTGTCTGTATGGGTTCTCTCCGATCTTAATGAAATTCATATACGTCATAAAGAAAAGAAAGGAAAAAATAAGGGACTCGTATTTTTTTTTTTTTTATGGGACATATTTGGAATATAAGTTTATAAGTTTTAAAATGCTCTTTCATTTGGTACCCCATTTGTATAAAATTTCTCTAAAACAATTCGTAATATGTCAAAAGAAACGAAAAATTGGGATCACTTTTGACCTCACTTTTTAACCCCTAAGCATGAGATTGGTCCGCTCACTAATTATATGTGTTTTTTCTTTATCACATATCCAAATATCATTAAGATCGGAGAGAACCTATTGGGAGACTCCCATTGTGAGATATTAATGAATGAATTTTTGTTAGTTAATAATAAGACAAAAATGTTTATTTTGAAAGAGGTATAAGTCCACATTTTGTAATAATAGGAAAAACTATAAGAAACAAAAGCACTAAAATTACTTTTGTATGGGAAAGCAATAAAACAATGTTGGAACATTTTTTATGACCAATGTTCGTGTTTAACCCTTTGACGACGAATGGTTATTATAGGTCCCATATTTATATTTTTTGTTGTATAAGCTACACTTTTTAACCGATTTTTCCAAAAGGGTAGATGTAGCTTTCAGATTATTCCAATTGCACCAATATGAGCTATGAGCCGAATATTGTGACCCGTGGTTGAAAAATGTGAAAATTTTTGTCATCATTTTTAGTAGATCTGTTTTCAAACACTATTGGACGTAGGCGATCAAACTTTTGTTGAGACCTGGTCCAATCAATCACGTTTGAAGAAACATTGAGTAATTTGGAATTGATTCATTCCATTTTCTACAGAGCATTGATAAAATATGACACATTAAAAAAAGGTTAGATTTTTGCTATTTTTTTTTTTTTTGTTTGTGCTTATACAAATTTAAGCAATTATTCTTGAATTTTATTTATAAAAAAGTGTTATTTATAGATTTAATCTGGTCTCCAAAGTTATATCCCTTCACAACTTCGAAATATCGTTTAAAAAATATATTTTAGGACTGATGACAAAACTCGATTTACGACTCAATCTATTTTAACAATTTTGAAATATTCGTGTTTAGCATAGCAAAATAATTAAAAAAAAAACATGTGTTATACATATGACGAATTACACATGCAATTAAAAATAATTAATAAGTTTATGTTCTCAAAATAGGATGTTTTTCATTTGGGACCCAAAGAACATAAATATCGGAATTTTTGTAAAGACAAATCGTAGAGATCGTTAAGGTATTTTGTTAAACAAGAAAGTTTTTGAAATATGTAGACTTTCCTTTACAAAAGTATTTTCACATACATGCACTCAACAAATTTTTACAGTAAATGACATTTAAAACAACCGTAATTTCAATTGAAAATTGGACAAAGATAAACAATAACTAAAAATGTAATTATTTTTTACTGTAAATAAATAAACTAATAATTTAGACTTTTTTACCATACAATTTTTTAAAAAACCACTGTTTATTTTCATTTACTTTTTCGGTATTTTTAAAATAATTTATATTAAAAAAAAATCTTCCAATTACAATAAAACAATAATTTGTATTTCCTACATCTTACTTAAAATGCAAAGTCAAAATTCCATTGGAGATACAATGAAATTTTATAATTATTATTGGCAGACATAACTCAACAATAATTTTTAAGAAATCGACATAATATTTTTTTAAATAATTACGAAAATTTAGTATTTACTAAAAATTAAAAATAAAATACCAAAATAACTGCTGTTAAAAAAAAACAACCGTGTAAAAAAAAAAATCTTAAATGAATTTAAAATCAACAAACCATAAGCATATGATATTCAAATCAAAACAAAACTCGACCTGACGATAGATCAGTGGGCTAAAGCGCTCTGTCTAACGTGTAGTGAGGGAGCATGTGGCATTAGAAATCAGTTTATCTATACCACGGTCAGTGATTGCACAGAAAATGTCATATAGACGCAATCGAACAAATAAAAACATAACAAATATTACATTATTCAAAAAATCAGGGTCACTGACGAAGGTTCAATACCAGAAACTGCGCAGTCTGATTCAGAAAATTGAAAATTTACAATGTAGTTATGATTTTTAGAAAATACACTCAATCTTCTCTACCACGCCTTCCACGACTGTCATTTTTGTTTTATTTAATAGAAAAATAACTGTACTTGCAGTTAAAAACATCTAATACTGACAGCTACACAAACAGTTGTCAAGGAGTAACTGTAAAACTGTTTTGTTTTAAAAATACTCATAATTTAACACATTTTTTATTTATAAAATCTCCTTAATATGATTAATGTTTTCTACATAAAAATGTCCTTACAATTAGAGTGATCATTTTACGGAAAACAATAATCATAATAGATAAGGTTTTCTAAAAAAATGCTTCAACAACCTATTTGTTCTTTAAACGGATCAATTGCTTACAAATTTTGTAACTAAAAGGATTTAGTATATAACTTAATTTTTAGGGTTTTATATATAGTTGACATCTCTAAGTTTTCAATAAAAAAATCCTCAGCATCTAAAATGTAGCACAAAAATCAATAATTTATATAAATTTAAAATTACACGTAAATTACACTACACAAGAAAGCCAAAATTACACGCAATTTGAGTAATTACACACGAAATAAACTTGCATTTGCATATCCATTAGGGTATTCAGTCGGTAAATCTATACTCGATTAATCGATGAATCTTTATCGAAAAATTGTCCGACTAAATTAAGATAGCCAATTTCGAGTAATGGATAACTCAAACAATTTTTGTCGATTAATCGAGTAAATTAAAGACGACGTTCTACTTCAGTTAAAATATAACAAAATTTTTTTTTTTTTTTTTTTTTATTAATTATTAATTTATAATCATATAATTATAAATTATATCCTATTACCCTAACCGAGCACTAGCTACTATGGCCTTAGGCGCGTTGTAGCGAAAACAGACCAGTGCCTCTGGTGGGAATCGAACCCAAGACCCCCGCACTGATAAGCCAGCACGCTACCAACTAGCCTACCGGGGCGCACAAAACAAAATTTTAATTGCTTGGTATATTTTAAAAGTATTTTTTTTTTATAAAATATTATTAGATTGTATTTGGGTAACAGAGAAACAAGCCGACTCTAAATTTTCGGCGTCTGGGCGCAACCGCTTTAGCCAAGGATGATAAATAACCGGGATACACAGAATTGCCAATGTTGGCAGTACTGTGTATCCCGACACGCACCTGATCGTGCCATCGCGCCAAGACTGTGGTTTTATTCAGCTACTATTAATATAATTTATTTATTTATTTATTTATTTATTTAGAAACTTGTAAGCTCTTTCAGTTTATAATAAAAATATAATAGAAAAAAAATGATTTTTGAACTCTTTTGAAAATTAATTGGACAATCTTAGTGTAGTTTAAAAATTTTGTAATATTTTCAATTTTTTTTAATCAAAATTTTACTTATATTTTCAATTAAGAAATTTTAATTAATATAAACTATTTTCAAAATTACTGAAAAATAAATAAATAAATTATATTAATAGTGGGTGAATAAAACCACAGTCTTAAAATTTGTCCGCCTACATAACTGCAATTGTGCGCGATAGTACTTCATCGAGTAAGTGAAAAACACGTTTACTTGAACAAAAGCTAATCCGAATAATTTGAATATCCTAATATACATCGTTGTCCTCAGGCGCTTGTAGACGAAGAATACATTTGACTATATGTTTTATTCAATTTAGTTTGTGTGAATTATAGTCTGTTTGATAGTAAAATAATGAGTGTATGTGTTAGTGTATGTGTGACTCGCTCAGAGACAAAAATGTCTCTGATTGAGTGAATGCAACAGTTTACTGCTTGCGAATTTTTGATTAGTGTGTGCAGTGTTACCATATTGCCAGTTTTAACTGTTTTTTTCCAGTTTTTTAGGATGCGTAACAGTTTTCCAGTTTTTCATGAAAAAAAAAACAGTTTTTGTTTAATTTCAGCTTTTTTTTTCAGTTTATCCAGTTTTCAACAGTTTACCTGCTCGATTTACTTTTTTTTAATTGAATTTATAAATTTAATACAAAAGTTGCACAAAATGTTTCAATAAAAAATAATACTACGCATTGAATGCAACTTGTAGTAAGTTTTAACACCCTTTTTAGCATATGTTTGTGTTGAAATTTTGTGCAATCAAACGAAATGAAAATCAAATTTAATCAAAAAATGTATAACTGATATTTGTATGTAATTAAGTAAGATCTCAAAATGTGATGAATTATTTTGTTTTTTTTTATGGTTTTGCAGCTATTTTTTGCTATATGTTAAATAATTAATATAAATATAAATGTTTTTTTAAATTATATTTTTTTTTTTACTTTAAACAAGTACACGAAAAAAAACATATTAGGCTTATTGTTAATTAAAATGTAGTTTTATAACAGAGCACAACTTGTGATCTGTAATAACATAAAGTTGAAAATATTTTTTTTTTATAGTATAAGTAAACGTTAGTACACAACAAAAAAAAATTGTTTTCTGTGTATATAAAATGCTTAATGTTATGTGTTCAATGTTTTCTATGTTGTTTGATGTTTAAACAAAATGCAATTGAATTCAAAATGCACATATTAACTGTTTTTTCTACTGTTTTTTATTTAAAAAAAAACAGTTTTTTCTTAAAAAAACAGTTTTTTTACAGTTTTTTGAAAAAAAATACATGGCAACACTGAGTGTGTATGGTAGTTTATGGATGAATTTCTTAGAAGAAAATTTTTAAGCAGGAAATATGTCTGATAGAAAATAAAGATAATTTAGTTATAATAAAGTTTAATGTTATAATGAATTTTAATGTGTTTGGTGAACGAAATGAAAAAATGGGAACATAAAAAAAACACACAATTCAAATAGAAACCCAGCCAGAAATTGCCAATGGTCTGAAAAATCAAGCACTGGCAGAGCACTATTTGCCAATGATCCAACAAAAAAGTGCTGGCAAAGCACTGATTTACAACGCTCTGCCAACGTATGTAAAAAGTGCTTTGCCAGTACTTAATTAACAAAAGTTACAACAGTAAAAATAATAGAAGTACTGACAAAGCCCTGGCTTCGAACGCTTTCCCAACATTGGCAAAAAGTGCATTACCAGTACTTATTTACAAAACTTACAACCGATAACATAATAAAAACAGTGGCACAGCCCTTGTTCACAACGCTTTCCCAACGCTGGTGCTTTGCCAGTGCTCGATTTACTAAATTTACAACCGTTTATAAAAACGAAATTTAATGCAAGTACTAGTTTTGAAATAAGTTAGCAGGTTTTAATCAAAATAGCAAATGAATAGTATTTTTTAAATTTGTTTAACAAACTTTAAAATTTTATTCTTTTTTTCAAATCTTAAATGAATTTAAAATCAACTAACCATAAGCATATGATATTCAAATCAAATTCATACACTAAAAAAAAGTCTGTATAGTCAGCAACATTTTTGCTTAAAGTATCCTTGTAGAAAAATTGCCAATTTAGCAAATTTTTTGCTGGTATTAGCAAATTTTTCTGCAAGTATCCTCCCAGCAAAAATGATGCTGACTTTACTGACTTTTTTTTAATTGTATAATAAGTATTTACTCAAATCGTACACTCAAAAAAAAAAGTTTGTAAAGTCAGCTAAAAATTTTGCTGAGTCAGCAAAATTTTAGTCAGGAGGATGCTAGCAAAAAAATTGCTAATGTCAGCAAAATCTTTTGCTGAAACTCAGCGAGCTGATTTTTAGCAACAAAATTAATAGATTCAGCAAAAGTTTTGCTAACACTTAGTAGATTAGAAATAAAAATGCCTTGCTAAAAATTAATAAATTTTTTGCTGAATTTTAGTAGACTGAAAAAAACGCAAAAAAATTGTAGAAAAATTGTAATTTAGTTAATATATTTGCTGAAAATCATAAAACATATTTTTGTGATTCTTTTAAAAATAATTTACAATTATTACGAAATATAAAAAATTTCATTTTCCCACATTGATGTCATGAAGTAATTTATTATCTGAAATATATAGAATTAAATATATATAACATAACAAAAATTTTCTTTCAACTACTTACGTCAATGGTTGTCTAAATGATGCTATCTTTTAAGGACGCAACTGCCGAAGATAATTATAGAAACAAAACGATAAAATAAACAAAAACAAACGAAACGAAAAAAACAACCCTTTTTTGCAATAAGAAAAATGAACCATACAAATCTACCTAAGATGTGTGTCTTTGTCTTTCGCTTTACTCTGTCTACATGTCTGTATATGTTTGTTTCCAATTTGACCACACTAGATCATTAATCTATTAACATTTATTATAGAAATACATATTAAATTACAATATTTTCTTTTGTCTTTTATTTTATTAATAGACAATTATTTTCACAAGCCGGTGACAACGCAAAATTTAAGCTGTTTTAATCCTCAATTTTGTTTTATGCATGAAAAACAGATATGTACAAAAGTCTTCCGTGGTTGATTTTTTTATATGTCTTATTAGAGTTGCACTATTTAGTATCATTTTCCTCTTCTCTACTACAGCTTGACATGCCGCGACATCTGCTTCATTCTGCGTATATCTTTCAATTTGGTTGTCGTCCACACTATTAATGTGATTATCAGCACAATTTTTTTTAGCAAAATTAATTAGTAAAACATTAGTATATTAGTAAAGCATTAGTATAAAACAGTTAAGTGCTGAATAAGTATAACAAAAATTTTAGCTGAAAACACGATTTTAGCAAAAAAATTTGCTAAAAAATAGTATACCTGATTTACAAGACGTTTTACTAACTTTTCTACTAACTTATTTTTTTGAGTGTATTTAAAAACTTTTCTAATCTATACCTTTAAAAAATTTAAAATTACAAGATTGGAAAAATTCAAAACTAAATTGAATTAAATTGTTTAACCAATGGTTTGCCAACGTTTTAAAATTATTATTTTGGTACTGGCGAAGCATTCATTGCTAGTGCTTTGCCAACGTTTTAAAAAAGAAACGGCCATGCCCTGCCCGGTGTTATCATTTTGGGGTTGGCAAAGCCCTTAAATCTTCAGAAATCCAACGCTCGGCCAACGCCCATTTCACCGTTGAAAGCACTGGGCCAATGCTTTGCCGTTCGTATTTTTCTGGCTGGGAAGATCTACAATAATTACGTTAATATAAATTAGATTAAAATTTGTACATTTAAGAATATAAAGTTAATATTGAATTATTAAACAAATTATGAAAGTTTAAGTTAACATTTAGTTAATTAAAAATAAGCAAAAATAAAAAAGTTAAGTAAAAATTATAAAAAAAAATCAATCATAAAGCACTCGAGATAAATTGTAATTCAATTTCGAATCAGGCATTTAAAAAAAAATTATTTAAACGAGTGTGAATTGATAGATATTTTAAATGAAGAAAGAGAAAATGGATTTAAGCGGCTTTATTTTTATGCACTATTAAAATACAGAAAAATAATAATAGATGAATTTAATTATTAATTATTGTAAATATACATAATTGCTAAAATTAAGTATAACAGACGACTTAATAGTCATTGTTTTGAACTTTATATCATTATTTTAATTATTTTGATTGAATAAAGAATACCATACAATACAATACAATGTAATTCAATTTAAATGTTCGAATTTACACTATTCAATATTGTTCAATGCAAAATAATTTTTTATGAGAATTTACGTTGACACAATTACTCTAATAGGGTTTTTGGTTTTTCTTTTTATATAAAAAGAATTCTTTCTACGAATATATATAGACAGCGACAATAAGGACGATGTTCAATTTCATATAAATAGATTTTTCAAATTATGATGATTTCCAAATTTGTACGTACAGCTTTGTGTTGAGTTTCATATAAAGTTGAATTACAACGAATATTCTTATGATGATTGTGGTAAATGACGTGTTGACTTCTCTCCTTGAATATACAACAAATAAAAATAGAACATTTCCCTGTCTGCTCAAACAAAAAAAATTAATTCAATAAACACTAGAAATGTTCAGAAAACTTTACCAGCCATAATTGCACAAAAGCGACTCCAACGCAAATTCCAGCAAGATTTATTTATTTTTTTTTTTCAAAAGTTATTCAATATGGATATTGACCAAGCAACCAAATTTAAATAAATTAAAAATTCCCAAAAATAAAACTTTTCTTCTTTAACCTTTGAAACAAAAAACCTCCAATTAATTTTGATTTTAAATAAATTATCGTTTCCCTCCACAATTTAACGTCCTGTTTATTTGAAATTTAATTAACGTTTAAAAGAAATTTGACACTCTCAATAGACAAAAAACTCAAATTGAATAAAAAAAAAAGAACAAGGCTATCATGATTCAATTTTATATTATATTAGAACTGGGCATGAAATTTTGAAAAATACTAATTCTCCATACTCAAGAAAAAATGTTAGTAAGCAACGGAAATGGAAATATGTCCTTACATCAAAAAAGTGCCATTAAAATAAGTTCCCAATTGAAAGCGTAAATCCAAATTATCCCTCGAAAACAAACTCACTATATACAAGTGCATTTTTAAAGCCTATATGGACCTACGGAATACAGCTTTGGGGTACTGCTGCAAACTCAAACCTAGAAATATTGCAGAGATTTCAGTCGAAAGTATTGAGACAAATCGTAGGAGCACCACAATACATATCAATATCTCAATTAAACCGCGAACTAAGAATTCCTTTGGTAAAGGATGAAATTCACAACAATGCAAATCGATATATTTCCCGTATACAACAACATCCAAATCAGCTTGCGTCAAACCTGATGGGAGAAGCATCAACATTTTCAAGGCTGAAGAGGAGAGCCCCCACTGGACCTAGTGAACTAGTGTTATAACTGAAGGATGTCACAATGGCGACATACCATCACACATTTTGTTTTAGTTTTAAGTAGTATTTAATATAAATGATCTCACGTATTGCTGAATGTCACACAATTTTGTATTAAGACAGATTGCAATAAATAAAACTCAAGTTAAAAAAAAAAAAAAATTTTAGAAAACAGCAGAATCGGTGCTATAAAATTGGCGCCATCACAAGCGGCTTCAATTTTCGGCAAATTGCTAGAAAAATAAACCGTTCATATGTGGTTGTCCCAAATTTTTCAAATAATCCGAGTGTTCAAAGTAAAACTAAAACAGGTGCCCGAAAAAAAGTTTTCTGATGGGGATCGGTTGTAAAATAATCAACTGTGACAGCAATCAATGAAGAGTCTCAATCAGATATTCGATCAACGTTGTGTAAGTGTGCCTAAGTCAACCATAACCTCGCCAATAGCTAATGTCTGCGCCAATGTTATTATCCCGCCACAAAACAGCTTGACTTGAATTCGCCAACCTACTGGAGAAAGATAGGTCAATAATCGCTGTTGTTGGTAGCACTGTTTAAACATAAATTTCGTTTAAAGGTGATTTTTTATGATTAGAAAAAGTTTAATCTTGGTGGACCAGATGGAAAAAGAAATATGATACTCACAAAAAAAGAGTGTGAACGATATTTTGGTATGTGTGTTTTTGTTAATGCTATGTATGTTTGTATGTTTGTGTGTGTGTGCTTGTTTTGTTTGTAAACTTCAAATGCATTTTGTAATTTATCCTGATTTCATAGCAACTTTCTTTTTGGCAACACTGTTTTTGGCAGCACAACTGTTTTCGTGTAACATGTTACTGTTAAACATGTTCAGTTTGGTCTATAATTTAACCATGAATCGACTTACAAACGAACAACGCTTGCAGATTATTGAATTTTATTATTCAAATTAATGCTCGGTTAAAATTCATACATTGCACACTTCTTACAATTTATGGTCAGTTTGGACGACCTTCTGAGGCAGCTATTCGGAATCTTGTGACTAAATTTCGCACCAAATTCACATTATTGGACATTCAACCACCAACACGCATACGTAGAGATGGAGGAAAATATCGCAGCTGTATCCGCCAGTGTTGTTGATGACCGTAAATTATCGAATTATAGGTGTGATAGCTTTTAAAATACAGATTGTGCAATAATTGAAGATACACAACCTACCACAACGGCTAACTTTAGGTGAATGAGCGCTGGCAAAGTTGGATGAAGATCCACAGTTTTATCGGAAAATTGTGTTCAGCGACGAAGCTCATTTCTGGTTGAATGGATACGCAAGTAAAATTGCAGTATGGTGTGAAGAGCAGCCAGAATCATGCAACGAATCCTGAAAAATGCATTGTTTGGTGTGCATTATGTGCCGGTGGCATCATTGGACCGTACTTTTTCAAAGAAGACGAAGGAAGAAACGTTACTGTGAATGGCGAGCCCAAAATTAAAGAGCTGGACTTGGGTGACATGTGCTTTCAACAAGACGGTGCCACACAGCACGCGAAACAATGGCCAAATTGAGAGTCGAGTTCGGTGAACAGTTTATTTCACGGTTGGGGCCGGTCAATTAGCCGCCTAGATCGTGCGATTTAACACCTTTAGCTCATGTCTACAGGGACAAGCCCGCAACGGTTGACGCACTGGTAGCCAATAATGAAGAATTTATTCGTGATATACCGGCCGATATGTTGGAGAGAGAATGCCAAAATTGGACTCATCGTATGAACCATTTGAGGCGTAGTCGCGGTCAATATACACATGAAATCATCTTTAAAAATTGAATTAAATAGATCGTTCTATCGACTCAAATAAAGATTTCATACATTTCTCTAAATTTTATATGTTTTTTAAACCAAATCCGAAAGCTCTTAAAAAACAGTTTTTTTTAAGCATACAGTATTTGAAAAAATAATTTCAGAATTACGTCTGAAAAAAATATGTACATATATATTTAAAATTCAATTAAAATGTTAATTGAATCAATTAAATATTTGTTTAAGTTGATTAAAAAAGGAGGCCTCACGCATTATTAAAACTGCTGGTCTAAAATATTTTTCTAAAAATTTTGTAAATTTTTTATATAATATTAAGTTAATTGTATTATTGTTATGAAACACTAATTAATTTTGTTATTCCTTTTAAAATAGTAAAATAAAAGATAAACTAAATGGTTTTTTGTTAAATATTATTAGTTTTCCATTGGTTTTACATTCATGCCGGTTTAAACATTTCTTTTTTTTTAACTTACGGAATTTAGTGAAATTAATGTGTAATTATAGTTTTGCAAAGCACTGTATCTATGGCGATATTGAAAGAAATAAAATATATATATACTTGCCATTAAAATTTCAACTGAAAGTTGAATTGGCAACTGTGGTAATGATTAATAAACAAATCACTAAAAATAGAAAAGGTTTGTAGGTTAATTTCGCTAAGTTCAAACATGACATATTTGCTTTGATTTAATGAGTTAAATAGCGGATATTTAGGGCACTAAGAATGTTGACGAAGGACTTTACTGGTCAGAAAATACACACCATTCATGCTAATGTCTAATAAAAAATTCTGTGTTTTTTCTATTAGTGAAGGTAAATTACCACCAGGGACAGGAACTTTATGCACTAAAAAAGAGTGTTTCAGGCAACTATAATATGCATGAAATATCTTAAAGTGTGGGCTAAAGATTAAAAAATATGCTCATATTTCTTTTAGAACAGAAAATAAACCCATGTAGAACTTGCAAACCGAAAAAAAAAGTACAAAAAATAACCACTGTTATTTTTGTAAAACCCACCCTGTTCAAAATTAATAAAGTATATATTGTACTAGAAAAACTCAATTTTGTTTGCAATGCAATTGTTTTGCCAGTATCACTCTCAAATTTCTTTGTAATTATTGTTTTTTTTACGACTATTACAACTATTTATTAGAATTATATTTTTTATAACTTTTATTATATTTAACTCGATCAATCAGCAATTATTTTTTGATACTCTAAGACCGAACTGGGTTGCAGGTATTAAAGGTACATGCGTTATAAACATTTCACAAAATTAATTAAACATATTTCGAAAGCACGAAATTTTTGGAATTTCTAATGCTATTGCAACGGAGGCAACCGACGCACAGTGGTCAATTTCGCGAGATAGCGGTCAAAACTCTATAACTTTTGACCGGATTGGTGTTTTTTTACGCAATTTGTTTTGTTCAATAGGATTGCGTGTTCAAACGTAAAATCGACTGATAGGAACGTAAGTAATGTGGAGTTAAAAATGCATTTTAATTCTTTGTTGAGTTTCCATGTAAAAGTTGAATATTTTGACATTTTAAATAGGTATTTTTTTATAATTTCTTATTTTCTTCAATCGTATTTTACAGCCAAAACTTATTTATTATTCATAAACTTATTTTTGGTCAGAAAATGCCAACATTTGGCCCCTGACATTTATTTAGTCTCAATATTCACAGGGGCCAAAGGTTGTTTTTTTGGAAGAAAGCTAATTCTTGTGAGGATTAAACTGAAAAATAACACTGAAATTCCCAACAATATCAATACCATTTGAATATATTATATACAGAAACATAATATAACAGGTACTTGGTTTTACCAGTTATTTCCATTGGTTTTAAATTTATTTGCAATTTTCAGTTATTTAAGTTGTGTAATATTAGATGGCAATAAAATCTTTTTTACCTTTTCCAAATAAATTGCTAGATACCACATAATTTGGCAATAATATAACAGGTACTTGGTTTTACCAGTTATTTCCATTGGTTTTAAATTTATTTGCAATTTTCAGGTATTTAAGTTGTGTAATATTAGATGGCAATAAAATCTTTTTTACCTTTTCCAAATGAATTGCTAGATACCACATAATTTGAGAGTTAACAGGTACTGGCAATAATATAACAGGTACTTGGTTTTACCAGTTATTTCCATTGGTTTTAAATTTATTTGCAATTTTCAGGTAATTAAGTTGTGTAATATTAGAAGGCAATAAAATCTGTTTTACCTTTTCCAAATGAATTGCTAGATACCACATAATTTGAGAGTTAACAGGTACTTGGTTTTACCAGTTATTTCCATTGGTTTTAAATTTATTTGCAATTTTCAGGTATTTAAGTTATGTAATATTAGATGGCAATAAAATCATTTTTTACCTTTTCCAAATGAATTGCCAGATACCACATAATTTGAGAGTTCTATTGTCATTTTTGTCAAAATTTTGATACACCCTTCTATGTGGACTAGGTCCAAATATGGGCCAACTTCTCCTAATTTCAACAGAATTATTTTTTGGGTCAATAAGAACTCTTGTACAAAATTTCACATACAAATAACTTCTCAAAAAAAATTAACGTGCATTTGTACCGAATATCTTACCTTGGGTCAGAAAAATTGCTGTAGCTCAAAAAGTGCAGTCCCGATGCATGGACATGTATATATAGGAATGTAGGGGAGAGTTAGGACTACAAAATAGTAAATTTGTGTTTTGACTCAGCTTGACTCACAGGAATTGTGCTCTATGAAGTAGGAAATTTCCGAGAAATTTGACCTTTTTTAAAAAAATATTTAAATTGTTCTGAAAACAGTAGAGCTTCAATTTTTTACCAGTAATAGGAAATAAGTTAAGTTACAACACAAAATTTATTTCGTCCAAAAATCTTGAAAAACAAAAAAGTTATGATCATTTAAACTTTAAAAATTAACTAAAAATATTATAAATTTACTAAATTCTGAAAGAGCCCATTTTGGACCACCCTGTTCTCAGTGAAATAGTTGAAATAGAGTTCTAATTTTTTGGCTCCCGAGGTTTACTACTGTCTACTTTGATATGAGTCTAATAACTTTAAAATCGGAGAACAAAAGCCAAAAGGAGTTTTGGCCGCTATCTCAAAATATTGACCACAGTGCGACGGATGGCAGCACTCAAACGGTAACAGGACAACATTCTCAAGATTGTTAATCTCACCTTCTGCTAACGCATAACCGACCGTCGCCTACGGTTTGCCAGTACTGTGCCGACTGTATTTTTTTGCCTAGGTAGTTTTAATTCAGCTTTTTTTTCTTAAAATAAAAAAATTATAGAGATTAAATAAACTTAAACAATCTATATTTATATAAAAAACATAATATTAATATTTTCAACCGAAAAATTCAATATAAATATATGTCCTCAAAAAGTTTTTGAACATAGAAAATTATTAAGTTGATATGATTTTTATTAACAATAAAGATTTTGTTTTTTCGGCCATTGATTGTGCAATGAAAATGAAAATTATTCAAGTTCGAGGCCATACTCTATATTTCTTTATAAGGATATTGTCCTAACAAATAATCTATAGAGTTTTTGTTTTCAAATTTATTAATTGACCACTTTCAGGAATTTTCTAGGTTCCCATCATCAGAACACGTTTTGAAAGAAGTGACAATCCCATGCAAACATCAAACATTCATATAAGCTAGTTATCCCACTAATTCAGAACTAATATATGAGCTTGAAATTAAAGATTATCACCATTGATTAAAAATAAATTTAATATTTATTTTTAATAAAAATTATATCAAACTTGTAAAAGAGACAAACTACGGTATTAGTTTACTTCCCCTGTTGGCTTCGCAATCGTAACAATAAAAATAATTTTAACAGCACTCTTTTTTATTTCCTTTATAAATTCATTTATTAATAATCTTAATTTTAAAATTTACATTTACTTATTAATCTTATTAACTTTGAAATAAAAATGTTTGAGAGCTTTAAAATTTTATTGTTTTTTACCTCCTTGCACGATGCTTAAAAACCAACTAAACTGGATTGAACATATTATTTTCTACGTTAGTTTTAAAGTTAAAGAATTTAAGCTGCCTACGTGACAAATGCACAAGGACCGTTAGTTATAACAAATATATAAAGCAAGGCATATATAACAACAATTTTTTTAGACAATTTCAAAAGAGAGTATGTAATTTTTAATTCAAATAAAAAAAAGGAGAGAACGAAGTATTTAAATGCATAAATAAAGTATGTACAACGTTAGCCAGTTTAACCAATTATGGGCGGCGGCAACATTCCCCCACCCGTAAGCGAGTCATGGGATACGAGCTTGCTCACGATCATCATCGCCGACGTTCAAAACGGCTACTTTTGTCACAGGTCTATGCATCACCCCAAACTGCGTTTTAACCGTGACTCTTCGTACCTGACCGTCTGCTGCAACCACCGTGTCTATAATTTTACCTTTAGGCCAGCACCTGCGTGGAAGATTTTCGTCAACAATGATGACTGTTGCGCCAATTGATACTGGTGGTACTTTAAAAAACCATTTGCTTCTTCGGGATATTATTGGAATGTATTCTTTTAACCAGCGTTGCCAGAACTGATCAGCAAATGCTTGTGCTTGTTGCCACCGTTGGCGCAAATTTCCGCCGTCTTCGAAAAATGGTTTGTAGCCATCGCAAGAGCCGAGCAGTAGATGGTTGGGTGTAATGGCGTCATCATCTTCGTGTTCAATTGAGACGAATGTAAGAGGCCTAGAGTTTATAATTAACTCTATTTCACACAGAGCACTTTTTAAAGTTTCATCGTTAAAATTTAAAGTGGGATACAGGCTATACAGAATTTTTTTTACCGATCGTATAAGCCTCTCCCAGGCTCCGCCCATGTGCGGTGCCCCTGGTGGGTTAAACATCCATTTAGTTTTATCAAATGTTGATAATATATCCGAAAACTTTATCTGATTGACCTTGTCGCTAAGGATTTTTTCAGCTGCTTTAAAGTTTGTTCCATTGTCTGTGTATATCTCACGAGGCGTTCCACGCCTGGCAGCGAAGTTACGTATACACAAAATGCACGAACTGGTATCCAGACTATGTGAAATTTCAATGTGAATTGCACGTACCGTAAGGCAGGTGAAGACCACGCCCCATCGCTTTTCCCGCCTTCTTCCAACGTTTACAAGTAAGGGACCAAAGTAGTCAATGCCAACAAATGTAAATGGGCGTTGAAATGCGCCTAAACGAGCAGCTGGCAGAGGCGCCATTTGAGGCGGACGTGGTACGGCAGCGTTATTTTTGCATATTTGACATGAGTTGCGTACCATTTTATACAAGACACGCAAACGAAATATGTAAAATTGACTTTTTATTTTATTGATCACTGCTTCATGAAAATGATGGTGAAAATCTTCGTGAAATGAGCGTACTATAAGAAATGTGACATGGTGGTCAGCTGGCAACACAATCTCGTCATCATGATTGTTAAGGCGCTCTGCTCGGCTGTGACACCTTATGATTTCGTCATCGTCGAGGTAAGTGTTCATTCGGTATAGCTTACTTGATTTTTCTACATTCTCACCATGTATCATATTTAGAAATTCTTGATTAAACTCGCTGCGCTGTGTCTTTTTGATGATAAATCGCTGTGCTTGTTGAATCATGTCGTGAGTAATTGCAGGTGGACATTCTGATGATTTGTTTTTGAATTTTAATTTCATCAAATACAAGATGAATGTTGCTACTGCTCGATAAAGCCGTTTCCAGTTGGAGAAGTACTCGAAGTTTAAATAATTAAAGTTCTTTGTTTTACGATCAATTACGAGCACATGACGCCTTAGTTCAGAACCATCTGTTTGCCCCAATTCATCGCATGTGGGCCACTGGCATTGTGCATTGCGCAAGAAGTCTGGCCCATCGAACCATAAAGCCATGTCTTTTTTTGTGGTTAATTTTGTTGCAAAATCTGCAGGATTCATTTTAGTTGGGACCCATCTCCATTGACTGATGTTTGAATGTTCCAAAATTTCTCCTACTCGGTGCATTACGAACTGTTGAAAGTTTCGTGGGTCTATGCGTAACCATTGCAGCACGGTCTTGGAGTCTGTCCAAAAGTGTGTTGATGATATGCGTAGTCGATTAATTTTTTGCAATTTGTTTGCCATTCTCACGCCTATAAGTGCAGCTTGCAGTTCCATTCTTGGGGTAGACATTGGCTTTAGTGGTGCTACTTTTGACTTAGCAGCTACGAGGGTGACAGTGACGTGCTCGTCGAGTTGCACGAGCAGGTAGCTGACGGCAGCGTAAGCATATTCACCCGCATCAACGAATGTGTGCAACTGAATATTTTCGGCATCGCAAAGAATCGGGGAATAACATCGTGGGATCTGGACAGTTGTTATGAGTGGAATTGTTGCCTTCCATTGAGACCATTTTAAATTTAGAGATTCAGTTAAAGGATCATCCCACCCAATACCTGAACGCCAGACATCTTGGAGCAAGATTTTAAGACCGATCGTGTGGCATGAGAGAAACCCCATCGGGTCAAATATTGACATAAGAACTTGAAGACACTCCCTTTTGGTTGGTACGAAATTCTCGTCAATCACATTTCGACGCAGACGTGCAAATCTGCAAATATATTTAAAAACGTCATTAACTGGGTCCCAATACATACCTAAAACTTTTTCAGTGGCTCCCCACTGCTTGGCATCTTGGCACGTTTTTGGTACGTCAGACAGCTGCTTTAAAACATCGGCAGAGTTAGAGGCCCAGTTCCGTATATGAAAGCCAGCGGCAGCGTGTATTTTTGAAACTTGTTTTGCTAAGTTGATTGCGCCTTCTTCGGTGTCTTCACTGTCGATAAGGTCATCGACATAATGATGATTTTGAACTGATTCTACAGCGCGAGGAAATTGTGTTTTGAATTTGTCTGCGTTAGTGTCACGTACATAGTGGGCAATGCAGGGTGCGCAGTTTACGCCGAAGGTCAATGCACGCATAACGTATGTACTTGGCTGATGTAAATTGTCATTTTTGTCCCACCATAAGAACCGCTGAGCGTGCATATCGCGTTCTTGTACATTGATTCTGTGGAACATCTCAGCGATATCGCCACAAATTGCAATTTTCCCTATACGAAATGCCAAGAGTATGTCTATTAAAGGTTTCAACAAGTCAGGGCCGCTGAGCATAAAATCGTTTAATGACGCTCCATTTGACTTTGCGGCAGCGTCCCATACTAAACGTATTTTATTGGGCTTATTGGGGTTTAATGTTATGAAAACCGGTAAATACCAAATCTTTTTTGTAGGAATTGCTATTTCGCCTGGACTTAGCCTTTTGGCATACCCTTTTTCGAGTAGATTATCGATTTGAGCTTGCATGCTCTGCTGCAGCGACGCGTCTTTAACGATTTTTTTGTGGAGGCACATTAACCGACGAAATGCATTCTCGTAACTTTCAGGCAGTTGAATGTCACTGTTTTTCCACATCAAGCCGACCTCGTAGCGTCCGTTTATCTGTTTGCACGTAGATTTTAGCGTTGCCATCGCATTGGTGTCAGCTGTGGACAGTAATGTTGAGGGAGTAGGTGTCTCCATATTAAAATAACTTTTCACAAACTCGTGAAGCTCTTCGTAACGTTTTTGGCATGCACAAGTGTGTATGTGCAGCATATACCCAGTTGAGCTGTTCGCCTTGCCCGCTTGTATAGCCCATCCAAGTCGGGTTTTTGTTGCTATTGGTTGCTGCCAACCGCCTTCGCGAATTTTTATTGGTACAGCAAGATTCCAATTGTTAGCTCCAATCAAAATCATGGGTCTTGCGTTGTTGTACGACTGTATTGGTAAGTTTTTCATGTACGGACATTTTTTGACGATTTCAGACATGTTAATCGTTTGAGATGGCAATTCCAAATGCTTGACGGTGTTAACGTTTGAAAGCACGAACTTTGTGTCGTTAAGTATGCTGGAAACGTTTAATGAAGTTCTGACGGAATCGTTTTCTACACGTGTCGTACCACCAGTCCATTGCAGGCATATAGGATCGGGTACGCCATCCAAATGCAACCTGTCAAATATGCTCTGATCTACTAAGGTGACAGATGACCCTTCGTCTAGAAAAGCAAAGGTATTAATAATACTATTTTTTGAATGAATGCGGATTGGCAATATGCGAAAAAATGGTCTATCTTCGCCATTATTATCGTGTGTATTAATTTGTGCATTCCGCTGCGAATTATCAATTTCATTTCTACTTACAGTTTCTGATGTCAGCTGATTTTCAGTATTAAAAGCCTTATGTAGCAAGGGATGGTGTTTGTACTTACAACCCGAGACGCCACATTCCTTGTTTTGATGGCATTTACCTTTGTGCTGATTGAGACACTGGCGGCACAAATGGTTTAACTTTACGATATTCCATTTTTGATTAAGTGGTAGTTCCTTGAAATGGTCGCACTGATGAACTTTGTGAGAATCAATCTGGCAAACGGTGCAAAATTTACTCGCATTGTTGTTGACCTGCATGTGAGTATTCACAGCTGCATTTCCTTTGCCAAAGTTTGGTGTCACTACTTTACTAGCAGCTTCTGCAATTTGATATAGCCATACACTAAAAGCTTTTACTATTGGAACTCGTTCATCTCTTTGTTGCATTGCCCAATTTAGCTTGTGTTGATTTGGCAGCTTATCCACTAGTTCCCTGACTAGCATTGGGTTATTAAGGTGCGACTCTAGTCCACATGACTCCATAGTTGCACATATGTTTTGTACGCTAAGTGCAAATTCGATGATAGACTCGAGCTTATCACGTGGACATGGCATGCCTCTCGCTTTACTTACTACGCGTTCCAAAATATGCTCTGGACGTCCAAAGCACAGGCGAAGAGTTTGAATAATATCTGGAACAAGTGCTGGCAGAAGCAATTTACTTTTTACTAATTCTCTTGCTTTCCCTTTTAGGCAGCTTTGAAGACGCATTAAATTTTCTGCATCAGAAAATCCAGCAATAGCTGTGCTATTTTGAAAGCTGTTGATGAAAATAGGCCATTCATCGGGGTCGCCGTTGAATGTAGGTAGCTCGCGTGGAATGGAGCGCCTGGCTGCCAGTTGTGCGGGTGTAGGATCGAATTGATGAATATTAAACGCTGGTGTGGTATTTATGACGTTGCTTACAGACGGCATTTGTGTGTAAGTAGTATAAGCTTGATGATTATAATTAAAACCATAAGGATTAGTTTGTTCTATGGGCTGGCTGTCATTTTGCGACAATATTTTGTATTTACGTTCTAAAAACTCTTGTTGAATTTTTCTTTCCTCTTCTAAACGTTCCAGCTGTAGCATTTGTTGCCTTTGCAAACTGTCAAAACTATTTTTTACAGATGTTGTTGTTTTTTGTGTGTTTGCACTCACATGCATTTGTTGCCGTTGAAAATTAATAGGCATTGATGTTGGTTGTGTCTTGTATATGTGTGTAGGCGTTGTCGTATCAAATATTGTTGTTGTTGCTGATGGTCGAAACATTCCTGCTGTAGCCATAACCATATTGTGCTGTGAACCTGTAGAAAATTGTTGATACGCAAGCACAGAATTCGATGTTAACGTTACGTTTGGTGGAGCGCTGTTAGGAGTTTGCGTGACAATGACGGGAGTAATGCCTGTAGCTGTTACTACGAGCGGTATTGTTGGTGGTATTTCCACTGGTGATGATGAAGAGCTCGGAAGAGCCCCAAACCCAATTGTATGATTTGGAGCAGACGTAGTAGATGGCGTTTGTTCGCATAATTCGCAGTTCCAACTATAGTCAGCTACATTACTATCTACTCCCACACAGTTAAAGTGGTACCATTTGTCACATTTGTCACACATGACCATGTGGTCGTTGTCCGACTCGTTGCATTTTTTGCAGCTATGGCCCGTAGTATTTTCACTTTCCATATCGCGGTTAAAATTACAATGTGTATTTATACAATTTAATAAAATTTTAAAGAATTGTTGGCTTCGCAATCGTAACAATAAAAATAATTTTAACAGCACTCTTTTTTATTTCCTTTATAAATTCATTTATTAATAATCTTAATTTTAAAATTTACATTTACTTATTAATCTTATTAACTTTGAAATAAAAATGTTTGAGAGCTTTAAAATTTTATTGTTTTTTACCTCCTTGCAACTAAACTGGATTGAACATATTATTTTCTACGTTAGTTTTAAAGTTAAAGAATTTAAGCTGCCTACGTGACAAATGCACAAGGACCGTTAGTTATAACAAATATATAAAGCAAGGCATATATAACAACAATTTTTTTAGACAATTTCAAAAGAGAGTATGTAATTTTTAATTCAAATAAAAAAAAGGAGAGATCGAAGTATTTAAATGCATAAATAAAGTATGTACAAAGTTAGCCAGTTTAACCAATTATGGGCGGCGGCAACATCCCCTTTACATTTTGTTTTTAAATAAAACAAAACAAATGTAAAAATAAAAAGGAGAATAAAAACAAAAAACGTGTATCGTATATTTACCAAAGGTAGACCTTGCACATAACAAACAAGTTTTCAATTTATTTTTGATCGTTTAGTGTAATAATTAGGTTATATGAATGCTTTATGTTTGCAATCTTCGTGTTCTGATGATGGGAACCTAGAAAATTCCCGAAATACATCTATCAACACATTCCTGAAAGTGGTCAATTAACAAATTTGAAAACAAAAGCTCTATAGTTTATATGCTAGGACAATATCCTAATAAAGAAATATAGAGTATGGCCTCGAACTTGAATAATTTTCATTTTCATAGAAAATGATCGCTCAATCTCGGCGGTTGTAATTGGTACATGAGAGTTTCGAAGAAAATTTACAAAAAAAAAAATTAATTAGTATTGTCTAATACACTCTAATAAAATTTGGTTAAAATCAGAGTTCGAATTTAAACACAATCAAACGTTTTTATATCGTTCTGTTTTGCTTTTTGCTGAAACTCAACACAATCATTTTGTTGTGCACAGTAAACATAAACACTAAATTTCTTTATTTTCATTTTGATTTGTAAACAGAACACAAACACTTTCACAAACTAGTTTTCAATGAGAGACCGAACTAAACGATTTTGTTCTGTTTGGCCAATATATCAAACAGTTTGATTTTGTTGTGTTTATGGAATGGAACAAACCTATTCGTAAACCGTTCTTAGTGTTTATGTCATATTACAAGTGAAAAAAATTTTCATTGAATTTTATGAATAATTGCATTAGTTTAATAAAAAGTATCAACGGAGGAGTTCCAGTGAAATTTCATAAAACTAATGCAAAAAAACATTGATAACATGCAGAAAAATCATTTCTTTATTTTGGCAACCACAACGTTAAAAACGCGTTTTAATGTTTAAGTTGAATGAACACTAAAAAATAACCACTACGAAATAATAATGTTTGACGAAAGAAACATTTTCGTTTTGTTCCGTTTGTTATATTACAAACAACGATCTGAGCACTTGTGTTGTGTTTATAAATACGAACGAAACAATAGAGATCGTTGTATTGGTTTTTTTTGATAGCAACGTTATTTTAGTGGTACATACATTTTCGAACTCTGGTTAAAATCTACTCTAACAACACTCTTAAAAATACACGAGTATTCTATGAATATATTTTTATTAAATACTGCACATTAGTCCCTTAAAATAAAATAATATGCATTCAAAAATCTATATTTTTTATAACAAAAGAAAGTGCTTAAAAAAGATAACCATAAAAATTAATAAAATGTACACAAAGTAAGATAAATGCGATATCTGCGAATTCTTTCAACAAAAAACCACAAATTTTCCGAAATTATCCAAATTGTTCACAATAGCAAAAGTCCTCAGATTCTAGGTATATAAGATTTACAACATAAAGATTTTTATACACACACACACAGAGAAAAAGTTAGCTATTTGCCAACTGAAATTCAATTATTACGACTCAAATTCGGTTACAGCTAATTTCAGACGGTTGGAACAACTTAACATTAGTTTTCACAACAAAGTTCGGTTAATTCAACTGAATTCTAGTTGCAACATCAAAAATATTCAGAAATCTAATGTAAATATCGTTGTACTAACTGAATTTATAAGTTGTTACCATTAATATAGGCCTTTCAATTCGGTTGGCACTGTATTTCTCTGTGTGCATGTAAAAGTTTCTATGAAACGATTTGTTGGTTTTTCTATGGAAAATTCGTCAGAATGTGACGATTTTTGTTAAGGTAAATCTCATCTGAATATAATTAGTTTTCTTAATGAAAAACACCTGAGCGCCTAAGGGGTTTTCTCTAGAAAAATTTCTCTGAGTCTCAATGTTTTTCTAAATTAAAAAGTTATATAAATCCAAAAAAAAAATGACTCAAAATCTGAGCATTTTTATATAAAAAAATTTACCACCATATAAAAGATTTCTTTATAAAAAGCATTCAGTACTTGGAAGATTTTCCCCATGGATATGGCTTTACAATCTACAGGTTTTTATATTGAGAATAATATCAGAATTCAAGGGCTTTTATTCGGAAAAAGTTTTCAGGTCTTTATAAGATACGGTATAATATACACAATCGAAGAGTTTTTCTTTATAATAAATCCTGAGAATCTGAGAATTTTCTTATTGCATAAATTCTTCAGCATCTAAGAATTTTTTGTTAAAAAATGTCCTCAAAAGCTGAGAGTGATTATTTAGGAAAAATCCTGATTATGTGGGGATTTGTTAGAAACCATCCTCGGAAAAAGTTTTCAAGAGCCATTTTTATAAAATAATGGTTTAATCTACACAGTGATTCTTCAGAAAAGATCCTCATCATGTGGGAATTCGTTAGATAACCATTCTCAGATACTCTATAGTAAATCGTCTTATATATGAAATAAAATAACAAAAGCTAAATCTGACCCAGATAAATGCAATTCATCTTCAACTTCAGAATTTTTTTGGAAATCATAAATGTGGTCTTCCATTTTTTTGTAAAGCGTTATTTGTGCATTAAGCATCAGAAACAATTACAATATCTGTTGCCAAACCGTGATCGTAGCACTTTATATCCTTTGGCATAAAGAACAGTCATTTCAATTTATTAAGCTAAAGAAAAACAAAATGCAAGTTACTTACCACCTAAACATCAATTTCGGTTTTTTCAATTTTCAATTTTTAGAAATGACAATGGCAATAGATCTTTGTCCCCTCTAAATTTTGTTTTTTTATTATTTTATTGGCAAATATAGGCGTCTGCCTCTTTTCGTTTTTACTAAAATATGAAAGGAAAATTGGCATTTCATAGTTACGCATTAAATTTAAACCAAACATAAATGAGTACAAATAAAAATTTACCATATTAAATATTTAATTTTCTTTAATATGTGTTTATAAATTTTGGAAACATGTTTATAGACATACAATTTGATATATTATGTGCCTAAAGAAAAAGTGTGTAAATAAAATTTGTAAACATCTTATGCTTAATAACAAGCATTGAGCGTCTTTTTACATAAAACTTTACAAACTCAATAGCAGTAAACTTACATGGTGTTTTTAGAGTGTATAGCAGGGGTGCCCCAAAATTCCTTATGGAAGAGCAAACACCAATACATTTTTTGTTGTAAAAACCAATACATACAAAGAAAAAAGAAAAAAATATTTCAATGTTTACCAGCAAAGCATACGAAAGTGTTGTTGCTTTGCGCTTGCGTGTATAAAGTGAAGAACGACAAAAAAACTAATAAGACAAAGTTGTTTGTGTATTTCATATTGCTAGTGCTGAGCGCTCTATATGTGTATTAAAACACACAGCCTATAGCTAAGTGTTTTTACAAAAACAAATGAGTACCAAGCGCATAGGCCGTGGGCACCCCTGGTGTATAGTCTCCGCATATGGTTCACATATTTAACACAAAATGTTATTTGTTTATCTTGAACAATACCTCTAAAACACTTTCATTAAATCCCAGTTTGCATAAAAGTTTTCAGAGCACAGTTAGCAAGATTTCAAGTAGCTTGTAGTGACTTGAAAGTGACTTTTTACAAGAAACTAAGAAAAATGCAATAAAAATATTTAAAATAAATAAAAATATGCAATAAAAAAATGCATTTAAAGCAAAATATGCAATAACAATATGCATTAAAAGCAAAATATTCAAAAATAAGCATTTATAACAAAACATGTAAAAATATGTTGTCTCGCCTATTCGCAGACTTAAGGAAAAAAATGCATTTGCTTGAACTTCCAGTTCCTGATTATCACAAGTAAATTATAATTTTCCTATTAATTTAAAAAATTGTCAAGATTTGTAACCGAACTAAAATAACATCTGAGAAATTATATATTTTAAAAATATAATCTTCCTATGAAAAATATATGATTATTGCTACAGTAACATTTCTCCAACAGGTCAAACAATATCGAATAGTTCTCATATAGTGAAGTTTTTTAAGGATTTGCTACTTATTTTATTTGTACAAATGTATGTAGGTAAATAATGTATGCAAATGATTTACGTTTAATAGTATTAGTTATATAAAAAACAATTTTACAAGTTTGTATAATAGTCACACTCACACAAATATGGGTAATAGAAACGAATAGTGAGAGCGAAAAATCTCTTTGGTATTTTAAGTTAAGTATTTTGTTGTTAATAAAGTAGATTTAGACATTTACTAACAACAAGTACGAGTATTAGTAGTTGTGTGTGTTTGTGACTATAATATGTATTATTTACACTATGGTTCAAAATTATTCGATATTAATAGATGCCAATAAAACTTTTGAAGAAAGATTAAAATTAAAAACCACATTAGCGTTTATTTACCACTAACTAGAATGACCGAATATTTTTTATACTTACTAGAGTGAAAAAGATTAGATCTAATCAGATCTAATTATATATGATTTAATCTAATTAGATTTGTGAATATTATTATTAAATATGAACATTTTTAAAAGTGTATTAAAACTTCAATAGTTTGCATAAATTTTTTGTACTTAAATTTGTTCTTGATGTGTAAAAAAATATGCTGTTTATTGCAAAATAAAAAGAAAGTAATATAAAAGAAACTGATATTCCGTGTCAATCTATGTCCGTATCTGATCACACGAAACCGATCAAGATGGCGGTTGCTCGAAGGATTAATCAGGATTTATAAACACTTTAACAATTGACTACCCGATCTCATATACAACTTGATATCATTAGATATACGTATATGTGTGGCAATATATTACGATACACACAGGGAAATAAAGTGCTAACCGAATTGAAAAGTGTATTTTAATAGTAACAACTTATAAATTCAGTTAATACGACGATATTTACATTAGATTTCTGAATATTTTAGGTGTTGCAACTAAAATTCAATTGAATTCACCGAACTTTGTTCTGAAAACTAATGTAAAGTTGTGCCATCCGTCTGAAATTCGTAATAACCGAATTTGAGTCGTATTAACCAAATTTCAGTTGGCAAATAGCAAAATTTTTCTCTGTGTGTATATGTGCATATCTTATACTTAGGTTACGAAATTTTAATTGTATCGTATGTTATATATTAGCATATATTGTATATGTGATCATATGAAATATATATAGATCTATATCTATTTCATATGATACCATATATTATCATATGTACGTGTATATGGTATAATTATTAAAAAATGATTATATCACTTTTATATATAATTATATATATTTAAATATATATAGAAAAATTTAATGAACAAAATTATATAATTATAATCAGATTATAAATGAGTTTCAAAGCTTAATAATATTTCATATTAAAGTACTAAAAAATATAATTAGAATTAGTAGGTTTTAAACCAACGAACATATTGACTAAATGTGAACTAATGAACTCAACTTCTGTTCAATTTTATATCTTAACTGGTTTTAAGAGAAACAGTTTTTTAGAGGTTTGTTTTTAATGCATATTTTTTTTGTATATATAAACAAAATTATGTGTTAATTATACAAAACTTATTCAGAGAAAGCATTAAACGACACCAATTTACTATAAAATTTAATTAAAATTGTCTAGAAGCATGCAAATTAATCAATTAAAAGTTAAACTATTCACGTAGTGCTTTGGAAACGGCTTGTTTAAGCAAATAAAACATCCAACCCTTATAACATAGTAAATTTTTAGTTTAAAAAATTAAATGGTTGCTTAGTTTCACTATAAGCAATATACTTTCCACCACTGATCCTGTTTTGTGGTTAACAAAATAGTTGTTTTGAACAATCTGAAATTGCTGATGCACTAAATCGGAAAATTTATCCTTCATAAAAAATCGTATTGATAAGTAATACCGATATTGGTATTATTTTGTACTCGTATAACAAGGACGTGTAAAGTTTACTGTATATTTCTGCTCTTTAAAAATTCTGTAAGTCTTCTACTGGAAAATTTTGCGAACAAAAACTTTGATCTTCTTCCTCGGTATATGTATTTTTTTTGTTTACCTATCGTTTTAAATTTATCATATGTTCCAACTTCAGATTTATAAAAAACATAAATTTTTATAATGTTTTACTTTTAAATTTTAAAAAATTAAAACCAAAAAAAAAAAATTTATATTAAATATTATTTTTTGAAAATCAATATTTATATTTTTTTATAAATGAACTACAAGTAGTACTTAATTGGATAAAAAAAAAGTGCTTTTACATATTATAATTAAAACATTTATTAGATAAAATTGTATCAAATTATATATAATTTTATCATATTTGATAGACACATTTTTCGGAGCAAACTATATGAGATTAGATCCCATGAGATACCATGAGATCAGCTTATGTACACCATTTTTCGGATCAGATAAGATGTGATGTTTAGTTATATGTGATACTATATATAAGTCGGGTACTCAAAATTTTGAGATGTGTGTCTGCCGGCATAGCAAATTCCAAAAAAGTGAATCATTTAAAAATGTGAATTTGATTCACCCTGTCTCTGTTATTCATAAATTTTCTCCAAGCTTTTGAACAAACAAAAATTAAACTCAACTCATTAAACCTAGAAAATTTTAAAAATTATTGAACATCACAAAATCTAAAAATATCGCATCTGATCAAATTTTATTAGATCTGCCTGATTTGTTCAGATCTAATGAAATTTGTCCCCGTTCTTGAGATCTAATTAGGTCTGATCAAATATGCCACGAGATCTATTTAGATCTGGTCAAGTCACATTTTTTTTACTCGGTTTTGTATGAGAAGAACAGTAGTATGTTATTTGTTCAAAAATGTTTTAATTTTTGTATTAAGAAAACAAAAAAATTTTCTTGGACTATCTATATTTTAATATTTTTAGTTAGAATATTGCTTTACCTCAAGTCCGAAATCTAATATTATATTGTCATATTCGATTTTATTTGCTGCATTTCAAAAACTTGGATAATTTTCAAGATAGACAATACAATTGTTTCATAGACGCCACTCAAATCGTCAATTGTCCGCAATAGAAACCGTGGTATTACATACAATGGACAGAATCAACTCTATGAGAATTTGTCTTCATTAGTGTGTAAACTGGCTGATTTAATAAACCTAAATATTCTCTTCCCTTTTCAGAGTAGGTAAAAAAAATCTTTCTCGGAAATTAAGTGGAATCCAAAAAAAATTTTTTTTATGGAATTGTTAAGCTACTTAATCCTACAAAAGTTATATCGGGAATCAGGTGGAACAAAAATTTGTAGTTTAAGATACCAAACCTGTTAAAATGACTAATGTTAAGATGAATCATTAGTGATTTGCGTTTTGTGCATTGAGATATATTTAGATTTGTTTTGTTTACTACAACTTTGTCTATATACTTTCCGCTCCTAATGTTTATTTGTATATTTATTGTGTTTATATAAAAAGGTAATAAAATAGTTAATACTATAGAAAACATTATGTTGACACAAGCTGTGTTAAATTACCACAAAAATAAGTAGATGTAAAATAAGAGCAACAACAACTTAAACTACTAAATATAAACTATACCAAAAAATATTTGTTAATGTTTACTAAAGCTTCAATGCAATTACTGTTAACTGTAGTTAACTGTTGATTGAATTTCTTTATTAAATATTTAATTTTGTTTATACGTACACTTTTAATTTGAGTGTAGGTAAATGTCTTTATTAGATCGTCCCTCAGTAGGACTTCGTTTCTAAAGTAAAATAATTTTGAGAACATTAATGACATGATTACGGAACAATAACTAAAATTTTTTTTTTTTTTAGAATTACTGGACACACTTAAAGTATAACATTTTATTACAAGTGAAAATTTGTTGAAAAAAATATTTCCAAAAGACCACTTCATATGCCACAGGAAATTTAAAAAGTTGTCCAAAATGCCATATTAGCAAAATGCCATCATTGTATTGTTATTACTTTAATATTGTTTCATTTTTCAATTGGGCACCCTAACATAATTAAATATGATGGTGCACGCATCATAATCGATGCATAAAAATACGAAATTATTGTCAAAACTACAAAAACTTTCGTAAAATGTACAAATTGTCGTTTATTTTACAAAAAAATTGGTTATTTTGACATTTTTTTAAAATTTTACGCATGGATTATTATCAGTATGTCAGTTAAACACTGATTGGTCACCTCTCAGTTTTATTACAAATAATTGAAGAAATCGATTTTTTGTTTGGAAAATGTTAACGTTGCAAAAAGTGTAGTATTATTAACATTTCGCAAAATTATAAATTTTGAAAAATTTAGTTTTTATACCATTTATTACTTTATTAATTTTTTTAAATGCCTAATGTGGCGGTGTTAATTGCTACTTTTATATTATAATAGTTTTTATTATAAACAATATATAATTATTGGAGTTTATGTTTAAATCGACTCTTTTGCAGGACATTTTATAAAAATGCTTATTTTCTCGAAAATTGAAAAAAAAAATTTAATGTTTTTAACAAAGTTTGCCTAATTATATCAATTAAAATTTGATTAGACAATAATTATCATTAACTTTATCTAAATAATATTTAACTCTTAGTTTCCTGGGGACCAAAAAGTCCCATGAAACTTAATTTTAGTTATGATTACAAGATTGTAAAGTTTTGAAATTGATACAAAAAATTTCCAATTGATAAAATTTATAATTATTTTAGATAACTTGGTCCATGTAGGGCTTTCACACTTTTGGCTAGAAAGATCCAATATAAAATTTACATATAAGGTGTTATTATATAATTTTCGAACAATATCACTTATTTTTTTTTTTTAAAGGAAAGAAAAGATTATACCACCTTTAAATGGATAACAAAAAATTCACTTGATAAAAATGATTATATTGTGTAACTTGATCCATAAATGGGTTATGTTTTCACTTTTCACGTAAAATACCCACTAGGATATTTACAGAATAACATCTTTCAGAAACTTTTTAAATTCGGACATATTATAGTGGGTACCAAACTAACGAACAAGCGCAATTCTTTATAGTCCCAATATTATTTTTAAGAGTTAATTTTGACCCCACCCTTTTAACATTTTAAATAATATTGGGAATATAAATAATTGCGCTTGTTCTTAAGTTATGTGCCCTTTACCACATATCCAAACTTATTAAAAATCTAAAAAAAGGTATTCTGTAAATTTCCTAGTGGGTACTTTATGGTGAAAAGTGAAAGCAGTAGCCATATATATGTAGATCAAGTTACACAAAATAATAATTTTTATCAAGTGGAAATTTGTTTTATCCATTTAAAGGCTTTATATTCTTTTCTTGTAGTTATCATTTAAATTAAGTTTCACGGGTATTTTTGTCCGACGACCACTAAGGGTTAAAGATTTTTTGAAAAAAAGTAAAGATGATAAGAGACTAACAAAATTAAAGTGATATTGTTTGAAAACTATGTAGGCTGTTATTCTGCAAATTTCGTAGTGGGTCGTGAAAGGCGTGGTAGAGAAGAATGAGTGTATTTTCTAAAAATCATAACTACATTGTAAATTTTCAATTTTCTGAATCAGACTGCGCAGTTTCTGGTATTGAACCTTCGTCAGTGACCCTGTTTTTTTTGAATAATGTAATATTTGTTATGTTTTTATTTGTTCGATTGCGTCTATATGAAATTTTCTGTGCAAACACTGACCGTGGTATAGATAAACTGATTTCTAATGCCACATGCACTCGTACTACACGTTAGACAGAGCGCTTTAGCCCTCTGATCTATTGTCAGGTCGAGTTTTGTTTTGATTAAAACTAGTTTTATTTAATACACGGTGTTTTTGTTCTTGCATACATAATCCCAGAAGTACAACTCCAACAACACAACAGTTCTATTTTTAGAAACTTACCTCACTCTAATGTCCACTGTTTTCCTATATGTTTTCCTAATGTTTGGCCATAAGTGTAAAAATTAACCATGCATAGACCAAGTTGCCTAAAATAATTATTTTTTTCAAGTGGACATTTTTTTTTTTATCAATTTAAAGGTTTTACAATCTTATAGTCGTAACTAAAATTAAATTTCATGGAACTTTTTGGTTCCCAGGAAATTTAAATACACAGTCATAGAAATATACATTCATAGAAATAAACTTGTAAGGAAAAGCTACTAAAAATGAGTTAAAATTGATCTTGCAGAAAAAAAATGTTATATATTTTTTTTTTTTGCTAAATATAAATAAAATAAGAATATCAAAAATAAATCTGTTAACTTTACAAAATTTTAGTTATATTCAATGTGAATTTTAGTTAATTTAAAATAGTATTTTACTCTGTAAAATTAGCAAACACTTTCACTAAATATTTGTATACTCAAAATAGCAAACACAAACTGTAATATTAACAAAAATTTTTGCTATATTTATCTCAAATTTAGTAGAATGCAAGTGACTGTTTATTTAGCCAAAATCAACTGAAAGTTTTGCTAAGACATTTTATATTGCTGATTTTATAAGGGCAGTCTCTTATTTGCATTAAAAAAAAAAAACTAAATAAAGGCTTTAAATATTTCATACATTTTAATGATTTTTTTTGATTTTAGCAAATTATTGTGTTACTTTCAATTAACTAACATTCAGCTCAAATATAGATAAATATTTATAAATTTGACAGATTTATTTTCGCTATTTTTATATTACTAATATTTAGTACACAAATCTGCAGAACATTTTAACAAATTTTTAGCTAATTTTTTTATTGCTATTTTTATAGGTTTATTTCTAAGAGTGTAATTATTGTCTTGTCAATAAATTATAAAAAAATTGATAAAAACATTAAAATTTTGTTAAATTTTTCACAAAATAAGCAAATTTTTATAAGATGTCCTAGAATGAGTCGCTCCAAACACAAACTCGAATTATAATCTTTTAATTTTTTTTTTTTTAATAACAACTATTGTAGTATTATAAAATAGCAATCGGGATCTTCAAATTAGGCATTCTAAAAAGTTCTTAAAGTGTATTTCAAAACAAAACGTTATTGCATTTTTTAAATACATATGTGGGTTTTGTTGGAATGCATGCTAAAGGGGGTTAGTGACATACGATGAAATCAGAATTCAATACCTTAGTGATTTTGAGTATATTAAATGAATAAATGCAAATATAAATATATTTTTTCGCAACTGCGAATTTCGGAAATTTCTAATACTAGTAATACACTTTTATTCCAACTTTCGGCCAACTTTCGGTACGGGTTAATTGTTTCTGATAAAAAATATATTTTTTACATTTAGAATTATTTCTAATAAAACTTTTAGGTGTGAAAGGTGAACGAAAATCGACAAAATATTATTTTAAGGGACATCATATTATATATATATGAGAGCATGTTATAAAATTTATTTTAATTAAATCTGTTTCTACTCCTGGTTTTATAACAAGTCTCAGCATGACTAAAACACAAAAAGCACATTGATCTATTTATTGCAAAATTTGTTTGAATAAATTTATAGCAGGCATTTCATATAAAATAAGACATGTTTTAAAAGTGGAAATTTTATATATGTATATGTATTTATAATCGAGTTTAAATTAAAATATCGTAGGTATAACCCTTTGAGTACCGAACTTAAACCGCTATAGATTTTCTGACGAAAATTCTACTGCTCCCCTATCAAAGAATATAGTACTAAATGTAAAACTTTACGGACTATAGTTTTTGAACGTATTCGGATTCTGTCAAAATTAAGTAATTTTGTATTTTATCTTAAATTATGGCAAATCCCAAAATTATAAGCTAGACTCACAATATTTCTTCCGTAAAGACTACTGAATATACACATTAAATTAATTTAAAATCAGTTAAATTCGTTTCAAACAATTGTATATTTTAGTTTATTTTCAACTGTTGAAAATTTATTTGGTCAATTAAATTTTTAAGTAAATAAAAACAATAGATTATTTTCGTTTTTTCAATACTCAATATAATATTACAACTTTTTGTTTTAAATAGAACATTTTAAGGGAATATTTTAACTTTTACCGAAAGTCCGTTTTTTTGTTTATTGAATAACAGACAGAAAGTTAAATAATATATTTCATTGATAATTTAACTGTATATTCCATTGAAACAACTTTACCGATAAACTTTTTAAATAACTGTTGAAATTTTTTGAGTGTAATTTGAAAGTTAACAAAATTAAAAAAGTTTGAAAAAATCATTGAAGAACAATTTTAAATACTCAGTTTGAGTTGATCTTGTAAGGCTCTGTGGATTTGAGAATTTTTATAGGTACACTCAAACAAAAAAGATAGATCAGAGAGCTTATTTTTAGCAACAAAATTAGTAGATTCAGCAAAAGTTAGGCTTACACTTAGTTGATTAAAAAAAAAATCTTAAGAGTTAACAAAAATTATCTGAATTTTAGTACACTGAAAAACATTTGAAGAAAAATTATATTTTAGATAATTTATTTGCTGGTGGTCTTAAAAAAAAAATTTTGTGATTTTTTTAAAAATAATTTGCATTATGTTATAATATATATTCATACTCCCTAACTGGCGACATGAATTAATTTAGTATCAGAAAATATATAGCAATAATTTTAAATATCTTTCAACTACTTACATCAATATGCAACCCCTTTTTTGCACAAAGAAAAATATTCATAAAAAAATTACATAAGATGTGTTTCCTTGTCTTTCGCTTTAGCATGTCTACCTGAACGTATATTTGTTTGCAATTTGACAACACCATATTAATAATCACTATAAAGATTTCGATTAGAAATACACATTTAACGTTTATTAAATTAAAACTTTGACAAGAAGGTGACAACACAAAATTAAAGTTTTTTTAATCTACATGTGTATTCACATTGTTAGCGTCCTTTTGTATGAAAAACATATACAAAAATCTTCAATGATTCATTTGTTTAATATGTCTTACAAGAGCTGTACTTTTTAGTTTCATTTTAATCGTCTGCACTACATATTGATGTGCCGCGACATCTACTTGATTCTGCGTATAACTTTCAATATAGTTGTCATCCACACTATTAATGTGCTCATCAGCACAATTTTTTTTGTAAAATAAATTAGTAAAACATTAGTACATTTCTGTTAAGTGCTGAATAAGTATAACTCAAATTATAGCTGATAACTCAATTTGAGAAAAAATTTGCTGAGGTATAATATACATGATTTACAAGACGTTGTACTAACTTTTCTACTAACTTAATGTTTTGAGTTTACCCCTGAAAACCTAGTATAGATCAGAAGAAGTTTTGTAAAAATCATCATGCAAGCTTTCATAGAATTTCGAAAGTAAATAATGGGACTCATATCAACCATTGGTCGTTAACCATTTATTCTATTCCAACACATCTTTTTTTTGGTAATTGGACAATTGGTGAGAAATGCTTTATATGTAATGTTGACTGCATAAGATCTTTGAACTATATTAATGTTGCAACTAAATTGTTTAATTAAGGTTTGTAATATTACATAAATTGTTTAAGATTTCATGTATTGGAAATGTAAAACATCAGGCTGTCACATTTTATTAAAACTAATGGACATTAGCAAACGCATTTAGGTGAAAAGACAATACTACACAAATGAATAAGTACGGTAGAAGGGGAGCATTCGCCGCTTTTTGTTTAAAGCACTTTCGTAACAACACCAAAGTTTTTTTGAAATTTTTTTTATTATCTAGTATATTACATATCTTAACTTTAATTTGCATGTTTAAAACATAAGTTAACTTTATTCTTTATATTATTTTTTTTAAGATTTCCAAAGTAACTGAAATCGGCTAAATTGCGCTATCCATGGGGTAAATTTGCCAAGTTGATGTTGAACATTTTTCAGCTATAAATATAATGGTACTAATGGAAAAGTTATATATTGTTTTAAATAATCATAAAGAGAGATATCAATAGCAGCTGTAATTTCAACAAAAAAAAAACAAAATTTTAAAATATATGTCTTTCGAATTTTTTTGAAATAAAATTAATTCTTACCCATGCAGCTTATCCCTATAGGGAATGAGGAGTCAATTAACCTAAAAGTGACTGGTTAAAGGACTTATCACAGGACTGGTATAATTTAATACTGAAGTGGGTTAAGCAGTGTCAATTGTTCTAAAATTACCAATCCTGCGAATGGTATAGGGAGGACACACCACTTAACCAGAATGCTTATTAACAAGAAAAAGCCAGTTGGCCAGAATTTTACCCATTGGAAGCTGTTTAGTTTTCGTTTAATTTATACGACATGGCCCTTTTGCGACAGTCTTGTGGTATGCTCATCTTTGGTTAATCCTGTGGTATGCCACTATGTGGTTTAAAGCAGGACAAATGACCCCCTCCTATGACAAGCTAATGTTAAAGTTGCCAGTTTTTTTATATAGGATAGGTTTAGCAGAGGACCGGTCTCTGGCATGAAGGTACCGATCCTGTGGCACAAGCACAACCGGTCCCATTCCCCATAGGGATATAACAACCTTATGGGGAATGAGAAGTCAATTGACCTAAAAGTGACTGGCTAAAGAAGGACTTATCACAGGACTGGTATAATTTAATACTGAAGTGGGTTACGCAGTGTCAATTGTCCTAAAATTATCAATCCTGTGACTGGTAAAAGGAGGACATACCACTTAACCAGAATGCTTATTAAGAAGAAAAGGCCTGTGGCTAGAACTTTACCTATTGGAAGCTGTTTAGTTTTGGTTTATTTTATACGACATGGCCCTTTTGCGACAGTCTTGTGGTATGCCCATCTTTGGTTAGTCCTGTGGCTTGCCACTATGTGGTTAAAAGCAGGACAAATGACCCCCTGCTATGACAAGGCAATGCTAAAGTTGCCAGTGGTTTACATAGGGTACAGTTTAGCAGAGGACCGGTCTCTGACACGATCATGTGGCACACGCAGAACCGGTCCCATTCCCCATAGGGAATGTAACGAATTAACATAACTTATACATCTTATAAAGTTTTACCGAGTTTTGCTGACGAATACATTTTATTTTTTTCTACACTTTTAAGAAATAAATTTTAAAAAATTTGTGTTTATAAAATTAATTTATATAAACGCTTCGACATCAGAAAGGGTGTTTTGCTTTAATACACAAAATGACTAAGTTATTCAGAATATACTAACTCTATTATTATTTTGCAACTTTAAAAACACAAAAACATGTCTATCATCGAAAACGTGTTAAGTACAAGCGTAAAATTTGGTGACATGAAAGGCGATCAATAATTGCACAAACTATTTAAAGGGACTTTTAAGTAGCTCTTTTAGATACAGCAAAAATCGGGGGTGGCATTACATCCCCTTCTACCTTAAGCTATATTTAGCGGTTTAGCGGGGCCTTATGTAACGCTGTAACTTATATACTCCAAAAACTTTTGCAGTTTACATTTTTTGTATATTGTGCAACTGTTAAAATAAATGATGCATAAATCCCTGTTACCATGTGTATAAAATATCTTGGTATTAATATGGACAGAAGACTGACTTGGCACCAACATATCAAAGCTAAAAGATAAAAAACTAAAACGTCTCTACTGGATGCTAAGAAATAAATCGCAATTAAGTTTTGTAAATTAAATTCGTATCTACAAAGCCATTTTTAAACCAATTTGGGTTTATGGAATTCATCTATGAGGTGGAGCGAGCAATTTAATTGTCGAAATCCTTCAGAGATTTCAATCAAAAACACTTCGAATGATCTTAGATGCATCTTATTACGTTACCAATGACAAAATCCATAACGAACTTAATATTCCAGTTAGAGAATAAATCAGCTGGTATTCTCAGAGATAAATTGATATATTAAGTTTTTTAACCTCGTGGATTTTTTTCAAAATAGAAAAAAGTTAATTTCGAGTGCTCATTAAACATTATTTTTTGCGAAAAAAAACCGTCAATGAAACCAAGGAAAAGCTTAATAAATACTATGGGGACTCTGGATAAAATATTTCAATTTTAAAAAAGTGGTTTACTGACTTTCGTTGTGGTCGTACAAGTACAAATGACGCTGAACGTTCTGGACGGCCAACTGAGGTCAATACGCCCGAAAATGTTGAAAAAATTTACGATATGGTGTTGGCCGATCGAAGAGTAAAAGTGCGTGATATTGTTGATGCCATAGGCATTTCATATGGCAGTGTGGTTTCTTTTTTAAATGATCAGTTGGGTTTAAGAAAGCTGTCTGCAAGATGTGAGGCGCGTTTGCCCTTAATTGACCATAAACGTAATCGTGGCAACAGTTTTTTGGGATGCACGAGGGATAATCCGCATCGATTACCTTCAAAATGGAAAATCAATAAACGGCGAATATTATGCCAACTTATTGGACCGATTTAACGAGGATTAAAAAAAAAAATAAATGATTATTTTATGGACGTCGAAAAATCCTATTTTTTGGAAGGGATACAAAAATTGGCGAAACGTTGGACTAAGTGTATTGAGCTAAAAGGTGATTATGTTATATTAATAACAAAGTCCCCTGAAGATTTCCTTAGGCAGGAATGAAATCCGGATAGGGACACGCCTACATCAGATTGCTTTTCACAATTTGTTAAATAAGTTTTGGGACTTTAGCACATTTAATTACTATAAATGCAATTAATGTTTATCCCGATGAAAATAAATTTAAATAAAAAAAAAAAATAAAAAAAAGGGAGATTATATTTGCAAAAAAAAACTGTGTTCCTTAAAAAAGTCAAGGACTTATTGATCCGCCCTCGTATCTTTAATTTTTAAAATTGATTGTAAAAAAAAAAAAAATTTTTTATCTGCTTGATGAGTTTCTCAGTTTTGTTGTTTACAAAAAGCCCACAACGGTGGAATTATTTTTATTTTATTTTTACGAACATAAATGACTTACAAAATGAAAAATTGGCTGCTATTGCACTTGTTTTTTCCACAGGGACAGTAAGACTGTTTAAAATGTTTTAAATAAATTACATACACTCAAAAAAAAAAAAGTTAATAAAATTTTTACTGAGTCAGTTATATTTTAGTCAGGAGGGTGCCTGCAAAAACAATTGGTAATGTCAGCAAAATCGTTTGCTGAAAATCAGCGGGTTTATTTTTACCTGCAAATTAGTACACTTAGAATACTACGTTGGTAAAGACAACTGCAAATATAGTTAAAAACAAATGAAATGTCACTTAAAGAAAGGACGACTTACATTTTAATAAATTCTACTAACATCGTCATTTGCTTTTTAATGTTAAAATGAACCAAAATTGTACTAAAAATTAACGACATAGTTGTAAAAAATAAACAAACTTTTATTTTTTTAAATAACAAAAAAACTACTGAAAAAAATGAATGTAAAATCATAAAACAGTCATTTGATGTAGTTTATTTTTTAAATGAACTACAGGGTTAGTAAAAAATTTAATTCGCTCTACAAATGACTAACATTTACATTTAAAATAAAGAAACTGTATTACAACCCAAAAAACAACATATTTTTAAAGCAGAAGTTCCCTGAGTGTAGATTCAGCAAAAGTTTTGCTGACACTTATTTGACTCAAAATTATAAAATTCTTGCTAAAAGTTAACAAAATTATTTCCTGAATATTAGTAAATAGACTGAAAAGAACTCAAGCAATTAGTGGAAAATTATATTTTCGTTAATTTATTTGATGAAAATCTTAATATAAAAAAATATAAAAATTTTCATGATCCCAAGTAATTTCATATCTAAAAATATATAGAAATTATTATATAAAACAGAAACAAACTTTCAATTACTTACATCAATGGTTGTCTACATGATGGCTTCTTTCTAGAAACGAAACAAAAAGAAATAACAAAATATGAAATATACAACCCGTTTTTGCAATAACAAAAAGGAAACATACAAAATTACTAATGTAAGAAATGTGTCCATGTCTTTCCATTTAGTCGGTCTACTTGAACGTATATTTGCTTAAAATTTGGACATACTACATTAATAATCACTATTATCGTATAGTTTATATAGCTAGAATTCTGGAAGAAAAAATTTTGGACTTTTTACTTCACTTGCAACACATTCAAGAAAATAGATGTTCAAAGGATAATGAATGGAATGCTCAAGGTAGAAAACTAATGAATTTGAGTGAACATGTTTTCAGTATTGTGCTTAGAGGCAGAATTGAAAACCACGCTGAAGGTGAATTCTCTTTTTATATCGGTAGGGGTAACTCTGTAATTGACTATGATATTAGATCGCATAGCTTTTTAAAATGTGTTGATGATTTTATAATTGCGACTAAGCCCTATTCTGACCATATGTTCTTGTGCGTAAAAATAAAGACCGCATGTTTAGACGTTAATACAAATGATAAATACACTCTTTTGAAACTGCGCTGGAATAACAAATTTATGACTAAATATGTGGAAAAACTCAGCTCAATCTCTAGAATCGCCGATCTGCAAATTAATATATCAGTGGTTAATTCAGTGGAGTCAGTTCCCTATGGGGAATGAGGAGTCAATTGTCGTAAAAGTGACTGGTTAAAGAAGGACTTATCACAGGACTGGTGTAATTTAATACTGAAGTGGGTTAAGCAGTGTTAATTGTCCTAAACTTACCAATCCTCTTACTGGTAAAGGCAGGACATACCACTTAACCAGAATGCTTATTAACAAGAAAAAGCCAGTTGACCAGAATTTGACCCATTGGAAGCTGATTAGTTTTCGTTTATTTTATACGAAATGGGCCTTTTGCAATATTCTTGTGGTATGCGCGTGTTTGGTTAGTCCTTTGGCATGCCACTATGTGGTTTAAATCAGGACAAATGACCCCCTCCTATGACAAGCCAATGTTAAAGTTACCACTTGTTTACATAGGTTAGGGTTTAGCAGAGGACCGGTCTCTGGCACGAAGGGACCGATCCTGTGGCACTCGCAGAACCGGTCCCATTCCCCATAGGGTTAGTTCTAAAATAAAACAGAAACGTAAACCAAAAATTTTTAAACTCAAACAAAAATGACTTGATTGAAAGTGTGTGCACTCTAGAAAACACATCGTAACAAGGCTTAGAATATATAGAAAAAGACACACAAATATAAATTAATTGCATTATTTTTTAGCCAGAACTAAATATGGGGAAATTTTTAATAAAAAAAGTTAAAATTATATAATAAAAATATTGAACGGCTAAATAGTGTGTAATGCAGCAGTGACTGGTGGAGGTTGGCTAATTCTATGAGGCCAGCAACTCATTTGGTTTTAGGCATTTTCAACGCTGACGAGTTTCTTTTGCATTTTAGTTCTATACTCCAAAACAATTAATTCATTGATACGATAAGTTGGTCCATGCCATATTTTACCGATGCCTTTTTAAATTCACTTATAGAATTATTTTAAATAGACGAAACCCCTAGAAAAAGTCAACAAAAAATTGACAAAACGTCGGGTAAATAATGTAATTGACTTGTTTTATTTACATTGGAATAATTTAGGCGTGATTAGCTTATGGAAAATACCTTCAGGAATTTTGTTAAATTTCTAAAGTCCTGAGAAATCTTAATCAATATAAAGCCCCCGGACAAGATGAAACTTTTTTATGAATTTAATAAATATTCACATAATTGTTTTGTTAACGAAATATTATAAATATAAATAAAATGTTTCCACATGAGGAAATTCCAACAAGTTTTCGTAAATCAATTTTGATTCAACTTTTTAAGAAATGGACCGGCATCTGCCTTCAAATCAACTCAATTTTATTAAATCGCATGACTGAATGGAAATAAAATAACAATATATGTAATGAATATCAGGCTGGATTTAGAAAACATTGCTCAAATGTAGATAATATTTTCAATCTTGTAAATATTGTGAACTTAAACAATATTTATTGCAAAAACACGTATGATTTTTATATCGATTTTTCATGTGCTTTTGATACAAGCTCCAGAATCTGTTGGTTTTATAAGCTCTCCTGTCTTGAGTTATCATCAAAAATTTTAAGAACATGAGATGGTAGCTCTTTTTCTAAAACATTTGCAGTTGATATTGGCATTAAACAAGGCTGTTGTTAATAAACCCAATTCTCATTGTACGTTAATGATTTAGTAAACCAACTGCCTGGCGGTGTTAATATTTAAGATATAAATGTGAAAATCCTTCTTTATGCAGACGATATTGTTATTTTGTCAGAATCTTTAACTGAATTGCAAAATATGTTAGAGGTTATATATAATTATTGTACTACTTGGTGTATAAATGCCCATCTTAATAAATCTAAAATAATAATATTCCGTACCGGTACAAGAATTTGTTGAAATTTGAGCTGGCATTTCGGCATTTATATCGAAATTGTTAACAGTTATAAATATATTGGTGTAGAAGTAACGTACAACTTATCTCTTAGGAAACATTTAAATAACAAGCTGGCTGACTCTAAATTAGCAATTAATAACGCTGCACAAATTTGGCGTTACTAAAAATATGATGATGTAGAGAAGTTACTTCGAATTTTTATTAAAAATATGCTATATTTACCGAATACAACACCTACATGATTACATTATTTACCTGGGAACTAGCCTAAACTCACTTTACATTTCATCTATCAAACTTAATTTTTGTTATCTTATTAAGGTTCAAAATATGAATCAAGAGTCCCAAATATTCAAGCAATGAAAGTGTTCACTTTACTGAACAGTAGAGAGATCTCAGCTCTGAAATCCATCATCGGTGAGATAAATTAACTGCACCCAACTTCACTATCGTTTGGAGAAAACATGTTCTTGGACGGCTTTTGCATTTAACACTGACTTGCATTTTTGTCTATGAGCAAACAACATCATGTTTGTATTTGATCAATCAACTATGAGAAAACATTTTTAACAGCTGGAAAAGGGTCTTTATAAGCATTAACTGTAACTGATTCATTAACTGTAGCTGATTTTTTTACAACTTTCTTTTTGGCAACACTGTTTTTGGCAGCTCAGCTGTTATCGTGTAACATGTTACTGTTAAACATGTTCAGTTTGATCTATAATTTAACCATCAATCGAATTACAAAGGAACAACGCTTGCAGATTATTGAATTTTATTATCAAAACTCATGCTCGGTTAAGAAAGTGTTTCGTGCACTTCTTTCAATTTATGGTCAGTTTGGGCGACCTTCTGAGGCTGCTATTCGGAATTTTGCAACTAATTTTCGCACAAAATTTACATTATTAAACATTAAACCACCAACGCGCTTACGTAGAGTGCGGGTAGAGGAAAATATCGTAGCTGTATCCGCCACTGTTGTTGCTGACCGTGAATTATCGGTTGGGCGCCGTTAGCAGGAATTGGGCCTCTGTTACTCCACTACGTGGAAATGTTTGCGAAAGGATTTGGGTGTAAGACCTTTTAAAATACAGCTGATGCAAGAATTGAAGCCACACGACCTGCCACAGTGGCTAACTTTTGGTGAATGGGCGTTGGCAAAGTTGGATAAAGAACCACTTTTTTATCGGAAAATTTGGTTCAGCGACGAAGCTTATTTTTAGTCGAATGGATACGTGAAAAAGCAAAATCACCGTATTTGCTGTGAAGAGCAGCCAGATGGGCCGGTGGTATCATACTTTTTCAAAGACGAGGAAGTCAGGAACGTTGCTGTGAATATCGAGCGCTACCGTGCGATGATTACAATTTTTTTTCTAAAAATGGAAGAGGTGGACTTGGGTGATATGTGGTTTCAACAAGACGGTGCCACATGCCACACAGCGAGCGAAACAATGGTCCAATTGAGAGTCGAGTTCGGTAAACTGTTTATTTCACTTTTGGGGCCGGTCAATTGACCGCCTAGATAGTGCGTTTTAATGCCTTTAGACTATTTTTTGTGGGGCTATGTTAAGGCTCATGTCTATAGGGACAAGCCCACAAAGGTTGACGCACTGTAAGCCAATATTGAAGAATTTATTCGTGAGATACGGGCCGATATGTTGCAGATAGTATGCCAAAATTGGACCCAGCGTATGAACCATTTGAGGCGTAGCCGTGGTCAACATTTATGTGAAATCACCTTTAAACATTGAAGATCGTCATATTGACTCAAATAAAGATTTCATACATTTCTCTAAATTTTATATTTTTTTTTTTTTTGGAAATCAAATCCGAAAGCTTTTAAAAAATCACCCTTTTTATAACACATCAAATTTTCATGGAATTATAAATATAACCAAACCTAACCTTAAAATTAAATCCTAACCCTAAAATCGTCTAAATTTATATATAAGTTCCAACAAATTTTATAACGTTTTATTGAAATCTTTATATATCTTTTTATTGAAACAATTTAATATATGGGAAAGTACGTAATCTACCATTACCCCGCTAACCCGTTTCTTCATAAAAATTTCTTCTTAAAATTAACTAAATAAAGAATGCACTAAAATTTTAAATCGAAAATAAATATATACAACGCAGTCGATAAATATCACAATCGAAAATCACAGTGTATAATACTAAAAAAAGAACTGCGCTCAAGTTAAAACCATAAATTCTATAACCCGGGTAAAAATGTTAATATGGAGTCTAATATTTGATATAAACAACTAAAAATTGATCCGAAAAATGGGTCATCTGCATGTATCGAACTACATCAAATTAGAAATAAGTGGGTACAATTTTATCCGAGATTTGTCCATATGTGGGACATTAAATTATATCTATTTCGATATAAATATATCTGATTTTATAAAATTTAAGCCGATAGCAGGTATGCTTTAGCTATAACTTGAAGTTATGCTTAAAAGTATTTAAGTTGAAAATTACAATTTCTAGAAATAAATAATTTTAAATATTCAAATATTTTTAATGAAACATGACGAAATGCTTAAAAATTTTCGAGAAGAAATTTAGTGTTTAATAAAAAATATATAATTAATAGTATATAAAGACAAAAAACTTATAAAACTGTAAAAAATATTACTTGAGCCACAGTAAAAACTAAATTTTTTATTTTTTTTTAAAGAGAAGCAACACTCAGGAAATTCTTCCTATTTATTAATGTGTTGCTTTCTTTGGAAAGGGGATAGTGGAGAGATGAAAAGTGGTGAATGATGAAGGGCTTCAAACATGGCAACACTGTAATTGCGCGAGATGATAAATCTTAGAACAGTGGTTGCTCGCCACCTGATGTAGAGTTGGCGATTTTTTTGAAGCTTTTTGTTTCATAGCCCTGATTCATTATTTTACTTCGGTGGGGTTAAGTGCTATGGGAACACCAAAGGTGGGCGCAGCGATACATATAAGTGATAGAAAACTCATACATATTATTTTTCGTCACCAGGAATCGAACCCGGGACCATTTGTGTAACAGTCCAACGTGCTAACCATTACACCACAACGCCCACAGATGATGATTAATATGTTTTTTGGGTAAAGCTCTGCCAATTATGGAGGCTCTAGTTTTTCTAAAACTTCGAGTTCTGATGAGATCCTTAGCCAGATCGAAAAACTACTATCAGCCTAGCTAATATGTTTGATGTGCTGTATTTTTGTAAATATACGGAGGTTGAAAGCTCGTTATAAATTTTACATAATAATTAAGTGTTTTTGTCTTATGAAATGAAATGAAAATAATTTCGTTATAAAACTAATATGGTTATATGTGATGCAATATGTAATAAAATCTTAAGTAGCAGATAACATATTTTCATATTGAACTTTACCAAAATATGTATGGGCTTATACATAATGCTATATAAAGTGATAAGGATAACGTTTTCAGTATGACATCATATAAAGTTTAATAAGACTAAGCATTGAACCATATATAATGATATCGATGAAGGCATATATTTTGATTATTATTATATGATTAATATAGTTATATATGGAGTTGGATATGGAGACATTTAATAATAACAAAAACGAAATAAAAAGTTCTTTTAATAAAAATTATCTGATGTATTTGTATATGATGATATAAGCCGTAATGTGACACCATTCAAAGTCAGATATGACGTATTCATATTTTATATTTGACTAGTATTCCTATTTTTACCCGAGATATACAATAAAATTATTAAGAAACTAAAATACCAAGTGATTGTGAAATAAAAGTTTAAAATACAAAAATCAAAACCCAACCCTAAAACAAAAATTGTTAATCGTGTTGAAAATTTGTTTGTGCTAAACTTTTAAATTGTTTTGAACAAAGTAACGAAAAATAAAAAAATAAGAAACGCAAATTACCCAAGTTATATGAACAACACAAAAACAAAATACAGTCCACTCAACAAATTAAAATAAAACTAAAAATTAAAAGTTAGTTAAAAGCTACATTCAAGACGCTTCACAAGCTAATAACACTAGTCAACAGTCAAAATGTACTCGGGATGCGATAATTTTTTCTGTGTAGATAACCTTGACATGAGCTCGAAAAACGCAATAAAAATTTTTTTTTCGTTTGGTTTTTTTTTTATTTTTTTTTTTTTAAATTTTAAAAATTTTTTTTTGGTTAATTTGTTTCGTCCGGCATAACTCGGGAACCACTAGCCCGATTTAATTGAATTAAATTTTAAAAAATTTAAAATTACAATTCCCTTAATCTGTTTATATATTGTTTTCCTATACAAGCAACAGTTTCCAAGTTAAAAATGAATATATAAAGGAAAAAACTTATTTTTTGCCTAAAGATTTAAATTTTTTTTTTTTAAAAAATCCATAAAAAATCCCAAATGAAAAAAAAATGTCAAATCTTATTACTTTTACGTAAAGTCACATAACCTATGAGCAAAATGAGACAAAGATCATGAAAATCGATGTACGCGTTCCGCTTTTATTCGCAATTGAGTAAAGGTATGAATTTCAAAAATTTGCTCGACATATGCACAACTTTGTCTATGGTAAGGTTTTTTCTTTTTTATTACAAAAAAAATTAAAATTTGTTGGGTGACAAAAATATATGACTTTAAATTAAAAAACAATTCGATATATGTACAAGAAATTATCCTAAGGATATCAACATTAATTAATTATAAAAAAGTTTTAAAAAAAAATATCTAAACACAAAAATAAAAACCTTCAAATTAAAAATAATTATGTGCTTTTGTCTTTCTTTTATATTGTTGTGGGTTTGTTTCTCTTATCAGGAACCAGATATAGTCCCCCATCATAGCTTCGTTCCAAAATCCTTGGTATCGGTGCTCAATTTCTTTCATTTGCTGATGAAAACGCTCACCATGCTCGTCACTCACATCGCCCAGGTTGTCCGGAAAGAAGTCCAAGTGCGAGTGTAGAAAATGTATCTTAAGCGACATATTTGCTCCAATTTTTTTATAATTTTGGAGTAGTTGTTCGACGATCTCTCTGTAATTTGAGCTTTTGTTGTTTCCAAGAAATCCGGAAACAATTTGCCGAAATGAGTTCCAAGCTGCAGCTTCATTTGGTGATAAAATGTGCTCAAACTGTTGGTCTTGCAACAACTTTTTAATTTGCGGACCGTCGAAAACGCCTTCCTTAATCTTTGCCGATGAAAGGTGAGGAAAAATGTTTTTTAAATAGGCGAACGCTTCGCCATCTTTGTTGATAGCTTTCACGAAGTTTTTTATGAGTCCGAGCTTTATGTGAAGAGGTGGGAGAAAAACATTTTCCTTTTTTATGAGTGGTGTATATTTCACGTTGTCGCTGCCGGGGATGAAGTTAACTCTTTCTGTCCAACTCCTCCTGGTGTAATGATGTTGACGATCGCGGCTGTCCCAAAGGCAGAGAAAACAACAGTACTTTGTGAATCCACCTTGTAATCCACAAAGGATACCGATAACCTTAAGGTCGGCACAAACTTTCCAATCGTGTTTCTCATAGTTAAGGCACTTTAGTAGATTGTCCATGACTTCGTATGTTTCCTTGGTGTCAACGGCATGAGCAATTGGAATCGAAGGTTTCTTGTTGCCGTTGTGCAGTAAAATTGCTTTAAGGCTCTGCTTGTTGCTGTCGATGAAAAGACGCCACTCTCCTGGATCGTAAGAGTACCCGAGTTCACCAAATAATCCGGGAATGTCCTTACAAAAACAGATGTTGTCTTTTTTTGTGTAGTACCTTGCGTATGGTTCATGACGCTTCCTGTAGATTGTTGTCACCACACCAGGAGCCAAGAAACCGAACTGTTTCATGCGCTACATACCTGTTTCACCATGTGTGAGTCTTAAATTTTCCGAATAATGACCACCCTTAAATGTGGGTTGCATTTCTGTAAAAAAATCATACAGGTAGTCACCGGAAAACCCAAATAATTAAAAAAGTCCCCTTTCCTTTTTTCCTTTTAATTGTTCACGCACATTTATTAGCGTTTATTACTTTGCTTACGCAATCATAAAAATTAAATAACCCTTTGTTTATTCCGTTTTGTTAATTCTGAGAATCAAAAAAAAAAGAAAAAACCTTACCATAGACAAAGTTGTGCATATGTCGAGCAAATTTTTGAAATTCATACCTTTACTCAATTGCGAATAAAAGCGAAACGCGTGCATCGATTTTCATGATCTTTGTCTCATTTTGCTCATAGGTTATGTGACTTTACGTAAAAGTAATAAGATTTGACATTTTTTTTCATTTGGGATTTTTTATGGATTTTTTAAAAAAAAAAAATTTAAATCTTTAGGCAAAAAATAAGTTTTTTCCTTTATATATTCATTTTTAACTTGGAAACTGTTGCTTGTATAGGAAAACAATATATAAACAGATTAAGGGAATTGTAATTTTAAATTTTTTAAAATTTAATTCAATTAAATCGGGCTAGTGGTTCCCGAGTTATGCCGGACGAAACAAATTAACCAAAAAAAAATTTTTAAAATTTAAAAAAAAAAAAATAAAACAAAAACCAAACGAAAAAAAAATTTTTTATTGCGTTTTTCGAGCTCATGTCAAGGTTATCTACACAGAAAAAATTATCGCATCCGGAGTACATGAAATTTTTTTCATTTTGTTGAGTAGTGTAATAAGAAATCCTTAAAAGTTTTGTGTAAAAGAAATTTTAAATTAATATCATAAACCCTTCCCTAGAAAATTTACAGAAGTTAATAATAAAATAGCATAATTTGTTAAAAAAAACAAAAGTTAAAAAACAACTAAACACAAAATATAGTGTATAAAAACAACACACAACAAGAATAATGTTCAATATACTGTGGAAAACAAAGCTATAATTTAAAAATAAAATCTTAGAAAATAAGAGGAAACCTCATTTTGTGTTGAAATTTATTAAAAATATTCCTTTTTGTAAATAAGAAAATTTTTAAAATTTAATTGAATATATTTTTCTAAAATATTACGCAATTTATTTACCGTGTGAAAAGAAAAAGTAAAAAAGAGTGTTCAAACCATTCAATCAATCGTCCCATATTCGACTCCTGCTTGCCAGATTACCAATGATTTCTTATTTCAAGTTCGTTTTTCTATATGTGTATATTTATTTATTTAGTCTTAAATGAGTTTTTTTTCGTATTATTAATTTATTTTTTATTGTAAACCATATTTTTTTTTAAAACTAATAAAAAAAAACATGAAATAACACGAAAAAGACAAAATCACTTTTTGTTCCTAAAGGCTTTATAACCTGTACTTATTAGTGGCAAAATTTATTTTTTTCATTTTCCAAAATAAATTTTGCAAATTTTTTGAAAAAATATGCTCCAGAAAATGCTATTAATAAAAAAAAAATTATAATTCTTTCATGCAATTTCATATACATACATTACTTTGGAGTACCCAGTTACCCCTGTCACTCTCTTAAAGGTGTAAAAAAAATATCGATACGCCACGCCCTTCCAAAGAGATAAAATGGACCACACCAATGAATTTATAAAAGCAATTAAAAGTTAAGAATTCTCAAGAAATGTTAGCTTTGTAAACCATCTGCCACCATAAATTATTTCTACTTGCAAATTAAATGGGTACCCGGGTACCCTGTCACTCACATAAGGGTTAAACGCTTTAAATCGACATCATCTAAATGTCGTTGGCAAACATATACTTCCTTCGACATTAATAAAAAAAAATTGTAGTTATGTAAATATTTTCTATAAAATTGTTACAAAGCAACCCAGTAAAATAGTAAAATTCAAATAACAGGTTGCAGAACAACTTGTAGTGTATTATAGCAGGTTCTAATTTCTGTTCTGCAACAGATTATTTTTATATGGAATTTGTCCTATTTGCAATAGGTTCTTTACCTCCGAACTAGAACAGGTTGCTTTAGATCCGGTTCTAGAACCAGTTATAGAACAGGTTCTGGGACAGTGAAACCTTACATTTTGACTCCAAAGAACCTGTTCTACAACCGGTTCCATTATAAAAGAAGCTGTTCTAGAACAGGTTGAAAGGTAATCTGTTCTAAAAAATTTTGCTGGGAAGTAATGTAAAAAGCCATTTCAAAATTACGACCAACTGAAATATTCAATTTTGAATCACATTTATTGACATTTTCACCAACCCCATGGATTTGAGACATATATTTTTTATGTCTATATGATCTTAGTTCAAATACATATCCACATTTTTGCATGTCTAAAAACCGTTTTTGACTAAAACTTGATTTAAAGCGTTAAAATTTGTAAAAGTGCCTTCCACCCCAAATATAATTTGTAACACCTATTTTTTTTTCTTATCGATTTACATTCTCAGTTTCTAAAATATTCTAATATTCTAATTCTAAAAATATTCTAATTCAACCAAAAAACTGTTCAAATGCAATTTTCTCCATTTTTACGTTTTTCGCTGCCAAGAAAAGAACACTATTTTAACGCGTAACACGTTTTTACTGTAATCAATATTACGCTTCAGTGAATTAAAGAAAAATCAAATATCATCCCTAGCGCTTAAAGCTTTGCACAATCTGCATTTGAAAATGGTATTTAGTTTTCTTGTTGTCGTTTTCCCCCTTTCATATTAACTTTGACGCATCAGTACGCCCTTAAAGCTTAAGGAATTATCTTTTAAAAACTGTTGAAGTTTTTCGTTGCGAGGTTGTTACAGTTTTAATGTTTTTGCATGTAAACGGGCAAGATCGGGCAACCAATTTGAATTGGATTGGTTAGAATATTGAACAAAAAACAATGTTTAAGTAATATCTCCTGCAAGAAACCTTAACTTTTTTTAGATCTACTCCGACAATTTTGAAAAAATAAGAAAAATACAGTATGTTTCTAAAACTGCGTTTGCTTAAAATCCAAATCACCGACTTACAGCGTTTTGACTCTGTTATATTGAAAATAAACATACTTTTCAAAAGACACCACTACTACTATTCAATTCTGAATGGGATAATTTTTTTAAAATTTAAGTCTTCTCCGGCAGATCGAAAAATCGTCGACTTTGAGCAACTCTACCATTCATAATTTTTATGCGATTTCATAATCTTAATCCAATGCGCTAATTAATTTAATAGAATGCTGCTGTAAAATTTTTGATTTTTGCCACGATTTTCAGCCTAAGGCGCCACATTGCGGCAACATGTTAAAGTTTGATCTTTGGTTCCAAATGTCTCCGCTAGGGTAATAAAGTTAATAAAAACTATTTCTTAAGCATAGATCTATACCGAACTTAGGAATATTTCATTGGTATTGAAATTAAATTGGCAGTACTTATGGTCAATGCCAAAAAATTTAATTACCATTTTAATGCCAATGAATTTTTTTTAAATCTCATTGCGTGTGTCAATGGTAATGAAATTGCATCAATGCCTATAACAAAAAGTGGTTTTTAAAGAAAGTGTTTTGTTTTGTAAATAGAGACAACAATTTTAAATTTAATTAGATTTTAAAAAGGGGTTCCCTTACGCACTATTTTTGTCAATAATCTCATTTATTTGTAAATAAAAATCAATTTACCATGTTTCTGCTCAACATTTCGTTTGCTTTATTCAAACTTCTTCAGGAGCGTAAAGTTATAAAATCCTGCGACAAATACAAAATAAGTTTATAAATAATAAATTTTTTATAAAATATCTTAAATACTATATCACAGTTTAACTTACTATTTTTTGTTACATATTCAGAAAATATTATATATTGTTATCCTTATCTTCTCTCGTATTAATTCCTAACTTTAAAAGTATTCGCTTTGTTATTCAAGCTTTAATACGTATTCACTACTCAGTAGGGTTATAACTTTTTTGTTGCGAAAAATTTACTGGGCACCACATGGATATTATTGCACCGATAATAAATATCTTTTTTTTAAGTAATTTCGGAACAAAAATCTTCCGCACCGGAATCAATACCTAAAAGAATTTTTGGTTTAAATTTTTATTTTAAATTGTATATAGTGATGTGCCTGACGTGTTGAAATGATGAGTTGAAATGGCAGAAAAATTGTGTATTGCTGGTATTATAAGTACATAACAAATACCTATGTAATTTAAAGTAAAAATAATATTTTAATTAAAACTTTATTGCGTTTGGTTCAGGAACTTTTTTAACGACCGCGTAAAAGTAAGATCATGGTTCTTAATATTTTTTTCAATGCCTACATGGCTATGAAATGTGATTTTTTATATTTGAAAAAAATACAAAAAGTTATAACCCTACCTCTCAGTCTGGTTTGGTAATTGATTATGTATGATGGATCGGCTTTTGTTAATATATACACACTGAGAATTTTCTTGGACGAGTTTTAATGAAACTTGTAAAGTTTTCTTAACAAAGTAAATGAAAAATTTCTTAACCGTAATAATTTTGTTGAAATTATTTTTAATGAAACTTTTTCGTTAGTGGTATGAAATTTTTAATAAATTAAATGAACTTTTTCAAAAAACTTTATGAAAAACTGCATTAAGTATTAACTAATTTTTCAAAAAAACTTTATGAAAAGCTGCATCAAGTTAATTCTTATTACAGTCTTCATTTAAAATTAAAACTTAATTAAAAATTGCATACTACTAACGAAAAAGTTTCATTAAAAATAATTTCAACAAAATTATGAAGGTTAAGAAATTTTTCATTTACTTTATTCAGAAAAGTTTTTCAATCAAATTGTAATAATTGATGCCTGAAGAAGTCACTCAATGTGGAGACGAAATATTGGAGATATTGGAAATAATTATAATTAATAAATAAATGATCTCAAGCTCGTTTAAAATAAGAAGAATTAAATAAAATAAGATCAAAGAAAACTTAAAATTTTTTAAAAACTTCATTAGTTTCAAAAGACGAATTCCGGTGAAATTTCATAGATCAAATACAAAAATTCACTGACATAATGCAGATAGTTCTCTCAGTGTACTTGATAAAGTAGGCAATATTTATATAAGAATAGTATATTTATATAACTACGGGGGCGGATCAATAAGTCCGTGACTTTTCGAACTTTCCTGAATACTGAAATACTGCTTCCATCAAGTACCACCTGTTAATAGACTACTGTCAAATTTTGAGCAAGTTCCGTCATTTACTTTGCGTTTAACGGCTGTTTAAAACATACAACCTCGTGGATTTTTTTTTAAATGGAAAAGTGAATTTCGAGTGGTCATTAAATTAGGTACCTCATCTGCCATATTCTCCGGATTAAGGCCCCAGTGACTGTTTCCTATTTCCAAACCTAAAGAAGCGGCGCGGTTGAAAGAGGCTTAGCTCCTACGATGAAATTATTGATCAAACAAATGCCTATTTTATGGACATCGAAAAATCGTATTTTTTGGAAGGGATACAAAAATTGGAGAAACGTTGGACTAAGTGAATTAAGCTAAAAGGAGATTATGTTGAAAAATAATTTTTTTTTTTGCAAAAAAAAAACTGTGTTTCATTCAAAAAGTCACGGACTTATTGATCCGCCGTCGTATTATGGGATTTGTATCTAAATTTGAAAATAATTTTTTGTCCAGACAATTCTATCAATCAAAAATAATTACAATTGATCAATATAAATTAAACAAAATTTCATTGAAATTGTTTTTAAACAATTGTAATGACAAATAATTTAATTACTATTGACATAAAACAGTACCAATTAAATCGTCAATTAATTAGTATATTCAATTAACTAGTCCCAATTATGATGTATGTTTCTACAAAAATTGGTCGAAAAATTCCTAGCTTTAAAAATTCGGACTCTGTGACACTTTTCATTTATCTTTAAACTTTTGGATCTATAATATCTTAATATTAAATTTAATTACAAAGATATATTAAAGTCTTTGCAGATTTATGGTAAATTATTAATTTATACTACTGTGCGTATACTTTATTTGCAATTGTTTGTTAATATTAAAATCACTCATACGACACCTACAACAGAAAATTACATTTGGTATTGCAATCAACACTCAAGGATAAGTCTCAAAACAAAACAAAACAGAATAAAAAATCTTAATATTGCAATACTTTGAATTTAAAAAAAAAAATATTTAAATTTAACAGTAGATTATCATTTGTTTCATATTTCTCTTTAGTCTTTGTATCTACTACAATACACACTTAATATGAAAAAATAATTATCAAACATGACAAAATTGTAAGAACAAGGTAAATATTAAATTTGCAAATAAGAAGACATGCTAGGTCATATACACTGAAAGAATTATCCTTCATGATATTAATGATACAATTTCATAGAATTTATTTCGTATATTCAATGAAGAATTTCATTATAGCATAGAAAATTTATTAATATTAAGAAATTTTTCATAAAATTGTTTTCATAAAATTTCATAGTTTCATAAAACAATTCATGCAATTTCATGAATTATCTCTTCATTTAATGACATTGTTTTTTTGGAGCTAGAAAAGACTTAATTTTTTTATTTTTTCATAAAATTTCATAATTTCATTAATTTTCATATATTTAAAAGTTTAATTTTAACATTTAATTCTCAAGTTTTCAACATATTTTATAAAGTGCTTCATTAATGAAGGTTTTTATTATTATTTTGGACTTAAATGAAATTGTTTAAAAAATCATATGTAGCGGATCATTGGCTTAGTTCCAATGCATTTTTATAGACATTCAGAAAGAGTTTTATTAAAGTAAGAAAACTGTTTAAGATTCGAAAACTGCATTAAACTGTTTCATAAATTCTATAAACGCTTCATTGTCGAATCATTCCGACAATGAAGCGTTTATAGAATTTATGAAAGTTTCAATGGACGAGTTACAGTGACAATTTTCTTTAAAGCTCTGAAGAAATTCTCTACTGAAGTAAAGATAGTTCTCTCAGTGTAGTTAATTTTTTTCTCTGCAAATTTAATAAAAGTATCAATGGCGAAAATTTTAAACAAATAATATATATTTTGCATAGATGGTTACCTATTCGATGCGGGTATCGGTAAGGGCAACGATATTTTGTTTTTTAGGGGTAACAATATTTCAGGTATTTCGGTAACGGGTTTTTAGCGTATATTAGTTTTTTTCAGTTACTTTATGTTAACTTCCACGAGTTTTAAGTTATTTCGATAATGGCAATGCTAACGGTATTTTAGTTATTCTGTACACCAATATGTTTAGCCCCATTTTGACCGAGTTCCAAAGACAGACTAATTTATGATCAAACTTTGGGAAAATACAATAAAATTATCGGCAATTTTTTTTTTTTACAAATTTTGTCTGATTATTTCGGTAACGGTATTTTAAGGACAAAGCTATTTCATTTACTTCGGTAACGGTATTTTTTTAGCAATAAACGTATTTTAGATATTTCGATAGCGGTATTTTAAGGACATTAAAATTTAAGTTATATCGGTACACAGAGAGAATTCCTTGGGCGAGTTTTAATACATTTGTTTCACTGAACTAATCAACTTTTCTTTACAATATAAATGAAAAATTTCTTAAACTTCGTGAAAAAACTTCATAATTTTAATGAAACTTTTTCATAAATCTTATGAAATTTTAATCAATAATATGAATTTTTACATTAAATTTAATGAAAAACTGCATTACTTTAATATTAATTTTCAATGGACGAGTTCCAGTGACAATTCATACTCTATAATATTTTATCCGTAAAGACTACTAAATATATACATTAAATTAATTGAGAATCAGTTATAAAAGGATAACTTACCTTGTATTTTTTAGTTTCTTTTCAACTGCTTACAAATTAATCGACAAAATCGGTTAAAACAACAGATTTTTTTAGTTTATTTTAATACTCAATACAATAAAACCTCTTTTTGTTTTGAATAGAAAACTTTAATTGAATATTTTAGCTAATACCGAAAGTCCATTTGTTTATTAAATAATAGACAAAAAATTATATTTGTTTGGCAATTTAACTAAACATTCAATCGAAAAAACTTTAGGCTATCAATTTTTAAATAGATGCTGAACTTTTATAAAAAAGTTCTTGTCAATGAAGATAAAATGCAAAAAATCAATTATATTATGCAGACATTTCTCTCAGTTTAACGGCATTTTATAGATAACGGTATTTAAAAATTTGGAAAATGATATTCTAGGGATAACGAAAGGTAATTGAATCGATAACGGTATTTTAGCATATATTTTAATTATATGAAATAAATTTAAACTCACAAGGAGAGTATCAAGATGAGTTCTCTCCGTTCTTAGTAAAATGCGGATATGTTATATAGAGCGACTCAAGTTGTATGGAAACGAAATTCGTGCAAGGTGTACCCCTCTCAAAATGAACATTGGTATTTTTTATGATGACATCTCGAAGCTCTAGCTTCGACCTCTCGTGAGCTGGACCGTTTTGAAAAAGAGTCCATTTTTCATGTTTTGTTAATTTAAGAATCTATTTCCTTACCAACATATACAATATGGGTATCACAAGAAAAAATTTTTTTAATGCGCGTCCAACTGTATATACAATTTGTCCAAGGACGATCATAAATGTCATTTTTTTAGGGATATTCTGTAAAAAAAAAACGGTTTTTGAATTTTTTGTTCGGGGTTGTTTGTAATAAAAATGCCAAATTAACATATTTTAATCTTTAGTCAATTTAATTATATACGGGTCTCAGCTTTTTTTGAAATTCGTGCTAGTTCGCGTTTTGACAAAAATGCAACGGGGTGTCAACAAAAATGCAATGGGTATCAAGTTTTTTCTTTTGCCAAATACATCATCTTTGTATGTAAATAATTCAGATTTTACCAAATTAGATGCATTTTACACGGTGCTCTGGAATATATGTAAATACAATTTTGTGGTAACTCTAATATGATAGCGGATTTAGTTTCTAGATCATGAATGGATGAAAATAGGACTAAAGAAAGAAGAAGAAAATGATCCACGACTTTTTGGCGGCATATTCTTTTTTTAATTTGCGAAAAAAATATGCCGCCAAAAAGTCGTGGATCATTTTTTTTCTTTCTTTAGTCCTATTTTCATCCATACATGACCTAGAAACTAAATCCGCTATCATATTAGAGTTACCACAAAATTGCATTTATATATATTCCAGAGCACCGTGTAAAATGCATCTAATTTCCAAAATCTAAGTTATTTACATACAAAGATGATGTACTTGGCAAAAGAAAAAATTTGATACCCATATTGCCCTATTTAAAACGAAGAGTTACCACCCCATTGCATTTTTGTCAAAACGCAAACTTGCACGAATTTCAAAAAAAGCTGAGACCCGTCTTTAATTAAATCGCCTAAAGATTAAAATATGTTAATTTGGCATTTTTATTACAAACAACCCCGAACAAAAAATTCAAAACCCGTTTTTTTTTACAGAATATCCTTAAAAAAAGGACATGGATGATCGTCCTTGGACAAATTGTATATACAGTTGGATACCCATATTGTATATGTCTTATGATACCCATATTGTATATGTTGGTAAGGAAACAGATTCTCAAATTAACAAAACATGCAAAAATAAACCTATTTTCCAAATGGTCCTGCTCACGAGAGGTTAAAGCTGGAGCCGAAATATTTTATATGTCATTTTAGAAAAGTCCAAGGTTCATTTTTAGGAGGGTACATCGAGCACTTTTTTAGGTGAGTCGCTCTAATGTTATAGAGAAGAACAAAATAACAGACCAGTATATTTTTTATCGACCCAATCTCATCCTTAAGCAGGGTTGCAAGAATTGGGGTTTCCAAAATTTGAGATTTTTTTTTTTTTGGCCTAGGGGACACACACACATATTGGTTAGTTTTTTGGGAGATTTCAAAATATCTTTTGGATTTTTTGGCGATATTTTAAACTTTTGATAAATATTTTAATTGAATATAGATTTAAAATAAAATCCGTGAAGTTAAAGGAAAGTTGCTTGATAAAGTTGCTTAAAAAAACAGATGCCATACATACTTTAGACTAATAAATTTAAGATTAAATTTGCCAAAAACAGGCTAAAATAATATTACGAAAAGGTAAGATTTTTGCAAAAAGATGTTTCAGTTTTGTAGAAAAACTCCTTCAATTATGAAGGTTCATAACGAAAATTCGTTCGGTTGTTACGCATCAATCAATAATTTAGTTTATATTGTTTTGGATTTGTATACACTGAGAAAATTGTCTACATGATATCAATGCATATTTGCATTATATCTATAAAGTGTTACTGGAGCTCGACCAATGAAACTTTTCACTAATCTATGCAGTTTTTCATAAAATTTTATGAAACAATTTAATTTATTAAAAATTTCATACACCTAACGAAAAAGTTTCATTAAAAACTGTTTCATAAAAATAATAAAGTTTTTCATGCGATTTACGAAATTTTTCATTCGCTTTATGAAAAAACTTAGTTAAGTGAAAAATTTCATTAAAACTCGTCACAGAAAATTCTCTGTGTGCATTAAATAAAACTTTGACCTTTTTGAACAATCTTATTAATTTTAGAAAAAAAAAATGCGTATAATCTGAAGATTATAAGAGAAGTATGAACCTAAAACTTTTATTAATCTGAACTCTTTTTAAACGAACAACGTTTGAAATTTAAAGTTCTTTATTAATTTCAAATTTGATTACGTTTTTTATACTCGTAGAAGTGATCAAATTCGAGGGGTTTGATTCCAAAATTGTAAAAATTTGCGAATTAACCCTCTAGCAGGTAAGGCTGCCTCAGGGTAGCCTCCATAAAATTTACCAAAAATGCGTCAAATGAGCGTTTTATACTTTAAACTAAACTTAAATTAAATTTGCTAAATACTTGCGAAGAAATTTTTCGTGTGCCATCCACGGTTTGGAAGCGAGAAAGTTTCAAAATCAAATTAATTATTTAAAAAAAAAATATAGTTTTCAAAAATCTAAAAAACCAATTTAAGTTGACTTTTAATAAAATATAAGTAAGGTTGAAGCTTTATCGTTAATAATAAGTCCTTACTTTAGTCCAAGGACTCACAGGATTTTATCAGCATTCCTCTAAAGGACATCGTCTTAACTTATAAACTAATGGACGGACTTTTATAAAATTTTGCAGAACGAAGACATTAAGTATTAATAGCAAAGCGTTGAAGTTTGAACAATATAAATTAAAGTTTAGATATTTTTTCGCTTAATTTCGCTATTTCCAAAAAGCGAAAATCCCAATATTTTCTTAAATGGGAGCAGAAAAAAATACTTGTGTGAGCGTGGTTATATCTTGGTAAGAGAAATATTTTTTTCCAAAATTTCTCTTTTATATGCTTTAGTTTTCAAAATGCATCCTAAAATATTTTGGCTCATATCGCCTAAATTAGGCAACGATGAACAATTTTGTTGAAGAACTTATTATTTGTTTTTCGAGTGGAGCACATGGTATGAATTTCGTTGTAAAACATCGTTTGCCAGCTAGAGGGTTAAGAAAAAGTGAACGAAGAATAGTTTTGAATTTGAGTTTTTATGTCACTTAAAATACATTTTTTTTAATAACAAAAATGCTTGAGAGTAATAGAACGTGTTTTTTATATCAGTTAGTGAGTCTCCAAAAACGCTTGCCTAAAATTTCTCTTAGACTATTCGAAATAAGCCAGCAATCAAAAACTAAAAAATGTGATAATTTTTGACCCCACTTTTTAACCCCTAAACATGACATAGGACTGCTAAATTATACGTGTCCCTTAATTTGTTCTCTCTTTGGCAGTTATTTTTGGATAAGTAACTGACTCTTTTACGTTTTATTATTTAATAAATAATTACCTTAAACCTTTGAGCTTTTAACAATTTAAAAATTATATTAAAACTCATAAAGTTCTTAAATGTACATACAAAATATTATTAAAATGCACCTGTTTGAAGCTATCCCATTTTTATTTGCAATCATATTTCAATTCACACATTTTAATATGAGCCACATAAATTTTGACGATGTGTTAACAAATTTGCTCAAACACTCATATAAATACTGCAAAACACAAACGTATATGAATTTTAAAACAAACCCGATTTATATGCAGATATTTGAATATAAATATGCTTATTAGAGTGTGCCGAAAATAAACCAAAATAAATATATTTAAGGCATAAGAGACTATAGAAATTTGGCCACAGAAAAACAATATATGAGTTTTGCATACAGAGCACCGACAACCGAATTTATTGCCCATTAGGTTTTTAATTGTCGTAACAAAACTAGGGTTGGCCAATCATTTTATTACTGCACTTATCAGTTTATTACATTATGAAGAAAGATTTTAGAGTTGAGAACATACATTTTTTGTGATAAAAAATATTTTTTTGGAAAAAAAAAAAGTGAACAAAGTTTTGAGATGTAATAAATTTTGCCTTGTATTTAAAATATTATTTACCTCTGCGTTTGTCGAAAAATATTACATACTTTTTTTACACCAGACGCTACTACAAAATTGAACTACGCCAACGGTTCCCAAATAGGGGTCCGCGGACACCCAGCGGAAGAATATTCCAGGGATCCGACAAAACGAATGTTTAAAAATAATTTAACAATATTTGTTACACTTTTTTAACAACCTAGGCCAATTTAGGAAATGGACAATTTTAAAACGACTGTAATTAAAAAACACTTTTTTTTTGAAAAAGTATTTTTGAAAAGTAAATAATCAATAGTGCCCAGTTTTTAACTTCGTACTTAAATATGCAATTAGTTAATTGCCATTTAAATTTAAGTCTTAAATGATAATTGTTATTTATTTGTGACAAAAGTATGGTAGCATCATGAAATGTCAAAAAATTAATGGTCATTATTCATAAAACAGCTGTTTAAAGAATAGAAAAAACAGCAAATAACAGAAAATGTAAAATAAAGAAATAAAACATATATAATTAAGTTATAGTTAAACTAATAAAATAAAAGTGAAGAGAAGTGAAAATTTCAGTGCAACCGAAGTTGAATTTTTATTGGCTGCTGCAATTTAATTTATTTTTTATTGTTTGTTTTACCACGCGAAAAAAAAACTGTCAAAATCATACGTTATATTTGTATAATTTAAATAGACTTTAAATGCCCAAGATTGGTCACTTAAATGTGATTTAAATTTGAAGTTAAAAACTGACGTATGTATTTAAATAGAACTTAAAGTCCAAATGGCATTTAAATATGAATTGAAAAACTGGGCATAAGTCCTTTACTATTTCAATAAAACACAGTTTTTTGAAGTCCTTTACTATTTCAATGAAACACAGTTTTTTTTTTTCAAAAAAAAAAAAAAATATTTTCCAACATAATCTCCTTTGAGCTCAATACAATTAGTCCAACGTTTCTCCAATTTTTGTATCCCTTCCAAAAACATTATTTTTCGAGGTCCATAAAATAGACATTTCTTGGCCATATGGGGTCGTTTTTTTTAAAAATCCTCCTTACATCGGTTCAATAAGTTGGCATAATATTTGCCGTTTATTGTTTTTTCCTTTTGAAGGTAATCGATGTGGATTATCTCGCGTGTATCCCAAAAAACTGTTGCCATTACCTTATTGGCCATGATTACGTTTAGGTCAATTGAGGGCAAACGCGGCACCCATCTTGCTGACAGCTTTCTTAAACCAAACTGATTACTTAAAATCGAAACCACACTGCCATATGAAATGCCTATAGCATCAACAATCTCACGCACTTTTACTCTTTAATTGGTCAATTGTATTGTAATTGGTTAATTGTACTTGTGCGACCACAACGAAAGTCAGTAAACCGCTTTTTTACCATTGAAATCGATAATGCAAAGTTCCCATAGTATTTATTAAGCTTTTCCTTGGTTTGATTGACGGTTTTTTTTCACAAAAAATAATTTTTAGTGAACACTCGAAATTAACTTTTTTCCATTTTTAAAAAAATCCACGAGGTTGTATGATTTGGACAGCTGTTAAACGCAAAGTAAATGACGGAACTGGCTCACTTATGTCTATTAACAGGTGGTGCTTGATGAGAGCAGTGTTGCATTTCACATAACTACGAGGAAAGTTTGAAAAGTCATGGACTTATTGATCCGCCCTCGTACAAGAAAAAAAATTGATATTCCGTGTAAATCGGTGTCCGTATCTGATCTCACGAAACAGATGTGGAGAGCAGTTGTACGGCGGATTAATCTGTATTTATAAACACACAATAAATTCGCAAAATTTTAAAATCAACTTGGCATCCCTAGCCGATTTTCAAAAAAGTAAAACATTTAAAAATTGTTTTTGTTATCCATTTATTTGCCCCAAGCATTTGAATAAAAGTATTTAATCAGTTAGCTAACAAAATTTAAATTATTTCACCTTTTGCAAATCTAAAAATATCAGATCTGCCCATATTTTATCAGATTTGACCAGACCTAATTATATCTCAAATTTGTCCCCACTTTTGGAATCTAATTAGATCTGATCATATATTCCATGAGATCTGTTTAGAACTGGTAAAATATATATAACAAAGATCAGATGTTTTTTACACGGGAATATAAATTTATAGAAATATCAGTGTAAACCGATTCTGAAAAATACTCAAATACAGAACTACTTTTCGATCACTTTTTCTTAATTCGCAAGATTTTATAATTTTTCGAGGAAACCCTTCAACTTTTACTGCTTCTATTAAACAAAAGTTCAATTTCAAACTTTGTTTATTTAAAAAAAGTTCACATTAATACAAATTTTCATCTTAAAATCTTCAGATTATTCGCATTTTTCCCTGCAATTAAAAAAGCCACAATTTTCTTTAATACACAGAGACAATTTTCTTGAGTTTTAATGAAATTTTTCTCTATACTAATGAAGTAAATTTCAAAAAATAAATGAGCAATTTCAATTTTATGAAACAGTTTTTAATGAAACTTTTTCATTATATAACAAATTAGTAACTATTTATAACTTATTCCAAAACCTGTATTTACTGAAAAATGTCCATAAATTCAGCCAAATTAAACTCAAGGCATGATTTTTTTTTCAATAATTATTCTTGTTAGATGGAAGACAACAAATTTTAAAAGAAAAAAGTTGATTCGGCGCGACAAATGTTACATATGAGTGGGTTTTCGGTCAATTCCGATTCGGTTCTTTGGGCTATAAAGTCATTAATTAGAGAAACTGCGTCAACGTATCCCAAAATTATTGGGTTTTCATATGAGAAATTGTATTTTATGGACTTTTACACAACGTTAATTTTTTTTTATTACTGTCTGTATTATTTTAAATATCGACAAAAATAGAGGTTTTTGTTGCCATTCTTCGAAGTTAGTTCATTTACACTGTTTATAATAATAGTCGTTCCAGTATGTATAATACCTTTCCCTATGAAAGTAAGGCAATAACTTAAAATATTAAGTCTTGTTTATCTCATTGGCACGTAATTGTTCACATTTCACTCAGGTTTTTATAGCAGTTTCTATTATAAACCCCTTTATAGATTATGGGACCAAATCGGATTTGAAAAAAAAAAACACAATAATATGCAATATATGTTGTGGAGAGATAATTTTTTTTTTATCAAAATTATTTTGTGCTTCCTCTAAAAAAGATGTTTGTTGAGAAAAAAATTACTTCTCGCCCTGAATTTTTTTTATTTTATGAAAATTTTTCTGAACATACATATTTTGAAATAAAATCGGAGAAAATCATTTTTTTATCACAAACTGAACCAAACTCTTATGGTAACTGATCCTAATGTAATTAGTACGACCCTAATACTACTTACTAGGTCCTGTATGGCATCACTGTAAATAGTAGTAGGGTAACGAGTATTTACAATATGTAACCATAAGTACCAATTTAATGTAACACTATATATTTCATTATTTTTTATAGTTTTCGACTTTAATAATACAATAAAACCTACAACCACATCAAATAACCGACAATTTTCTTAAATACAGTTAAATTTTTACCTACATTTTTATCACTTACCGCTTATTTTTTAAATTTTCTTAAAATAAAGTTATAATTATGAAACACTAGACAACTACATAGTTTCTCGTACCATATTCAACGACACTTAAAACCAATAACATTTTGTATTCCATCAATCGAAAAATGAGACACTTGTTAGAACATCTTCTGAAGACACCAAGGCGATATGTTAAGTATGTTAAGTACTATGCAACGCACTGTACATCAACAATATTTAATTTTCGACCAACTCTTATACACATATGTATTTGTATAACCTGCTTTTAACAGGCAACTGTTTGTTGCTGTTTTATTATAGAAAACATTTTTATGAATTTCATTATTATTATTATTTGCCATTATTTTTAATGAAAATTTATATGAATTTTGTTTAAACAAGCAGAAAAAAAAGAAAATAAATAAACTTTTTGGTGTTATTCTCAAAAACTCAAAGATGGTGAGTAAAAAGTTTTAATATTAAAATATTTTATTATTTTGTGAATGAATGAACACATAATCGAACAATATAAAAATGTTGAAAAACAAAATATGCGTGTATGTGACATTGTAATTATAACACGGATTATATATTAAAAAGGTTTTCTACCATTTGTTTATTTTTTTTTTTAAATGCAAAGAACATACATTTTATTTGAATAATGACTCAAGTAAAATTTACGATTATTTTAAAGCCATGTAAACATAAACCTTTGAGTTTCCGTTAAAAAGTCTAATAACTGGTCAGCCCTAAAATCAAAAATAAGAGTACCGTCAATTAATGCTAAATATCTCGTTCACGCTGATTTTAATGGCGTACCCACTCATCGGCCAGATTTGTCACAAAGTTGCATTTTAACGAAGTGTTTTATACACAAAATCTTAAAAATAATATATTTTATTTAAAATTTTTTATGGTCAATACTACTAATATCCCCAGTAACATTGGTTATCAAATTTGTTAAATAACTATACAGCATTAACAAATAAATCCGCGTTTTTTTACCTTTTCACTATATTTTACTATCTGTAGAAAAGAAAAATAAAAATATAGAACGGTTCGAAGAAAAACGCGAAATATGCCTAAAATTTATACGATAGCAAAACGAAAAAGGATAGCCTAAGACTTTATCTTTTAGTACACACAAACCAAAAAATAAGAACCAATTTCAATCACGAAAAACACCGATTCAATAACTTTCAAATTCAACTAGAAATTGATAGCTTTTTAATTGAATTATTTTTCAATTAAATAATAACTCATTTTATTAAAAAAGTGATCAATACTGAATGATCAATATTAAGTATCAAAAAGCAAAAAGCAAAAACCAGTTCGATAAAGTGTTGTTGGCATACCAAATGTTTTTTATAGCTTTGATTTTTTATCATTGAATTTAAACCGGCATGTAATTCTCATTTAGTTAGCAGGTTTATTTACACTTATGTGAACAAATTCACATAGAAATTAGTTTTTTCTTTCTATTGAAACGTACAGAGTATGGGAAATCATTTGTTTTCCCCTTTGTAATTTTCAGAAATTAGCCCTTTTGTTAAAACCAGTGTATTATTTTGTTTTAATAATTTCTAATTTATTTTTAGCATTTTTTGGTTTAAAATAATTGTTACAATTTTATTTAACAAAATTTAACTTAAAAAATGACATTATTAATTTTATGATAATATTATTAATATTTGGATTTGAACCATTGAAATAAAATTATTTAACGTAATAAAGTAATAAACCTAATGAGAATTAATAAAATCTAATTTAAATTAATTTAAAACATTTTTTACTAATACATAAAAATTTGTATAAAAACAACTACAAACATAATAAAAAAACAACAATAATATGTTTTGAGCAATTATTTAATTGAGTCAATTAATTTTTAATTGATGGCTTCTAAAATTTTCAACAAAACAATTTAATTGAAACATTGTTGGAAGTGGGACTATTGTTTTATGTGTAGGAAAAGTGTGGTAATTTGGGTCTAGTTTTTTTTAATCCCCTAAAAACGATCCACCCCTATTTTTATTTAGTCTTTTGATAAATCCATTTCAAATAGTGGTAAGTGTTGTAGCTTCTTAATCCAAAATAACACAACAAAATTATTCGTTAGTTGGCTTTTTTGCGATTTTTTTTTCAGTGAAAAAAAGGTGGAGGCAATTTGGGACTTTGTGGTGTAATTTGGGACTCCATAAAAGGTATACTAATATTTAAAAACAGATTAGTTTTAAGGGTAATTCTTGTTTATTATATGATAAATATCAATGTAAATGAAATTGATAAATGAAATAAAACTCCAAAATATAATGAAATATGATAAACATCAAGAACAGTTCGAAATCTTCGTCTGAATATTCTGAGTTGTAATGAATGTAGGTATAAAAGCTGGCCCTTATTGCAGCACATTTTAAGTGAACAGCCCTCTTGCGTGTGTTAAAGGTCGCTGAATTATTAGAATTTAATTTCAGGGACATTTAATAGTTGGTTTAGTAGCATGATGTTTCCTGAAATTACTCCAGCTTCCCCTAAAATTTAGTGCATTTTATTTAGTGCTGTGTACCAAATGTTTGAATAATACAGTTTTGAATTAATCTAATCTGCAAATGAATTCGGGTTCTAGTTAATGTTAAGACAAAAACGTAGCTTAGTAGGTCTTTTTTGTCTTCAAAGTTTAGTAACGTCATAATGCTTGTTAGGAAAAGACCCTAACCACGTGATTGATTACTAAGAAGACAAGAATGGAGCAATATTAATGATTAATAGGTTTTTTGTTAAAGTTCTGCCTATTATGGAGGCTCTAACTTTTTTTAAACTTCGGGTTCTGATGAGATCTTTAGCCAGATCGAAATACTAGTATCAACCTAGCTAATATGTTTGATTTGCTTTATTTTGTAAATGTACGGAGGTTGGAAGCTCGTTATAAATTAAAAATAACATAGAAATAATCTCGATGTATATAAAAACAAAAAACTAACAAAACTGGAAAAAAAAATCAGTTTGCGCTTTTTTGTGGCATAACATTTTTCGCGAATTAAAATTATTGATACAGTTTTTGTTTTTATATATATCGAGTTTAAATTGTAACGTTTTCAGAAAAAAAATATAAAATATTGAGTTCTAAAAAAAAGGATTTATTTTTGGTGCATATTACCCTTACATTACCCAGCAAAATTTTTTAGAACAGATTACCTCTGAACCTGTTCTAGAACAATTTCTTTTACCACCGGTTACATGGAACCGGTTCTACAACAGGTTCCTGGAAGTCGAAATGTAAGGTGCTACTGTCCTAGAACCAGTTATATAACTGGTTCTAGAACCGGTTCTAAAGCAACCTGTTTCTTGTTTGGATGTAAAGCACCTATTGCAAATAGGACAAACTCCATTAAAAAAGAATCAGTTGCAGAACAGAAATTAGAACCTGTTATAATACAGTATAAGTTGTTCTGCAACTAGCTATTTAGATTTTACTATTTTACTGGGTAACTAGAAACCAAATCGGATTGCAGATTGGACTATTGCTAATTATTTTCAAAATTTGATTTAGAAACAGTGGAAAAGGCGTTATATTTGCAAAATTTCAAATTATTTTCGCCCATCGATGATGCACTTGACAAAAGAAAAACCTTAGTATCAATATTGCACTGATTAGAATATACCCAGTTAAAAAAAATACAAACTGAAAAGTGCTGCCAAAGCACTAACGGCATTGGAATCAGCGTTGGCAAAATGTTAGATTTCTCATGATTTAGTGCCTTTGCCAGTATTACCATTACTTCGCAACTACCGATTACATTATCATACATGTGGTTATACTTTACTTCACACAAGTGTAATGCAAAATGTGATAAAATTATCCGTATGTCAAAAAAGTATAAACGAAAATAGTTGTATTGCTCAAATTGCTATCGACACACAAAAAATAAATTTAAACAGCTTTTTTTTTTTGTTATAATTTTTTGTTTTTCCTCCATATGTTGACTTTAATATTTTTTGTGTATAACACAAAAGTGTAAACACATTTTTAAATATATGTCGATAATTTGACATGTGTGTATCGAATTGTGTTCACATAGTTACAAAGACGGAAACTTTTTTTTTGTTTTTATCAAAAACAATTATAATAAAAGTATAAAAAAATATATTTTTACAAAGAAAAGAAAATAAAAAATATCTATGTACTTAAAGATATTCTTTATGATAAAAATAATAGAAACTTTTTGTTTTTCTTTCAAACAAGAAACAATAAAAAACAAAAAAATAATACTATTTTAAAATGTTTTTTTTTTAATTTCCTATTTCATTTATTTTGTTTAATAATAAAAAAACAATAGTTATATTCAAATATGGCTTTAATATCGAACGTATATAGAAAAATTCGTGAGAGTGGAAAACAATTTTCTGGGTAAACAATTCGGTTGAATACCAACCGAATATTTACTGCACTGTTTTTTTACTGGGGAGTAATAAATTGGTTCTTGCAACTTTAATGTTGTAATATAAGCGGCCTTTAAGACCATTAATAACATCTCTATATCTTTACATTCTTCATTTGATAATTTCATATTTTTATCGTTTAACTCACTGCAAAATATTATGAAGTCCAAAAACCTTTCCAGCAATCTATATGAAGAATTCCATCTTGTTACGCAACATAGAATAGGAATTTTGAGGTTGGCGTGTTGCAATGAGTATCTTAGAGAAGAATAAATAAAAATAATTTTAAATATGCGACCGTTTGCTTCATGCAAAGAAAAAACATGGTTGTGGGAACCACATTCGAAGAGCATCATACATTTTTGGTTTTAATCTTATCTACTTCTATATCATAACATGATAATAAGATTGCCATATTAGGGTTCCAAATATATCCCAGTATTATCATATTATGGTACTGGAAATTTGTATGAATTTTAATATGAGCCCTACAGTATTGTCCCAGCATTCTGTTGAAGATGGAATAAAAAGATATGCGTGTTTTTTAATAGTATATTTATTTAATAATTCACATATTTAAATAAGCTTAGGTTTAAAATAATTTAAGTAATCAAACTGTATTTGCGCTGAAGTATAAGCTTTGTGAAATATTGTGTTAGCTATACCAGCTATACATGAAATTACAGAAAAAAAGCACGCATAAAAATATTGCTAAGAATACAATTTCACAACACATTTATAATGATCAAATCATGTTTGCAGCAATCATAATAACGGCATTATAACCGTATTATAGTCCTAGTTATCATATTATGATCATGGACATGAAATTCGTCATCATATTATTACGTACTACATAATTAAAAGCACGTGCATATTGTTAAAATTTTTCTTTCACATTTTTTGTCATTAACAATATTTTTTTTGCGTAATTACAAACAATTAAAAATTAAATCACTTTTTTATAATAAACAATAATTTTATTTAAAGGGTGCGCGACAATTAAACTTTTTCCTAAACTTCCAGGGTAGACCGGGTTGAGACTACGAACTGATTCCTTTTTCTGCAAAACAGATCAGCACTACAATTAACAACACTACGTTGTTTGTCCATTTTTAATGTCTTTTTGTTTAATATTATTTAATTTGTTGAGGCTGACTGTTTCTCACAACTTCTTTGCACAAAATCTCAAACAAGAATGAAACTAAAAGAGCGAAGACGCTTATAAAAAAAACCGACCGATCACCTTATAGTTGGCGCAATTCTAATATCGCTGCAGTTAGATAGAGAAATATGATAATAAATACTATGATTGTAGACAAAACAATAATAATATAACCGAAAAAAAAGAAAAATGTTTACTATAACTATAACATGATAAAAGCAACCATATTAGTAGCGAAATATGATTGATACAATAATTTTTTAATTGAAACAACCATTTATTGCTGTAGGAAACATAGTTTTGTGGCCGCAATCATATTGCAACCATATTTTTTCTCTGCGTGTTTCCATTTAATTGGTTAGAAAACAGAATTTGCCGTGGCTACTGTATATGTTTCGGTTGCTGCCATCAAAATTTTCGGTTGTAATAACAATCATTCTATTGAAATAGCAGACATTTGGAAACGGTTATAGAATTTCAATTATCTTAACAGGAATTTGGTGATATCTACTAAAAAAAATCCATGAATACAAGCGAACTATTCGATTATCTACAAATACGGTTGATATGACCGAGTCTGTTTTCTGGGTGAACAATTCGTTTGAATACCAACCCAATTTTTATCACATCCACTTCATAATTATATATAAGGTGGCGCAAAAATAACCTTCAGATGTTTTTTTTTATTATGTATTTATTATGTATAGCATTTTCTGATAGGAGGATTAGTTTTGCGCCACCTTATATTTATTTTTACATACCTATAATTAGGTGTTATAAGGGTTTTCGGAACTTGAATCGCTTTTTGTACGATGTCTTTTTTCGATGACATGAACTCATTTCATGCAATCTGCAAACTATCCGAGCAAATTTAACAGAGTTTATTTGACAGTTTTCAGCCGATAAGTTTAAAACTCCAGAAGACACTATATCAGAAAACGGTTCCTCTAAATCATAAAGTTCTTCTTTTTTAACTTCATGGGATACAATTTCAACCACGTTAATCGCGTTCCTACCAATATCTGTAGCTACAGTATAGATTTGATTAACATTTATCGCAAATACTTTTAACCCTAACTCCAGCACTTGCTTCAGTGAGCTGGTTACTCTTTCATTGCCAATGTTTAGATTTTAATGGTGTTTCCTTTTAAAATTTGTGCATTTATACCCAAAATGGACCTTCCGTACCTTGTGGCGGTGTCGAATTTAATGGAAACTAAATTGTTGCAGATATCTTGACTTATTTGTTTTTTAATTTCATTATATTTATTATATAAAAATTGCACAGTGGACAACACAACTATAAAATATTTTTCTTTCTTTGTTGTGCAATAAGAATCAAAATCGTTTTGATTTTTTTCAATATATTATACAACCTTCCAATATGACATACACACTGGTAATATTTTGCACAATGGCAAAAGTTGCACAAAAATATTGCGTAGTGTATGATTGGTTGCCTTTATTTGAATTTACCATCTTAACTGAAATTTTTATCAACTTTAATAGCCACTCTAGCGTATGAGTAATTAAAATGTATATGTGTCATTTCAATGTGACCACCTTAGCGTATGAGTAATTTTATTTTTGATATTTTATAACTTATACGTCACCCTAACCTTTTTTTAGTAAACACTGAGATATAAATAACTATAACATATAAATAACTATAACACCATAAAGCTAGCTTTGAAAAGCATGTCAAAAATCGTGTACCAAAAATCGGCCTAATCGGTAGCTTATGTTGCTTATAATAGGCTGCTAAACAAAACAAAAAAAAACGAACTAAATCATTTGTAAAAATTTCTATGAAATTTTTCGTCCAACTTTGAAAACAAGTGCTAAAATATTATAATTGTTTTAAAATATGCCATTTGAGGTTATAAAGGGTGTCCCAAGAAGAGCGCAATTTTTAAATTTTAAATAAAAAAAATCGTGAAACTTTATTATATCGTAAAGTAGACAGAATGAGGTTATGTATGGAACAATATATCGTGCAGATGGCCGCCGGGGCTTTGCTGGCATGCACGCGATCTTTTAATGAAATTTTCAATGACCGTTTTGCATGAATGCTGCGGTATTTCATTAATGCAGCGTCCAATTTCCTCTTTTAAGGCTTGAGTCGTCGTCGGCTTATTCTCGTAAACCATCGACTTCAAAAAACCCCAAAGAAAAAAATCTAATGGTGTTAAATCGCACGATCTAGGCGGCCAATTCTGATCTCCAAAACGCGAAATAACACGACCGGGAAATGACTGATGCAGCAATTGAATTGTTTCTCTGGCTGTATGACATGTGGCGCCGTCTTGTTGGAACCACATGCCCTCCACATTCATTTCTTCAATTCTAGGCAAGAAAAAACTAGTTATCATTTCACGATACCGAACACTATTGACCGTTTGCTCTTGACCTGCCTCATTTTCATAAAAAAAGGTCCAATGATTCCTCCAGCCCGAAAACCACACCACACAGTGACACGTTGAGGATGCATTTGCTTCTCGTGAATCACTCAAGGATTTTCCTCACCCCAAATGCGACAATTCTGCCTATTGACGAAGCCATCAAGATGAAAATGGGCCTCGTCACTGAAGATGACTTTATCGGCAAAATCAGCATTTTCATGTTGTCTCTCCAATACCCAATTAACGAACTCCCTTCGCTGTCCATGGTCAGCTGGCTTCAGTTCCATACATAACCTCATTCTGTCTACTTTACGATATAATAAAGTTTCACGATTTTTTTTTAAATATCTGTGTTTTATTTAAAATTTAAAAATTGCGTTCTTCTTGGGAAACCCTTTATAACAGCACAGGGACTATAATGTTGTAGATGTGTGACGAAAAGGAGGTGACATACACAGCAAAACTTTATATATACCTGCAATAAATTTGGGAATAAGATATTAAGTAGTTACTTTTCTATTACAATCCCTATTACTTCAACAACGATATGTCCATTCTGGTAACAAATCACATATTACCCCCAGTATAAATGTGATAAGTTTTTTTTTTAATTTTATTTTTTTATATTGGGTATTAAATTGAAATTTTAAAAATTTTTAACTAAAAATTTCATATATGATTTTTTTATAAGTTTTGAGGGGAAAGTAAACTTTTTTTTAATAAGGATATTTTAACCTCGATCACATGTTACTCATCACTTACAGGTTAATACACTTAGAATACTATGTAGGTAAATACCACTGCAATTGTAGTTGAAAACAAATGAAATTTCACTTAAAGAAAGGACGACTTACATTACAGTAAATTCAACTAACATTGTCATTTGTTTTTTAATGTTCAACAAATGACTAAAAATTGTAGTAAAAATTAACCACATGGTAGTAAAACATAAACAAACAAACATTTATTTTTTTTTATTTTTTTAAATAACAAAAAGCTACTGTAAAAAATGAATGTAAAATCATAAAACAGTCATTTGATGTGATTTGTTTTTTTAAATGAACAAATGACCCGAAAATGTCGAAAAAATCCACGATATGGTGTTGGCCGATCGAAGAGTAAAAGTGCGTGATATTGTTGATGCCATAGGCATTTCATATGGCAGTGTGGTTTCTATTTTAAATGATCAGTTGGGTTTAAGAAAGCTGTCTGCAAGATGTGTGGCGCGTTTGCCCTTAATTGACCATAAACGTAATCGTGGCAACAGTTTTTTGGGATGCACGAGGGATAATCCGCATTGATTACCTTCAAAATGGAAAATCAATAAACGGCGAATATTATGCCAACTTATTGGACCGATTTAACGAGGATTAAAAAAAAATAAATGCCTATTCTATGGACGTCGAAAAATCTTATTTTTTTGGAAGGGATACAAAAATTGGAGAAACGTTGGACTAAGTGTATTGAGCTAAAAGGTGATTATGTTAAATAAAAGGAGATTATGTTTGCAAAAAAAAACCGTGTTCCTTAAAAAAGTCAAGGACTTATTGATCCGCCCTCGTATCTTTAATTTTTAAAATTGATTGTTTCTCAGTTTTGTTGTTTACAACAAGCCCACAACGGTGGAATTATTTTTATTTTATAACATAAATGACTTACAAAATGAAAAATTGGCCGCTATTGCACTTGTTTTTTCTACAGGGATAGTAAAACTGTTTAAAATGCTAAATGAATTACATACACTCAAAAAAAAATGTTAACAAAGTCAGCAAAAATTTTTACTGAGTCAGCTATATTTTAGTCAGGAGGGTGCCTGCAAATTGGTACTGTCAGCAAAATCGTTTGCTGAAAATCAGCAGGTTTATTTTTACCTGCAAAATAAGTACACTTAGAATACTACGTGGGTAAAGACAACTGCAAATGTAGTTAAAAACAAATGAAATTTCACTTAAAAAAAGGACGACTTACATTTTAATAAATTCAACTAACATCGTCATTTGCTTTTTAATGTTAAAATGAACCAAAATTGTAGTAAAAATTAACGGCATATTAGTAAAAAATACACAAAGTTTTATTTTTTTATTTTTTTAAATAAAAAAAAACTACTGAAAAAATTAATGTAAAATCATAAAACAGTCATTTGATGTGGTTTGTTTTTTTAAATGCACTACAAGGTTAGTAAAAAATTTAATTCGCTCTACAACTGACTGACATTTACATTAAAAATAAAGAAACTGCATTACAACCCAAACAACTATATATTTTTAAAGCAGAAGTTCCCTGAGTGTAGTTATATGGCCAAAACCTAACAAGGTGCCAAAAATACAAAAATTGTACCCTATTTTTTTTGGCAACCCTTAAAACAATAAACAAAGATCAAATATAAAAAAGAAATAAGAAATGAAATTTTAACTATATAATTTTGTCAAAAATGTGTCTAATTGTGTATTTATGTTAATTTTAACATTAAACAAAAAATTGTGTAAACTAATAAAGTGGTGTTATCAGTGTTTTTATTCTACCGGAGATGATACTCTTGCTCAATTAGTAAAAATTATCGTTAAGTTATTAACATGTAGTGTTTTGATTAAAGGTTTTTGTGTTTAAATGTATTATTATTCATTTGACACCAAAGAAATCAAGTATTACATTTGACAGTTCATATGATTAAATTAATGTTCTGGTGATTTAGAAAATTCCTTTTTTTATAAAATTTTGTTTAAAAACTTCGTAAACCATCACAATGTTTTCCAAAATTCAATATTACAAAAAAATAGGAGAAATGAGGCACTGTGATTTAAAAAATTGCGCTATTAGGTTTGTAAAAAAAAAAAAGTTAAAACTATTTTAAAATAAAAAACTTTTTCTTTAGACCCTTTATTTTATTCAGCTTTTTTTTGTAAATATTTGTTAGTCTGCACTTATACTTTGTTAAAGGAGTTGGAGTAAATTTAAAGTGCCTGTCATTTTCGGAGTATAGTTTATTCTGGAGAATAATAAATATTCTTATATGTGAAATTTGAAAACAGAAATCTAAATTTTATAACATACAAGTCCTATACTAAAAAAATTACTAAAAAAGACTAACTTAATGTCATACGAAATTAATATATATGCATAACAATTTTAACATATATTTCTTTTGCAGCTTTCTTTATATACAATTCACTTTGCGCAGGAAATTAGTTCTTTGCGTTCTGTTGAACACGATGCATACATTTTGATTTGAACTAATAGCAACACTGTTGACGTACATTATGTAGTTTTGAACACTATACGTCTTATACGTTTTTTGTTGTATATGTTTTTTAATGCTGTACTACAGAAGTTCTGGTAAAAGTTTTAAACATCGTGTAAAAATCGTATAATCAAACAACTGTATATAGATTAAAACAATGAATAATTAGAGTATATATACGGAAATATTTTTGAACTTTAGGATAAAATTATAAAAATAAAAAATATACATAATTATAAAAATAGTTTAGGGTGTTCCGAGAAAACCTCTGTACCTTAGACTTAACGTCACTGCATTGTTCTATATATCTGTTTAGTTTAGTTGAAAATGTCCTGCGGATCTATGACGTGAAATTATGGAATTAAAATCAGGGATGGCAGCTAATATCGCTGAAATAACGTTACCGATACAAAACCCTTTCAATTGACTATCATTATCCCTAAAATAAAGTTACCGAAATAATTGAAATACCTCTTCTTCTTCTCTTCTCTTCTTCATTTCCGCTTAACTCCTTGTGGAGCATAAGGCCTCTACAAAATTTCTCCAAGATATTCTGTCATTCGCTAGTAGTTTTAACTCGTTCCAGCTTCTTCCGCTGTTTTCAATATCTTTGAGCAAGCTTCTTTTCCAGGTGGTCTTTGGCCGACCTCTTCTTCTGTTACCTTGTGGGTTCTAATCTAGTGCTTGACGGATATTTCATCAGGGTCCTTCATAAGCGTGTGACCGATCCATTTCCATTTTCTTCTCTTTATAATAATGGGAATGGGATCAATTTGGCATTTTCTATACAATTCTTCATTGCTTATGACATTTGGCCACCGAATTTTTAGTATATAACGCAACCAACGGTTTGTAAAGGCCTGCAGATTGCAGTTCAGTGCTACTGTTGTCAGCCAGGTTTTGCAGCTGTAAAGCAAAACTGATAGAACGTTTGACTTGAAAATATATATCTTAGTTTTGACCGATATAACATTGGATTTCCAAATGGTCCGCAGCTGAAAGAACGCACTATTTGCCTTTCCAATTCTGTGTTCGATGTCTGATTTAGCACTTTCTTCTGATGAAACCATGCTTCCCAGATAGCAGAATTTATCAATAAATTCAACCGATCGTTGCCGATGAAAAAACGGTTGTTGTTTGTATCTCTTATTTTCATTGCCTTCGTTTTCCCAGTATTAATTTTCAGACCAACATTTGCAGAGTGGAAAACAAGATCATTAAATTTTGATTGCATATCCGAATGCTTCGTGGACAAAAAACATTGAAATACCGCTATCCGAAAAACACGGTTTTCGATATAACTAAAATACCAATATTTATAAAATACCGTTAACGAAATAGTTAAAATACCATTTTTAATTAAATTTTTACATAAATCACTAAATATTTCCAATTTTCTACCAAAAATTTAATTTGTTAGTACCATGCATTACATAAATGTCCAACTCTTTAGCATTAGCTGCCAGTGCACGTACCTCATGAGAATGTGTTGGACATACGGGGTATATATATACACAAACAATTTGAATGTATATGAAAACATGTGTTTGTTTTTTAAAGTAGAAGAAGAGCTTGATATCTATGTAATCTATGGTTAGGACTTTTTGTCTTTATTGTTTTTCACTTTGTATTATTTTCATCCAACAGGTGTCAAAATCGAACAGCGCTTCAAAATCTAATAACAATTTTTATTTTCATTTGCTTCACCCTTTTTCTCTCCTTTCTCACCTTGCTCAGTTTTTCTCTTTTTCTTTTTTATTTTGCTGATGGCGGCTTTCCATACTAATATATATTCAAAACAAAACATGTAGTAATAAAAGAACAAATTTCAGTCAAAGCAATGATAATATAGAAAAAGAATCCGAATTTAAGGATATTAAAATCCTGTCATATAATATACATGGATTAGAAAATAAACTTCTATATAGTGATTTTTTTAACTTCATTAACTCATTTGATATTGTTATTTTGATAGAAACCCATATAATTGAGGAAAAAGTCGATAAGTTCAGAAAGAATTTTAAAAACCTAAATACGTTTAGGAAAACAGCAACAAGAAACAGTGGTTTTGGCAGGGCAATTGGGGGATTAATGTATGGGATAAACAGAAATTTAAGTGAAACACAAATACGGTGCTCCTTTACAACACATAATGGTATGGATACAATAAGGATAATTACAAAAAACTCGGAGTTATCAATAATCCCTACATATATGTATTAGAGGGGTAGATTGGGATAACGAGTTTAATAGGGTTGAACATTTTTTTAATGAAGATAACCCTATAAATGCAGTTATTATTGGTGATTTTAACGCTCGAATAGGGGAATTACAACAAGAATCCGATGAAAATCTCACAATCTCGTCTCAAATACTGTCAAGCGTAAGAAAATCAAAAGACACTGTTTCCAATGGTAAAGGTAAAAGACTAATGGAATTTTGTTGTGATTATGGGCTGCTAGTGTTAAATGGCGCCACTGAAGGAGATCGAGATGGTAATCTCACGTTTATAGGGGGAAATGGTCAATCTGTAATTGACATATGCGCTGTTTCTCAAGATATTGTTGGTATGGTAAATAACTTTAAGGTAGAAACCAAATTTGGTCTGATCATATGCCAATATGTTTAGATATTAAAGTAAATGCGGAAAAAAGGCCTCTAAACTCGCATCAACTATTACCAAAACTGCACTGGAAAGATCATCTTAAAACTCAATATAAGGGGGCGTTGCAGTGGTGCCTGCTCACTGGTTGGTTAGTGAGTGTGAGCCACAGGGTCCTTGAATGCGAATACAGCAAATCTATCGATAATGCCTTAGCTTAATTCAAGGATCAAGACCGACCATGCGTGGTGAAGAGCCACACCCGGTTAGAGGTGGCCCCTACTTTCGCAGAACATGGCGGCTCTAGAGTGGCATAACTCGATAAAAACCCGTAATCCCGGGTGTCATCCGACCCGTGCCCATGGGATGTGTAGCACTACGTGAGTGTGTTTTTGAACGGAGGCCTCCAGGACGGGGTGAACCCTGGTTGTACTAACCCGCTGGTAGCACAGGGCTCTGTTACCGAGCGTTCTTTTTAATCCCTATTTTACTTTATATTTATTTTAGATGGAGCAAATTCATGAACAAAATAATAAAAAGCAAGAAGAGATCGAAGCAGATCTATCTAAAGCAAACAGTGTGCCTCAGGGCCTGGAATGTGCTAAAGACAAAAATAAAGTGCAGCCAATGGACACATTGTTGTCCGAACCTGCAGAAAATATGGATGTTGTGGAGCAGGCTATTGCGACTTCAGGTCCACCCGTTGCTGATGACTCCACCATCCCAACGGACGATGAGGATGCACTATTAAACTCGCAGCCTCATGAAGCCGTAACTGCTGAAAGTGCTGTGTCGAAGCAATCGACAAACAATCGAGCCAAACTAACTGGTGCGGCTCGAAAACGCATGAAGCAATACTTGGAAGATGGTATTGACATCGAGACGGCTCGCATACTATGCCAAAAACCGATGCGAGAGACTCGAAAAGAAGTCAAGGCACTGACAGGTGTTCGTAAGAGAGTGCGATCCGATGGATCAACGCCACCTGCAACGAAACAGCCTGCAAAGAGGACCGCTGCAGCAGCTGCGGATGGCACGCCCCTTAAGGTGGACAGTGGCAAACTGGTGAAACCAGCCATAACCGTGCCGGCAAAACCGCCAAAAACAATGGTCCCCTCATACAAGGATGTCGTTGCCGCCCTAAAAATTGGCGTTATACCGCCTGATTTTCCGGCAACGAGATGGTCTGACGAGCAGCTACACTCCATCAAAAGGTCCATCCTGTATAAAATTGTTGAGCTCAAGAAGGGGCCCCTGAAGCCCAGTTTTTCCAACTGCTCCTTCAAACCAGGATGGATCAATTTTGTATGCGACTACAAAGAGACGGTACAGTGGATGGAGACGCATGTCCCCGAATTAAAGCCATGGGAAGGTGCTGTTCTCAAAGTCGTAGCTGAGGATGAAGTGCCGAGGGCCCAAGTGTTCGTGGGATACTTCCCGGACAAGGAGGATACCTCAAGTAACTTCATACTTGGACTGGTTGAAGCCCAGAACCGTGATCTTTCGGTTGAGTACTGGAAGGTATTGAATAGTGTCGTGATCGATCCAATATCTGCCGATGTACTCAAACAAAAGAACTATCGGGTGAAATTCGAGTTTGGAACGGCGCTGGTAAGACCCACCCGTCAACCTAATGTGGTCGAGCGCAAGAAACTCGAAACGACCAATGCAACTGCTTCAGCAACTTCGGCTAAGTCTGATAAGAGTGCTTCAAAGCCAATTACCTCAGACGATAAACCAAGCTGCTCGAAGCATGTGCCAAGGTCAATTTCTAGCGGGCAAAATAGCCAGAGGGCCAAAAACAAGGCTTCCACGGCCCATACAAGCAACAGGCCTAGAAAGTGGGAGAGGCACTCAGCAGAAGAAGCAGCTCTGCTGAACAGCAATCGAGGAAGTAAAGTGGCGAAGCGCGCCAAAAAACAAGCTCGGAAATAATGGCCTCAAAAAGTAAGGCAAAACAGCACATTAAGTGCTTACAGGTGAACCTTCACCATGCCAAAGCGGCTTCAGATGTGGCAATTAGAAGGTTCACCTCAGACGACCTGGACGTCATTTTTATCCAGGAACCATGGGTGCATGCCGGAGCAATAAAAGGGCTCAACTCAAAACAAGGTAGGCTCATATATAACAATCAACATGAGAGGCCTAGAACGGCCATGCTTGTTAGAAACAATTTAACCATTCTTCCCATCTCAGAGTTTATCTTAGGGGATCTGGTTGCCATACGGGCTAGGGTGCCCTCCCTATCTGGTGAGCATGAGGTGGTACTTGCATCCGCGTACCTGCCGGGAGATGTGGATGAGGCGCCAACATCTGAAGTGAGAGCTCTTGTAGAATTCTGCAACTCCAGAAATCTTGGATGGATCATCTGCTGTGATGCCAATGCTCATCACATTACTTGGGGAAGTACAGGTAACAACAAGCGAGGTGAGTACCTGCTAGAGTTTATTAGTAGTAATAACATAAATATAGCGAATAGGGGTGACGAACCCACTTTCAGGAACGTAGTTAGATCGGAGGTTTTAGACCTCACACTTACTAGCTCTAATCTTTCCTTCGCCATCTCTGACTGGCACGTATCTTCGGAAGTTTCAATGTCGGACCACCAACACCTGGTCTTCAACATTGAGGGTTCTTTGGGTACTATCCAGTCCTTCCGTAATCCCAGGAGGACGGATTGGGATCTCTTTCGGTATTATGTTGAAGACTCCGCTAACTGCTCGAGGGGGCTTATTTTGAGCACGACACAAATCGATCAGGAGGCGGCTGATATTCAGTGTAATCTAATTTCCGCCTATGAGTTGAGCTGCCCAATGGGGGCAAGGAAAACCAAGCGTGATGTTCCATGGTGGAACGACAAACTTGGGAAACTCAGAACCGAGGCGAGAAGACTATTCAATAGGGCCAAGGAGACAGGCAACTGGGTGGCCTACAAGGCGGCTCTAACTGGGTACAATAAGGAACTCCGTAGATCTAAGAGGGCAACGTGGCGTAGCTACTGCGAGAAGATCTCAGATCTCCCCGAAGCGGTTAGGCTTCAGAAGGCCCTTTCACAAGATCATACGAACGGACTTAGTACCCTGAAGAGACCGGACGGGTCCTATACTGAATCGCCCGAGGAGACCTGTGAACTCTTACTGAATACACACTTTCCGGATTGTGTGTCACCTGAGAGGCTACCTAGGATTCCTAGGACTCCTAGCCTATCTGGAAGGGACATACGACTTGCGAACAGGGTGTTTCAGGAGGGAAGGGTCTCATGGGCAGTGAGAAAATTTTCGTCGTTTAAATCTCCTGGACCAGATGGGGTGTATCCGTGTCTGCTGCAGAGGAGCATGGATCTTATACTCCCGCAACTGACCAGGATTTTTAAGTCGAGTTTGTTATTTGGTCACGTTCCATTGGCTTGGAACGAAGTTAAGGTAGTATTCATACCGAAGGCTGGGCGCAAAGCGGAACATTTGCCCAAATCTTATAGACCAATAAGTCTTAGTTCTTTTCTCCTTAAGACCATGGAGAAAGTCTTGGACCACTATATCAGGGATGTGTACCTGCTGCGCAAACCCATTCATGGGTACCAATTTGCGTATCAGCAGGGAAAATCCACTGAGACGGCTGTCCATCAAGTTGTCACTATGATCGAAAAGGCACTGGAGGCGAAGCAAATAGCCTTGTGTGCTTTCGTTGATATTCAGGGCGCTTTTGACAACACGTCCTACGATGCGATTAGGACTGCGATGTTGAGGAAAGACATCCCCAGTGTTATCGTTAGTTGGACTCTGGAGATGTTGACCTCTAGAGTCATTACCTTCGGCATCGGGAACACTTCTAGGACCATAGGGGCGACTAGGGGCTGTCCTCAGGGTGGTGTGCTATCGCCTCTGCTGTGGACTCTGGTCATTGATGAGCTGCTTGAGCAGCTTAACGACCTGGGTTTCAGAACCTACGGATATGCTGACGATCTTGTTATTTCTGTCACAGGCTGGGATGACAGGACAATTTCTGAGCGCATGCAACAGGCTCTGAACTTTACCTTAAAGTGGTGCCAGGAGAAGGGATTGACTATAAATCCCTCGAAAACCATCCTGGTGCCCTTTACTAGGAGACGTAAGTTATGTCTCACTGAGCCATCGCTTCAAGGGACGAGGATTTGCTTCACTGATAGCGTTAAGTACTTGGGGGTTATATTGGATAGGTCTCTGAATTGGAATGAGCACCTTGATATGATCTCTAAAAGGGCCACTAGGGCAATGTTTGCCTGCCAGAGGCTCTTTGGCAAGACCTGGGGCCTTAGACCTCAAATGGTCTACTGGTCTTTTAACACCATTGTTAAACCGATGGTCACATACGCCTCTTTGGCGTGGTGGACAAAGGTTGAACAACTCGGGGCTCAGATGACTTTTAAGAGGATTTATCGACTGGCATGTATTGGTATCACTGGTGCCTCAAAATCATGTCCGACTGATGCCATTGGAGTCATGCTGGGTATTCCTCCTTTGCATATTTCTGTAAAGGAGAACGCGTGCATGGGATCCCTAAGGCTGCGGGAGATTGGCAGCATGAGGAGTGGGGATCTGAAGGGGCATCTTGAAATTGCGAAAATGTTCGCTGATGACCCGGTTATTAGGGTCAGTGACAAGATACTGCCTGTGCAAGTATTTGTTAGGCACTTTGTTGTTGTGATTTTCGACAGGTGCATGTGGTTGAATGGATCTTGGGTACCGGAGGTTGGTGCACAGGTCTGGTTCACGGATGGCTCGAAACAGTCGAACATGGATACGGGGGCGGGTGTCGTCGGACCCGGATTTCAGCGTGCTCTGCCCATGGGCAAATATCCCTCCGTTTTTCAGGCTGAGGTCTTCGCTATCTGTATCTGTGTGGAAGAGTGTCTGCGGAGGAGGACACGGGGGGCCACGATCTACATTCTATCTGACAGCCAAGCGGCACTTGGTGCCTTGAGGGCTCAAGATGTGTCGTCTGGTCTGGTTAAGGAATGTATCGACTCTCTAAATCGTCTAGGACTTAACAACTCCTTGACACTGGGCTGGGTTCCAGGCCATGAGGGGCATGAGGGCAACGAACGGGCTGACTGTTTAGCCAACTGCGGAGCTCGTCGACAATTCATTGGCCCGGAACCCTTCTGCGGCGTACCCAATGGGTATGTCAGAGAGAAGCTCAGAAGATGGAGGGAGTCGGAGTTTGGGGCCTATTGGGCCAGATCGCCTGGGCAGCGACAGGCGAGGCTGTTTATATCTCCCTCTGGGGAAAGGTCGCGGAAACTCTTGTCTATGACGAGGGGCGAACTAAGGACCGTAACGGGTTACCTCACAGGACACTGTGGCCTTAGGTATCAATTGTACAAGATGGGACGATCCTCTACGGATGCGTGCAGGTTTTGTGAATTGGAACCCGAGACCTCTGAGCATGTTCTCTGCAAATGTCCGAGGCTCTCCGACAGGAGGGTGCGTTATTTTGGTGATCGAATAGTGACGCCATCGGACGTTTGGAACTGTTCACCTGGTAGGATAATTGGCTTCGTAGGGAGCCTGAACCTATAGGGTGTATTCGCTGGCAGCACAAAATACCAATTTCTGGTCGCGGTGCATCGTGCCACTATAATCTAATCTAATATAAGGAAAAGATATTAAATAATTTGATGGTTAGTAAAGAACGAAAAGAAAATTTAGAGCTTGATGATATAATAAACGTGATAAATAAATCTGCAAACCAAAATACCACGGTCAGAAAAGTGTTCGAAGCAAAGAACAAATGGTTTGATTGGAGATGCTATAAAGCAAGGAACTATTCTTTCGAATTATTAAAAGAATATAAACTGAACGAGAACTCGGAAACAAAAAGAAATTACCTTAAGGCAAATGAACTTTTCAAAGCTGTTTGTAAGGAAAGAAAAGAAAAATACTACATAGACCTTGATATAAAACTCAATCAAGTAAATGATAGTAAGTCTTGGTGGAAAATCGCCAACGAAATAAGAAATAAAGAATCGCAAAAGCCACATAATATATCAACGTCAGAATTCCAACACTACTTTATGACATTACTTAATCCACCACAAATTTCAAACGATATACTTTATGCGCCTTTTTATAAAACAGATTATCTTCTGGACCAAAACTTTACCACAACGGAAATATGCGAAGTTATTGCAAAAGCAAAGGCGGACAAAGCTCCTGGTATGGACCGAATTCCCTATGAATTCTTCAAAAATGCTCCACATGAGCTAATTGTAGAAATGACAAACGCTTATAACAAATTATTTAATAACATGAAAATAGATGAAACGTTTGCTACAAGTGTTATTTTTCCCATATTAAAAAAGGGAGATCCAAACCAGCCGAACAATTATAGAGGTATATCCTTTATAAATTGTATTGCAAAAATTTTAATGGGTGCTATAACGAAAAGGATGTATAACTGGGTATACCAACACAACATACTCTCTGAATATCAAGCAGGGTTTAGAAAGGACTACTCCACCATTGATAACATCTATAATTTGACAGCAATAGTTCATTTGAAGCTTAAAGAAAAACGAAAAGTATACGCTTTCTTTGTTGATTTCAAAGCTGCTTTTGACAAGGTAGCAAGAAAGTCATTAATATTTAAATTACACTCTATCGGAGTATCTACAAAAATGGTTTGCTTTATTGAGAGTATATACCAAAATACTTCCTATACAGTCTGGAATGGATCTGAGCTCTCAGATACATTTGAAACAATGTCTGGAGTCAAGCAGGGGTGCCTATTATCCCCTTTGCTTTTTTCCTTATACATAAATGACTTACATGATGAACTCGGTGGGGGGCTGTATATCGGAAATTTGAACATCAGATTACTTCTATATGCCGATGATATTGTTGTTATATCGGATGAAGTCAAAACGTTACAGAAGATGATAGATAATCTAGAAACTTACTGTGGTTTATGGAATCTTGAGGTTAATCTTTTAAAATCAAAGATTATGGTCTTCAGAAATGGTGGTCGTCTGGCCGGAAATGAAAAATGGAAATATAATGGCAGAGAAATAGAGATAGTTTCTGATTATTGTTATCTTGGTATGGTTATATCCCCGCAATGCGTGTTTACCAAACATGTGCAGAAAATAAACTCATCTGCTAAAAGCTGTATCAATTCAACTTGGAGTACCTTTTTAAGCAAGAAAGATATATCTTTCGAAAGCAAGACTCACCTTTTTAATGCTGTGTGCAGGTCAATTCAGTCGTATGGGGCACAAGTATGGGGCAATTCCCATTTTAAAGAAGTGGATATTTTGCACAAGTATTTTATAAAAGAATTCTTAAACTTCCTAAGTTTACACCAACTTATGCCCTTATGCTTGAGTCGCGAAAGGAGGAGGGTCATCTCTTCACACTTAACCTACATATGAGGTATATTAAACGTACCCTTTTTCAAAACACAGAAATCCGTCTTCCCAATCAACTAAGTTTGTTGTGTTTAGAACATAATGCATCATGGGTGAGAAAATTAAATGATATCGGACAAGAATTCAACATACAATGGTCACCAAATATTACTGCTGAAGAATGGGATGAAAAACAAACGGCTCTTAATAATTGCTTAAAAATAAAATATTTTCAAGAACGACTTTATAGAGCTGGTCAAACTGATTCTTTTTATAGTAAAGTAGATCCAAGAGTTTCACATTTCTATTTTAATGCAAACAATAACCCAATGACTATTATGTGGATATTTAAAGCTAGATGTGATCTTATTGAACTAAATGGTTCACATTTCTCGAGAAGATTAGCTAAAAATTGCTCTCTTTGTAACTTAAAAGAGATTGAAAATATTCAACACTTCATAGGAAGATGCCCAATACTGAAAACTTTTAGATTATATTGGTTTCACAAAACTACAATATCAAAAGTAGAACTGATACGAATTTTAGATGGTGAAGGGGGCTGGAAGAGTCTTGTAAACTATATTATCAATGCTTTGGCTTATCGTAAAACGCTAATACTTGAATATAATTATTAAAAATAATACTACACTGAAATATAAAAAAAAAAAAAAAAAAAATTATAGAGTTAAACTCTCTTTTACCGGCTAACGACATAGTCACAGCCGTATATTCTTAAGATTTTATAATGTAATTTTGAAAAAAGAAACATTATCAAATAAAGAATTACTACTACTACTACTACTACTACTACTTCGCCCTTCTTGGAGCAGGGCATGCCCTCATTACAGTATGATTAGGGTATAAAAAATAAAAATTTGCGTCATAATTTTAACAAATTTCTAGCTTTTTCTGATATTTTTACAGATTTATTTCCATGAGTGTAAGTTAATTGTAAGTTTTAAACAACTTTTTTTTTATTTAAGTAAGTTGGTAAGAATATTTTAATTTCTTTATAAAAAGTTGCATGCTTATTTATAAATTTCTTATATGTAGGTAACCAGATAGAAATTGCCAACCGTACTGGCAATTGCCAACCGTACTGCAATTTTTGTAAAACTCACTAATTTTGTACTAGGAAAACACTATTTTGTTTGCAAAGCATGAGTTTTGCCAGTACCAACCGCAAAACTCTTTGCCAATATTGTTTTTACCAATAGTGTAACCAATTAGAATAATTTTTTTTATTGTATTTCAGATATTGAAATATGATGTATAAAACCGAACTGTATAGCTGCTTTTAAAATGAGTTTTATTTTACATATTTCTCAAAATTAATTTTAATTTAGATAATTTTTTGAATTGCCAACGTTATCCCAACGGTGCCAAGTTCGCTCAAACCAATAGTCAACTTTGTTAATCCCACGTTCTGCCAACGCATAACCTACCGTCGTCTACGCCAACACTGTGTCGATTGTATTTTTCTGCCTGGGTACCTTAAATGTTATAGTACTATTATATTTGTTAGCTCTTTGTTCCAAAACGCCTTATCATTTGGTTCAATTTTTTTGGTTGGAAGTGTAATACAAATTTGTATATTAGAGAACAAACACAAAAAATAATTTAACTGAACTAAAATTTATTAAACGAACGTGACATTTCTTGCATAAAAATATTTTTCATAAAAACTAACTACTACAATTTTTTTTGTATTTGTCCTTTAGTTAGTACATTATTCGTACTTTGAGGCTAAATTTACGCCATTACCGAGATTTGTTACTTGTGGCTAAATTATTGAGACATGTTGTGAAAGGGAGCACACAAAGAAAAGTGGTCAAGGAAAAACTTAAAATGGTAGCACTTACACAAAGACACCACACAAATACACTCTAACTCATTCATATGTACTTACAAATTACCATAATACCAAAGAAACTTAAATAACATCTTAAGTACAAATCTAGACACTTATGTTGCCTTTTATGAAATTACATTTATCCTCATAAGGATGCTGCTTTGTTGTTCATATTGAAATTGTTGATGTTGTAGTTGTGGCTGCTATTATTGTGTAGGAATAGTCTCTCAACTTCTATGGTCTATAGGCGTTAACCCCAACAAAGAATTTCTATCAAATGAAAGAAACCATCCATATATAATTGTATGTAGTACATATGTAACAGTTAAAATTATACACTTGGTGAGAAATAAAATGGTTTTATGGTGTTAGTGTATTGTTTTCCAAACAATTTTTAGCAAACACTGCCGCCCACTGATTAGAATTATCGAAGACTTCAGGTTTTTCAATTTATCCATCGGAAACACACACCAATTTGGTTATTTAATAAAATATTATATGGATATTTGAGCTACTTCATAAACCCAGTGCTACAAAATTGATCCTAAGATCGAAAACAAGAGTGCCGGCCATTGGTCCAAAAATTGTTGGCCACGCTGATTTTAATGGCATACACAGTTTTTTTCAATTATGGGCCATTTTTTTTTTGCAAATTGCACAAAAGTTTTTTTTTTTTTTTACAAAGTTTTTTATACATAAAATTTCAAAATTATGATCTTTTCTCTTAATTTTTTATGGTAAATACTGATAACACCTTCAGCTACATTTGTGTAACAAATTTGTTTAATAAATATTCAGCATTAACAAGTAAATCCGTGTTTCTTTTCTTATATATTACTATATTTTACTATTTTTTCACAATATATAATCCCATTTCTCAAAACAATTTAAAGCATTTTAGTGCAAAAGCAAAAAAAAAAAATAAAACAAATCTGAACGACTATAAAGGGTCCGCCAAATAACTTTTTTTTTTGAACTCCTGAACCAATTGGACTTTGTATGGCGTCATACCAAGGTCTTTATGCAAAATTCGTCTCAATGATGTCTCCGAAATGTTCAATTGTTGAGAACGACGGTGAATTGATGTTGATGGCGCTTCACGCACACTTTCTGCCACAGCAGCAATATTCTCGGGTGTACGCACTGTTTTTGGCTTTTCACGCTTTGGTTTATCGATGAGGATGCCAGTTTCTTTCACTTTTTTCCCAAGATAACGAACATACGGACCATATTCGTTCAGCGGAAGGATAAAACTAATTATCTGTCAAATCAGACATGAGCTAAGTGTTACCATTCACGAAATAAGCACTAGTTGAAAAAAAAAAACGTTAGATGGCGGACCCTTTATCCTGCAAAAGAGAAAAAAAAGTGCTATTCATTGGAAAAACGCGAAATGTGCTTTAAATATATATGTCAGCATAGCGAAAAAGGATGACCTTTGAATTCGTCATTTAGTATAATATAGCAAAATCTTAAAAAATTACATGTGCCAAAATACAGCCAAAAAGTTAATACTTGCGAAAGTTAGTTTAACAAAAACTTTCAGTACAGTGAATGTAAACCAAATACTTTAAAAGCCCAGCAAAAAATAGTGCATATCCAGAAGTGATTCCGGAAGGCATTATTTACGAACTGGTGAAAAGCTCTTTTTCACGTGCACTTAGAAGCAATAAATTAATACCATGTACATTTTTTTGTACATTTTTTTTTGACAACATAATGGTATTCACGGCTTCAAAGAAGGCATTTTGGAAGCACAACACAATGCCTTCCCCAATTGCTTTATTGTATGGTAGGTTTTGAAGCGCTATTTTAGAAGCATACAAATGTAGTTACTGCCTGCCAAAGCCAGGTAATTTTTTGCTGAGATATTATCGCAAAAATTTTAACATATTCTAGAACTTTAAAATAAAATTTGAAAATATTTGTCAGACATTCACTGCAGTACAATTAATTTTTAAAGCTATTTACATATATAAAAATGTCAACTCATATATCTTAATTTAACATGAGCGGCACTTTCTTTTTTTTTGGAAAAAAGTCAGATTTGTCTTTTTGCATATGCACAAATGTGCTTTGAGCTATTGCGAAATGGAATGATCAATTGTGCAAAAATAGTAAAATATAGTAAAAACTGAGAAAAACAGCTGATTTACTTGTTAATTATGCGTATATATTTTTGAAGGTTTTAGTATTAACCATAATAAAATAAGAGAAAATGATTGTTTGCCTTAGCGTAGAAACTGGCTGAATTGGTAAACCCAACCAGGAACAAATTGCCAATCTTACCAAAAAAATTGTACTGGTAATCCCCTGCTTTTTGTAAAACCCACCGTGTTAAAAATTAATAAAGGTACAACTAATATTGTACTAGGAAAACATAATTTTGTTTGTAAAGCATGTGTTCTGCCAGTACCCACGCTCAAAATACTTTGCCAATATTGTTTTTACCAATATTACAACCAATTGAAAGCATTTATTTTTAATATTTTGTTATATTTCACAGATTTAAATATAATATTACGACCGGACTGGTGCTGTTTTTTAAATTTTATTTATCATACATATTTCTCAAATTAAACTAATGGTTGGTCACTGTTATCAATCGGGTAACAGGACAATACTGTCAATATTGTTAATCCCACGTTCTGCCAACGCATAACCGACCGTCGCCGAAGCTTTGCTAACACTGTGCCGATTGTATTTTTCTGTCTGGGTAATTATGAACTTAAAACTATTTGAAATGCAGAATTTTTTAAATATCAATATACCTTGTGTATCATTATATGTATTATGTGTGTTTGTTTTCTTACAAATTGTTAGAACAGCATATATTCCAGCAAAATGTGTTTGTATGGGAAGAGCCGTGGTATGCTAATTGTTCAAAAATGTTTTAAAATACAAAAATTGTTTTTTTTCGGACTTTATATATTTTCATTTATTTAGCTAAAATATTGTTCTACTTCAAGTCTAAAATCTAATATGATAATATCGTATTAGGTTTTATTTGTTGATTTTCAAAAGGTTTGATCAGTCTCATGATAGACAATACAATTGTTTAATTGGAATAACCCAAATCTTCAGTTATCCGCAAAAGAAAACGATAATTAGCTTAACTTCTACCGAGGCAGTACATATACTACACAACAGCGACGTTATGAGAATTCGTCTGTCTTAGACCCGATTACTGAATGCACAGTTAGCTACTAACTGGGACTTTAACTGACACATTTGTTGTTGTTTCCCATATAAATTTTCAATATAAGTTTTTGTTAAATTTTCACCTGCCATTCAGTAATGTATAAACTATCTAATTTGGTAAACTTAATTATAATATCAAAAATATTTCAAAAGCAAACATTTTTATACATCAATATCTTTCTATATCATTATATGTAGTATGTGTGTTTGTTGTGTTACAATGTTACAACATATATCCCAACAAACCGTGTTTGTATGAGAAGAGCAGTGGTATGTTAATAGTTCAAAAATAAAAAAAGTGTGAGTTGTTGGTTAGTTCGGTTAAAGATCATGAATATTTTTCATATTAACAGAAAAATTATAATTTTATTTGTGATAATTTACTTTAATTAACAGAAAAAAAAGTATCATAACTTCGTCAATTTTGAACCGAATATTTCTGTTTTAAAAAAAGTTTCGAAAAAAATGCTCGTAGAAGTTGAAAAAATTAAATTTACTTTAAAAATTTTAATTGTGATTAAGAAAATCTAGAAATATTTAGTGTGGTTACATGTTTATGAAAACTTAGTTATTAACGCTGTATATCATGAACCGTTGAACTTATTGGAAATAAAACTATAGTGTCAGAATCTTTATAATATCTACATTACTTACTGTTAAAGAAAGAAAATCATTACGCTCGTATAATTGCTGAAAAATGCAAGTGAAGTTTAGAAAAACATGTATCCATTTAATTGCGATTGGTGAAAAAAGTGTGTGGAATGTGATTCATTTTTATGGTGGGGTGCTGTTGGATTGATTTATACCACTTTTAAAGCGAACCTGGTCCCTCGCTCTCCTTATTCAGCGATAGATCTGGTGGAAAATATTTTTGACGATTACATCACTCTATGAAAATTTTTTAAGAAAATGCCGATGAACTTTAAGTCCTGAGTTCTGAGTGTCAAAAAAAAAAATAAATTAAAAATATATTTGCATTTTTCTGATTTTTTTGTATTTTTTTGAATTTGTCTGATTTTTTTTTAAAAGAGAAGCAACACTCAGGAAATTCTTCCTATTACTTAATGTGTTGCTTTCTTTGGAAAGGGGATAGTGGAGAGATGAAATGTGGTGAAAGATGAAGGGCTTCAAACATGGCAACACTGTAATTGCGCGAATTGATAAGTCTTAAAACAGTTGGTGCTCGCCACCTGATGTAAAGTTGGCGAATTTATTGAAGCTTTTTTGTTTCATAGCCCTGATTCATTATTTTACTTCGGTGGGGTTAAGTGCTATGGGAACACCAAAGGTGGGCGCTGCGATACATATGAAGGATAGAAAACTCATATATATTATTTTTCTAAATTATTGTTGTCGTCACCGGGAATCGAACCATTTCAGAGCAATCTTTTATAAGCATCTTTAACTAACTGAATTTTAATAAAGGTGAAATCGAGTTTATTTAGTAACTGGATTAATGAAATAAAAATACTCAAAATTATCATTATTTGACTTAATGGGTTATTCTAATGCAAAATTTTATAATTTGCAACAACTTTTCAAATATTTTTGTTCTCTCCTATGTAAGCGCAATTGTTCAAATTCTTATTTGCGTAATTGAGAATTGACACACAACACACATTTATAATTTAATCGCATATACCGCTGATGTTCATATTTAAAATATTAAATTTTTACACACCGTCATACATACCGCGTCATATAATTAAATTTTACATAAAAAAAAAAAAATTAAAAAATCTGCAAATATCTGCACCCAATTTATGTAAACCAGAAAAAATTAATAAGATAATTCGTAGGTAACTTGAGATATGTAATTTTTTCTTCTCCAGATTTTGATCGGAACAACGAGAGAATGAAATATATTTAAACTTAAAATTTTTACAAATCTATAGGAAAAATATCCCATAAAAATAAATTTATCTCTTTTGACTCAAATTATTTTGATCACTAGCAAATAACGCAGATTTATTTAGAATGTATCGGAAGTTGTATGAGAACAATAGATTTGGTTTTTCACAATAAATAATGTGCATATAATAAAGATCCCGATATCATAGTTATGTTGCCGGTAAGTTCAACGGCTCATGACTTACAGCGCTTTTAAAAAATTTCAAAAACTTGTAGCCTTTAAAGTTGACCACTGTTTATTAAAACTAGAAAGAAAGTATGCACAGAAAAACTGATGGGACCAACAATGGAAATTCAAAGAACGTCATTTTTAAATTCAAAATTTATTTCTAACAAAATTTTTAATTTTAAAAACAAAAATTCAAAATTACAAAAAAATTAAGAAAAGTGTGTTTGTATTTAAAAAACCCCATTGTTGGTGCCAGTTTAAAAATCTTTTTTTTTGTATTTATCAAAATGCTCTATGACACTTGTTTAATATTACAAACAGTATTTTTAAAATTATTTCTGTGTTTATATTTAGAAGGGCCAATTAATTTTATTTTAAATACCGTTTAAAAATTCAAAATAATTTAAAAAATTACTGAGTTAAAAATCTTTAAATGCGCCTATCACAAAAAATACTCTTTTACCGTTATCCTCGTCAATTTGAGGGTATATTGCAACTTCTCAAACCGGTTTTGTAATACACTCAGTTACACTTACAACCCACACTGGGTCATTTGACGAGTGATTTTTCTGTGTCAGACAGTGTAATTAAAACCGCCATAATTTTTGAGCCGTTAAAGATAAATGATTAACGCGAATGGATTTAGCATGCTTATATATGGGCTAACAGATAAACAAAAGGTTAATCAAGTCACACAAAAAACTTTTGAAAATATTTTACCTCAAGTTGTCAATAAATTTGGAAACTCTTCATATACGCAGAGTAAAAACTGTACACTCAAAACAAAAAGCCTGTAAGGTCAACAACATTTTTGCTGGAAGAATCCTATCAGCTAAAAAAATTAGTAAGTTTAGCAAACATTTTGCTGAATTTAGCAAATTTTTTGCTGATATTAACAATTTTTCTGAAACGCTCCACTTTTGTTTTTGAGTGGACGTACTTTTTGATGTTACCCAGTGTTTAACTACATTTTTGGGGATTTTCCAAATATATCTACAAATATTCATATAATTGTGTGTGTTGCTTGAAAATGATGCGTGCTGTACTTGTTGTTTTTAACTTTTTTTTTGGTTTTAATAAATGTCTTTTACTTTATTAAACCCTTGATAATACTATTTTTGAAGTAGTGCAAACCACCATAATCACAAATAAACCTCTTTTTACCCATTTTGTTTTGTGGCTGGAACAAAAAAAAAAAACAAAAACTTTAAAGCAATCAAACTAATGATCCACACTAACATAATGACTAAACTTTTATTGCTTTATTCAACCACATTGGTTGTTGCCAGTTCCATAAAGAATACATACAATATGCGTATTCCTGCAACACCTTTTTGTACAAGAATAAAATCTCATCTTTCGCTAATCACAATGGGGTGTTTCACAAATATTTGGGAACTAATTCAGTCATTTATTACTGGCAGGCCGGATTATCATGAAACTTCAAATATCCATATTCAACGTAATTTAAGAAAGGGCTAACTAGATCCATTAGGATCTAGTTAGCATGATGAATTAGAAACCAAAGTAGGGCACCTCGGGTATTCAAAAATTTTGAGAACTTAACAATTTCATATTTTTAGAAACGTAATATCTCTGTAATCTGCTTGTAATATCCTACAATAATTATGCTTACTCATATGGGTTACATCTTAAAGTACATAATTTTTCCGGATTTAAAAATTAAAATTTAGCATTTTCACTAACTGTATGAAGAATTTATGCTTATTATTTTCCCTTGATCCCTATAAATTCAATATTTTTTTACTCAAATTTCAACTTTAACTAATTTTTACTCTGATTTCGCCACCGAAATTGCAAAATAAAAAAAATGGGTGCAGGTGCCTCAATTTAGACCAAATATGACAACAGTGTGTGCTTCTTTAGCATCGATTAAAATGTGGATTTTTGAATTTTTGTTAATTTTTTTTCGTGACTATTGAGATTTTCTTTAGCCTCATATAAATTGTTGCTACTGTATTTAAATAAAAACAATAGCAAGGCACAGCTGAACAATAAATGTCATTGCAATACGCTCATTAACAAATATTTTATTGCATAGTAATAGTTTTACATAATCACAAAAATAAAAAAAAAAAATGTTTTCAGATATGCAAATTTTTATCCGACTTGCTTAAAAATTGGCACATGACTTTACGATCCGATTCCATGAAGATGTGCCAAATTTAGAGAAAATCGGTTAATATTTAGACATACCCAGCAAAACTTTCTACTACCCGGTAATAAGGTTGGGAATAAAAATTAAGGTTGTAACTGGTTACTTTTCTATTACATACCCTATTATTTTAACAAGGGCATATCCATTCTGGTAACACTTTACAAAACATATATTGCCTCCAGTATAAATGTAATGAGTTTTTTTGATACCCGGTCAAAAATGACCATATATGCATTCATTTATGAACATGTATGAACTCATTCATGCTCAAATATGAAGTGATTCGTAGCCATACATGTCCATATAGCACCATATATGATTCATATATGTTCATATGTGATCATATACAGAAATATTACCAATGAAAATGAAAATTATTTTTTTGAACTCCTGAACCAATTGGACTTTGTATGTCGTCATGCCAAGGTCTTTATGCAAAATTCGTCTCAATGATGTCTCCGAAATATTCAATTGTTGAGAACGACGGTGAATTGATGTTGATGGTGCTTCACGCACACTTTCTGCCATAGCAGCAATATTCTCGGGTGTACGCACTGTTTTTGGCTTTTCACGCTTTGGTTTATCGATGAGGATGCCAGTTTCTTTCACTTTTTTCACAAGATAACGAACATACGGACCATATTCGTTCAGCGGAAGGATAAAACTAATTATCTGTCAAATCAGACATGAGCTAAGTGTTTCCATTCACGAAATAAGCACTAGTTGAAAAAAAAAACGTTAGATGGCGGACCCTTTATATGGTATGTTCAGCAAATTTATGTACAATGTTACGGTTAACATTTTTGTTGAATATATTAACCCTCTAACTCCTCAAAGTAAGGGTCCTTTTTGTCCTTCTTTTAAAAAAGATCAAAAAACACCATTAAAACAGGGATTTAAGGTGTTAAAATGTGTAATTTTGAAAAAAATTTAATTTTGTTGAACAGTGTTATTTAATGTATAAATAATTCAATTAATAATAATTTCTTTATTTTTAATTTAAATGTCAGTCATTTGTAGAACAATTTAAATTTTTTACTAACCTTGTAGTTTATTTAAAAAAACAAACCACATCAAATGACTGTTTTATAATTTTCCATTCACTTTTTTACAGTAGGTTTTTGTTATTTAAAAAAAAAATTAATGCATATTTATTTTTTACTAAGATGTGGTTCATTTTCACTACAATTGTTAGTAATTTGTTTAACATTATAATACAAATGACAATGTTAATTGAATTTACTGAAATGTCTGGAGAGGATGCGACTGAATCCAGAAATAAGGTACAGGAATTAGTAACGCCAGCAAAAAATTTTGCTGAGTCAGCAAAATTGTAGTCAAGAGGGTGATTGCACAAAAATTGCTAATGTCAGCAAAATCTTTTGCTGAAAATTAGCGAGCTGATTTTTGGCAAAACAAACTTAGTAGATTCAGCAAAAGTTTTGCTAACACTTAGTTGTTTCAAAATTAAAAAAATTCCTTGCTAAAAGCTACTATAATTATTGCTGAATACTAGTAGACGGAAAATAACTCAAAAAAATTTTACTTTAGTTATTTTATTTGCATTAATAGTCACTATAATCATTTAGTTTACAAACACACATTTAGTCTTTATAAAATTTAAATATTTCATTTTCTCTTTAATTTAATTATTAGCATTTCTTGGAAACATAAAAACCCCTGTTTATTCACACTTTTTAAAAGGATGACATACCGGCCATAAATAAACAGGTAACATATAGCAACATTTAGAGGTATCATATAGATGCGTACTTGTTTTTTTTTTACCATTTACCTGTTATTTCCATTTATTTTAATTTTAATTGCAATTTCAGATATTTAAACTATGGAATTTATGCTGCGGCTACTAAATCTGACGTGCTAGTCAATTTGTGTCACCGTATTCATTTGCAGCATCCGTTCACCCACAATAAATTGATAAAGATGGCAATAAAATCAATTTTTTACCTTTTCTAAGTTAATGGCTCCGACACATGAAGTGCTGGACAATTTCTGTGGCCGGAATTGTTTTAAACGTCGAAAATTCTTTAAGATTCGCCTTCTTTAATTTTAGTAACGTTTCCTTGAAGAACACACAGAAATTGATCTAACTCGTACGTTCGCAACCAGGCGAATATAGGGTGTATGAATGTAGGGGAGAGGCGGACTACAAGAGAGTACAGATTTTCTTTTGACTTATTTTGACTGTAAGGAGTTAAACTCTATTAATTATGAGATTTAATAAATCTATTAAAAGCTAGTATCTATTATGTACGGGATTAAAAAAAAAAATAATAATAAATAGTTCTAAAATTGGCAGACCTAAAGTGGAAAGCACTAATAGGTAAGTTAGACTAATACACGAAACTTATTCTGTCAAAAAATCTTGAAAAACTTTTTGTCTTTTGTTTTATTGAGCTAAAGATCCTTTATTTTATAATTATAATTATTTATTTCCAATATTTCGTCTTCGCTTAGGAAGACTTCTTCAGGGAAAATTTTTTATAATTAAAAAACTTAAAAATAATAATTACAAAAAAGGCGGGAAATAAAATATTTTCTAATGTCAAATTGAAAATTAACCCAGAAAACAAAGTATAAATAATTGAAATATCATAACATAGCAAACAATTTTAAATTAATAGTTTCTTAAAATCTAAATGAGAATTATAATAATTCCCAAGAAACATTTTTACGGACTCTCCGGCATGTACGGATTCTTGAATCCGGGGTTTACGGTACGTTTTCGGACCGTTTAATCGGATTTTCGAAAACACGTTTTTAGTCCGTTTGGGTATATCAGTTTTCGTGCCGTTTAATACGGACTTCACCGATTTTCATCCGTTTCAAGTCAGTCACAATCGGTAACAATTTTTTTTCAATTTGTTTTATTAAAATAAAATTAAGTAAATAATATAAAAGATCGGGGCGCCAAATAAATTCAGATAGCATGGATAATATGCATTGCATACGTTAGATGGTAAGTATTTATATAACTTAAAACGCTCAAATGAGATTGCAAACAAAAATATATTTGTTCATAGAATCCATCGTTTTTAAACCCCACTTAATATTTTTTACATGTAGATATCTGATTCAATAATGGGCCACAAACTAACAATGATGCTCTTGGTGGAAACAAAAAACTGCATCGAAAAAGTAAGTATCAATTTTTTTTTTTAAATAAAAAAAATATATTCCAAGAAAACTCTTACTATCTCTTGAAACTAAAATAATAAATTCTTTTTTCCTTTTAGATTTTGAATATTATCGACCACAAATGTTTCGTGATGCTGCTAAGCTGGATACAAAAAGTAGCTGTGGCGAATTTCGTATTTAATTAAAGTTAAATGAAGTATATTTTAATATTTTTTCAAATAAATTAATAAATGTATAAAAAAAATAAAATCCATTGAGTTTTTTGTAAAAAAATGGTTAGAATACGGACCAAATAAGTATTTTCAACGATCCGTTTATTGTCCGTTTTATATCCGTAAAAAACGGAATCATCCGTTTTCAGCACGACAAAACGGTCCGGAAACGGTCCGTATTTGACGGACTTTAAACGGATTTGAGTCAGTTTTTAACACGACCCAACGGTCCGTAAACGGTCCGTCATTGACGGACTTGCAACGGATTCGAATCCGTATTCGATGTTCCTTTTAATCCGTTTTCTGGTCCGTATACTGATCCGGAAAACGGTACGGAAACGGACTCCGGATCCGACTATGCTGTACCGAAAACGGCACATAAACGGACCGGATTGTTTGCTGGGTTTTATTATTTCCTATTGACTAAATGTCTGTAATTCTGTGCAATATTGGATGTGTCTGTTTTATAGTTAATCCTTTGTGTTGATGGTACTTTTATGATCTGTAACATTTCTAATGTATATCTTCGTTTATAATTGCTTTCTGTGTTTAAAATTGATGTGTTATCAAAATCTGGATAATGATTGGAGTTGCTGCAGTGTAATGATAATGCTGTTTTTTGCGTAGAAGTGGTTTTATTGTATTTTTGATCGGATTTATGACCTACGTATACTTTAGTGCAATTTTCTGTGTCATTACCACTACATGGTATCTTATAAACTAAATTGGACATATCAAATTTACTTATTTTATCTTTTGTCTTGCTAAATAGTGAACCTAATTTGTTATATGTTCTATGTGCTACTAAGTATTTCTTATCATCGAAATTTTGGATTTTTCTAATCTTTCAGATATAAGAGGAACATAAGTTAAAGATTTATAAATTTTGGGTTCCGCAATCCAAAAATTTTATATCTTCATGAAAAGAATTAAATGTTGACAAAATATTACTAACTGAATTATAGTGAATAATAGTATTATTCTGTATTATTATAATACAGAACAAATCATCAACGTATTTTGTAATTATTTTTGGTTTTACATCTAATAATATAAAATTTACGATAGAAGGAGAATGTAACTCTAAAATTCCCTATTTAGATACATTGATAATGAGAAGGAATAACATCTTAAAAATAGATTGGTATCAAAAACCAACAGCTTCTAGTAGGATTATAAACTACCATTCAAAACACCCCAAGAGAATAATAATTAATACTGCGAAAAATCTAATTGACAGAGTATTAAGAATAAGCGATGTAGAATTTCATGAAACTAATATAAGAAAAATTAAGGATATTTTGAAGGATAATAATTACTCAATACATTTAAGCTGCAAATTAATAAGACAACTTAAAAACCGGAATATAGTTAATGTAATAAGGGTTGCGGAACCCAAAATTTATAAATCTTTAACTTATGTTCCTCTTATATCTGAAAGATTAGAAAAATCCAAAATTTCGATGATAAGAAATACTTAGTAGCACATAGAACATATAACAAATTAGGTTCACTATTTAGCAAGACAAAAGATAAAATAAGTAAATTTGATATGTCCAATTTAGTTTATAAGATACCATGTAGTGGTAATGACACAGAAAATTGCATTAAAGTATACGTAGGTACTACAATAATAAACTGAAAACTAGAATAGCAGGTCATAAATCCGATCAAAAATACAATAAAACCACTTCTACGCAAAAAAACAGCATTATCATTACACTGCAGCAACTCCAATCATTATCCAGATTTTGATAACGCATCAATTTTAAACACAGAAAGCAATTATAAACGAAGATATACATTAGAAATGTTACAGGTCATAAAAGTACCATCAACACAAAGGATTAACTATAAAACAGACTCATTCAATATTGCACAGAATTACAGACATTTAGTCAATAGGAAATAATAAAATTATTAGAATTCTCATTTAGATTTTAAGAAACTATGAATTTAAAATTGTTTGCTATGTTATGATATTTCAATTATTTATACTTTGTTTTCTGGGTTAATTTTCAATTTGACATTAGAAAATATTTTATTTCCCGCCTTTTTTGTAATTATTATTTTTAAGTTTTTTAATTATAAAAAATTTTCCCTGAAGAAGTCTTCCAAAGCGAAGACGAAATATTGAAATTAAATAACTATAATTATAAAATAAAGGATCTTTAGCTCAATAAAACAAAAGACAAAAATTTATTTAAAAAGATCGAAGAAAAATAGGAAAAAAATCTTGAAAAACAAAAAAAAAGTTATGAGCATTTAAACCAAAAAATTCATAAATATAACCAGATACTGAAAAAGTCCATTTTGGACCAGCCTGTTTTCTGTGAAATAGTTGGCTCCCGAGGTTTACTAGTACATACTTACTTTAATATCAGACATGGGCGGCGTCAATTACATTTCACAATCATTCAATTGCGAAATTTATCATATAATTAATAATTTCAGTCCTACGCTCACACTTGTTGGCTTAAACGCTTGCTTGTAAAATTTAAAATTTTGTTAATACCAGACATGGGACAAATTACCAATATGTGTGTATTTAATTATACATTTGTGCGTCTAATTACACGTAATTGGGTGTAATTGAGTAATTGCCCTGTAACTAAATATCCAGATGATGTTAATAAATTTTGAATCTCGCTCCTAGACGAGGACAAGAAATTCTCATTGAGTTTGTGATTTAACATAACAAATATCTCTAGAAATTCTAATAACAAAGTCCCCTGAAGATTTCCTTGGGCAGGAATGAAATCCGTATAGGGACACGCCTACATCAGATTGATTCACAATTTGTTAAATAAGTTTTGGGACTTTAGCACATTTAATTACTATAAATGCAATTAATGTTTATCCCGATGAAAATAAATTTAAATAACAAATATGCAGGTGCTTGTGCAAATTTAAATGTAACTGACACTAATAGAAACCATATGATTTTCTATTGTTGATTTACTTGAATAAACGTCACTACATTGCTAGGTCTGTCAAAAAAAACAGAGTAGTATTTGGAAGATGACAAAGCGAATTGTGACAATATTTTGTTGTTGTTTTTGTTTTTTCTTTAAAATTTTTAATTTTGAATCTCGCTCCTAGACGAGGACAAGAAATTCTTATTGAGTTTGTGATTTAACATAACAAATATCTCTAGAAATTCTAATAACAAAGTCCCCTGAAGATTTCCTTGGGCAGGAATGAAATCCGGATAGGGACACGCCTACATCAGATTGATTCACAATTTGTTAAATAAGTTTTGGGACTTTAGCACATTTAATTACTATAAATGCAAACCCAATGTTTGTTATTAAAATTTTTACTAATTTTCTAAGGAAGAGTTTAAGCCTACAAGTGCTACACTCAGGGAACTTCTGCTTTAAAAATATGTAGTTGTTTGGGTTGTAATACAGTTTCATTATTTTTAATGTAAATGTAAGTCATTTGTAGAACAAATAAAATTTTTAACTAACCTTGTAGTTCATTTAAAAAAACAACTCACATCAAATGACTGTTTTATGATTTTACATTCATTTTTTACAGTTGTTTTTGTTATTTAAAAATATAAAAAAAAAATTTTGGTTTATATGACTTTGGGGAATATAACGTGACGCCTTCAAAATTTGTTAAAGAACAGATTAAGTTAGGTCAATTTAAGAAGATCATCAAAATATTTTGAAAGATCCTCTTATAGGAACCGTTTAGAATATTAATAATATTAAAAAAATAATGAATTTTTGAAAATTAAATAACTCCTGCTAAAAATGAAATAACTCACACAGCAAATGAAATAACAACGAACAAGAAAATAAAATGAAATAAGGCCCACGCTAAGTTCTGTTGGGACTTATTTCATTTCGAAATTACTGCATTATGAAATAAAACCTAATAACAAAAATGAAATAACTTCTAAAAAATGAAATAACTGCAAAAGAACTGGGTATTATTTCATTTGAAATTACTCCCAAATTTGTATGAAAAATTTTTGGGACTTATTTAATTTTTTTTTTGCTACTATTTTCACCTGTGAGTTATTGCACAGATCCTTTTATTCACATCATTCAGAAATGGGCGGCGTCAATTACATTTCACAATCATTCACTAGTGAAATACTTAAATATTATTAATAATTTCAGACCTATTCTAACACTTGTAGGCTTAAACTCTTCCTTAGAAAATTAGTAAAAATTTTAATAACAAACATTGGGATTATTAACATCATCTGGATATTTAGTTACAGGGCAATTACTCAATTACATCCAATTACGTGTAATTAGACGCACAAATGTAATTGGCATGAAATTAAATACACACATATTGGTAATTTGTCCCATGTCTGGTATTGACAAAATTTTAAATTTTACAAGCAAGTGTTTAAGCCAACAAGTGTGAGCGTAGGACTGAAATTATTAATTATATGATAAATTTGAAATGTAATTGACGCCGCCCATGTCTGATATTAAAGTAAGTACTAGTAAACCTCGGGAGCCAACTATTTCACAGAGAACAGGCTGGTCCAAAATGGACTTTTTCAGTATCTGGTTATATTTATGAATTTCTTGGTTTAAATGCTCATAACTTTTTTTTTGTTTTTCAAGATTTTTTCTTATTTTTCTTCGATCTTTTTAAATAAATTTTTGTCTTTTGTTTTATTGAGCTAAAGATCCTTTATTTTATAATTATAATTATTTATTTCCAATATTTCTTCTTGGAAGACTTCTTCAGGGAAAATTTTTTATAATTAAAAAACTTAAAAATAATAATTACAAAAAAGGCGGGAAATAAAATATAACGGTACGCCCTCACTTCATTTGTGTTGCATGGACTATTTTTGGCAGTTGTTTAATTTTAATTCTTTGGAAATTATTTCATCATGAAATAACAACCAAAACCTAGGTATTGTTTCATTTTTGTTTTGGAAATTATTTAATTTTTTTAGAATTTATTTCACTTTTTCGAGACGGGACTTATTTCATTTTTTTAGAATTTATTTCATTGGGAGCTTTTGCACTGGGAATTTTTGCACCTGGGACTTATTGCATAGAGCAGAATAAAACAATTTTAAAATCGGAGAACATAAATAAAATAATTTGGCGGCCCTCTCAAAATATGTATCAGTGTGCGGCGATGACCGAAAATGTATTGCACATCTGCGTGAAGTTTCATGGCAATCCGACCAGCGAGTAAAAAATGTCTGAATTATTTCCAAAATATTTGTGAGACACCCCACTGTGCTGTGTTAGATGTACTTTAGTATGTGTGTGTGTGTAAGATTCTGTTGGTTTGGGTGTTGTATTCTATAAAATTAATAAATGTCATTATTTTAATGTGTGTCCGGGGGGTGTGTTTAAAACATTAGTTTCAGCAAAAAAAGGTTAATACATTTTTTTTAATGTTGTTCAATATATCAATTTCTGCAAAACTAAACAATAAAAATAAATAATTAAGAATAAAGAGGATCGAATTATTTTAGTTTTCAAGAATGTTTATTTTTTTTTTTCGTGACAGAAAAAAAAAACAATTTAAAATGTAACTTTAATAAAATCGTAATTTTACTTTTATTAAACGAAAAGACTACACTCAAAAAAATAAAACTATTAGTTTAAAGCAAAGTTAAATTGAAACTTTCCATCATCAAAACAACAAAAATATTGTATGCAGGAAAATAAAAAAATATGAGTTACGTATATCGTGGCTTAAAATTGTAAATTTGTATCTATTTTGAAAAGACGAGTGGCGCACCATTAAGGTAATGATGGCTTAGACAATTTGGTGGCGCGGTTGGAGATATTACTTTCAGAGACCCCAGCAGAACATCGGTAATAGGTTTTGTTTTACGGAACACTTTACCTGGTAATAAGTTAAACTCCTTACCCTTGCATTACTTTGTCACTTTAATGAAATTACTTCGCAATACGGGAATGTATCGCAATGTGGACCAGCATCAGGCATTTGGTCTATATAAAAGGACTAACAACGAATGTATCCCGATCCGGACCGGTCGATCCTAATGAACTTCGGATATGTTGTAGAGAATTTTTTATTTGCTGCCCAATCTCATGGTTAGGCATTATTAAGTGGGGTCTTAAATGACCCCATTTTATGTTTTTTCCCATTAATTACGTTCTATTTAAAGTAAAAATAGACAAATTTGGTATTAAATGAATAGTTTTTGAAGAGACATGCTCTGGTGAAAAAATTTTGTATAAAGAATATCAAGTATTTTTGTTATTAAAAAAAAAATGTGTTTTAAGCAACATTAAATCTCGCGTTTTATTAAAGGATTGCAGTTGTAGTAAACTAAAAATAATGAGTAGTAATGATTATTTAATTTAATCGAGGGGTGTCTGAGCTTTTTCCAATATTCGAAATCCTTCGGTTTTTATGCGGCCTTTCCTTAAGAGCTTTTTTCCCTATATTTTAAATAATTCGGTATCAAAATTTTTTATTTGGGTATCAAAATTTGTATTTTCTTCACTACTTTAACCCTGTGTACAAATAAATCTAGTTTTCATAAGTTAAAGACACGTGTGCATACAAAAACAAATAATTTTTAAACAGTTAAATGCGAGTTAAAGCTAAAAAAAATACAAGTCTCTTTTTTTTGCTCCTTTACAATATATAATAAGTTCATTAAAAACCACGAGTTGGGTTCGGGATACCTCTCTTGTAAGTGCATTATTCCAAATCCAAATACATTAGCTTATAGGCCAACCGCTTGGGTATTTTTCATCCATAGATAACTTTCTTGTGCCAGCTACAATTTTCAAAACAAAACAAAAGTCCTCATTAGGGAATATGTATCCTAAAGTGAACCTATAATTAAAGTTTTCTGAAAAGGTATAAGATAGATATGCAATTATATCAAAACCTTGCAAAAGTAATGTTTAACTTAAATTTTATTTGCAACATTTGTAAAAAAAAAAAGTAAATTAACGCTTTGACGACGAATGGTTCATATATGTCCCATTTTTAGTTTTAGTTGTATTAGCTACACTTTTTAACCGATTTTCCCAAGTGTAACGTGTACCGACAAAGGATATATGTAGCTTTTATATAATACTAACCACATGGACCAATATAAACTCAGAGCCGAATAGGGTGACCCCAAAGCTAAAAAATATGAATATTTTTTTCATAATTTTTCTTACATATTTTCTCGATAAAAAATTTTGGTAGGGCTTGGTCCAATTCATCACGTTCTTCAATATTGAGATATTTGGATTTCATTCAAACACTGCGACATACATATCCCTTTGGTCGTCAAAGATAATAAAGTGGAGGTTTTTATTTATTTTTTTATTTTTCGTTGGTATTGAAATTTATGCAATTTTTTTCGATTTAATTTATAAAGTGATATTTATAGATTTGTATTTCCAGATTTAAAGTCTTGTATTCAAATTTATTTTATTTTTTTTAAAATATCGTATAAAAGCGATGTTTAAGGACTACAGTCAAAACTTGATGTACGACTCAAGCTATTTTATAAAATGTTTACATATTCGTGTTTTGCATAGAAAAATAATAAAAAAACATGTGTCATATAACATAAACAGAATGACATCAATATCTTCGGCACGGGATTCGCCATTACTTGGGTAAGGTATTTTTTTCACTAATTTAGAACTTTGGTTACCAATGGGATAAATATGTTCCTTGGAAATTTTCATAGAAGGAGTTGCCAAAAAATATCTTTAAAACAATTTTCTTACGAAACATTGAATTTATAAATATTTATTTATAAACTGCTGAAAAAAATTGCAAATTTTTTAGCAGTTTAGGTTCTGTCGTCAAATGATTAACATAAACTTATTATTTTCATTTTGTAGTTAAATTAAAAATTATTGAAACTAAAACCATATTATTATTATTAGGATTAGTGCATATAAAATGCACAAAATATGAAAAACAATACACTCTTGCTAAAATGTGCAACAACAAGTCAATGCCACGCTGTTCTTAATTTGGTGATTCGGAAAATATTCAATATTAGAGATTTCACAAATATAACGCACTTTTTTTTTTTTTTTAAGAAGCAACACTCACTTTTAAAAAAGCAACACTCACTTTCTTTGAAATGGGGATAGTATAGCGGTGAAAGGTGGGGAAAGATAAAATTCTTCAAACATGTAATTGAGCAAAATGATAAGTCTTAGAACAGGTGTTCCTCGCCACCTGATGGAGAGTTGGCGAACTTATTGAAGCTTTTTGGTTTACAGCCCTGATTCATTATTTTACTTCGGTGGGGGTAAGTGCTATAAGAACACCGAAGGCGGGCGCTGCGATACATATGAGGGATAGAAAACTCATATATATTATTTTTCTAAATTGTTGTTGTCGTCACCGGGAATCGAACCCGGGACTATCTGTGTAACAGTCCAACGCGCTACCCGAATATTCGGTTAAAACCGAATACCGGGTATGGTCTAATAGCTGTTTTATATAATCCATGCTTTCCGCAAACAAAAAATGTCAAAAAAAATCCAAACATTTTGTAAAATAAACAAAAATTTGATAATTTTTCGAACGTTGTAGTTTGACAATAATTTCGTATTTTGATGCATAGATTATTATGAGTGTACAAATTTCATAAAAAAATATACACTGTATTTTAGATATCGACAAGAATAAATAAAATAATAAAACTTTTTTAGTTTGATAAAATCAATACAAACAGTCGTGTTTGAAGTTGCAAAGAAAACTATGCGAAAAATTTTATTTTCGAATTTTTTTTTTAAATAAAAATACGGGTTTTTAAGCTTTTTTATTTTAATCGAATAATTCTGCCGAATAGTTCTGCTTTTCGGTGTTAGGGCGAATAGTGAAAACATGCCGAATATACCGTATGCCGAATAGTAACCGAATATTCGTTACATCTCTAGTCTATATCCATTTTAGAAATGCGAAATTTGCATTAAATTATTATTGTTATTTTCTACGACATCAGAATCACAGTCTTATAGTAGTTTTTATGTGAACTGGGCGTTTTCATAAATAAAAATTAATTGAATTTGCATTGTTAAATTTATTTCTTATGTATAAACATAAAATACAAAAACCTCCATCTACTGTATCGGAAGGTGGGAGTCTATTTGCTTCTGGAAACCAATTCATACATCTCAATCGACATTTCTGTTGTTGTCATAGATGTTGAAGAATTGACTAAAATATACAAGAATAAGTAAAGTAATGCGTTAAACATATAAAAAATGCTAAAACTTTGTAGTACAGCAAAAAAAGTGAAAAAATAAGAAAATATAACAAGGTCCACTTAAGGGAACAAACAAAGTACCACATTTGGGAACATTAGGAAAATTAATTTTTTAAATTTTTTTCTTATTTATGATTTTGTTATGAAATCAATTTGTTTTATTTAAATTGTAAATAAAGTTCTTGCTGTTTTGTTAGTAAGATTTTATGTTTACGAAAAATTACTCTTTATATTGGGTTTTTTTTTTTTTTTTTTTTTTGCAAGAACACAATAACTCCAAGAAAAACGTGTGTATTCACATCAAAACTTTTTTTTTAAATAGTGATAACGAAAACTAAACTCGTAGACAGTTGACAGTTTTAATATATTGATGAAACAATGCGAAAATTAACGAAAGTCCACTTTAGGGAACATGCCACAATTGGAAACATTCCCTTACTAAATACGCATGTTTAAAAGTTTTTAATTGTTAATGTAATTTAAAAAAAAAAAATCTGTATTGTCAGCAACATTTATGCTTATAACAGCAAAAAAAAGTTATATATTCAGCAAAAATTTTGTTGAATTTAGCAAATTTGTTGCTAATATTAGCAATTTCTCTGGGAATTTCCTCCCAGCAAAAATGTTGCTGACTTTACAATTTTTTTTTTTAGTGTACTAAAAAGTACGTTTTCTGCAAATTCAGACATTGCGGATAATGTAGTTTTTGGAATTTTCGCCAGGAACAGTATATTCATCAGCTAAGCCATGATTTTGAGAAACTCGGCGCAAACGGAATAGTCTCGTCTTTAACGTGCTTCATAATTCCTGTTGTCAGAAAATTAAAATTTCTGTCCCATTGTCCAATTAAGGAATATTTTTTAAAAATTCTAATACAAACGTGGATTAAATCGGGTCAATAAGAAAAAAAGCCTCTATCTTAATCTGCCAGCCCAAAGCCAAACTTCAAACTTCGAATGAAGGAATCCGCTAAGACTTTTTGGCTTTCTTGATAAAAACTTGGTATAAATGAAGTTTCAACAAGTTTAATGATTTATGCAAATTCTTTATCGCGTTTTGAAGCTAGTTAGTTTTTAAACTAGGCAACAAGGTGGAGGCTACAAGGTCTTATATTAACTGTCCTTTCATTTGATGAAATTTAGATAATAAACTGGAGAAGTATTTTCAAATTTTAATAACTCCCTCAGTACCTGCATATCTTTTTTTTTGTGCCGTGAGCAATTTTTGCCTGTGAACTAGTAGCGGTAAATTCGGTTACTTTTCAATACTCGATATTTTTAATTTGGATACTCGATACTTTTCTGTGTTTAAAAACTAAGATTTATTTAATTTTTTTAAAAAAATCCCTTAAATATTTTCACTTTTGCATGAAATTTATAGTTAAAAACATATTAATTAAAATTATACTTTTCAAACAGCTAGAAATTACTTGATATATATTAAAAATTTTGATTTTTTAATGTTAATTATTTTAGTGGAGTTGCATATTTTTATATTTTTGCTGTCCAAAATACAACTCTAAAAGTATTAAATATACATTTAGAGTATCGGGTAACAAAAGCAAAAAAAAAACATGCAGAAACTAAAAACCGAAAGACAAAACATATAAAAACAACCACTCTATTTCCTCCACCCCTTCGGACATCAACAAAACTTAGTATAGAATATGTACATTAGGGTGGGGCGATTAGTATGGAAGGAAAAAAATCTTAATGGGCGCTTCGCGTTTCTGATTCTTGGGATTGTACTGAGCAAAAAAGTCTACTAGACCATACGTCTACGTTAAAAATTGAGCTTCCACATTTTGACTTTATGGCAAAAAAATTAACCCCTTAAACCCCACCCACAAATATGATTGATGCATTAATCTGCTAGAGAATCTTCCAAAGAAGAGATTTATACCATAATCTTGGATAAGCTCCTCCTACTTCCTGAGATATGTCCATCCCACACATTATTACTTTCACAAAATACGGCTAAAAAGTCAAAATGTGGAAGCTCGTTTTCACCGTAGACGTATGGTCTAGTGGACTTTTTTGCTCAGTACAATCCCAAGAATCAGAAACGCGAAGCGCCCATTAAAATGTTCAAATTGCCAAACCCTAATGTACATCATATAACTATAACTTCATCCAAATTTAAGACATCTAGTTAAAGCGGATCTTAAAATATCGTGTTTTGTAATATATGAAAAATATTAGAAAATTTTAAGAAATATTGGTACATAGTCATTAAAATCATTTTAAAGCTACTTAAATTGTGGTTTTACTACTGCTCACAAATTATTCACTTCACCATGGCAAAAGGCATTGTTTTCCAAAACCGTTATTCAAAAATCTGTATTTCCAAAAACATTTTTTTTTTAATTTTTTAAAAAAAATATGATAATTATTATTATTACTTCCCTACGCCGCACAGTGGAAAATCGTAGAGTAAGACCAGCCCATAATTCATTTTTAAAAAGGTTCGAATTACACCATAATTTTTTTTTTATCGAAAAGCTAAGATGTCGAACTTAATAATTTGAGGAAAATATTTGATGTTTGGTCAATAGTAATAGTCGGAAATAAGGACCGAATTCACATCTTTTTACGACAACTATTTATTACTATAAAAATAAAACATTTTTCAGAGCATATTTTTAATATAATTCACATTACAATTAAGGAGTTTTATACCTTATTGGAAAGGTAATTTGATATAGATTTCGATTTTATAAATAGCGGATCAGGTTTTAGTGAAAACATTCAAAATTTTAGCTCCTGAATGATGTAATGTTGTTTTGGCTGCATGTAAAAACTTTGGTAAGGCTTTTAATTAGGAGCTCGTTTTAGCTCTGCGGTCATATGTAAAAAATTTTAAAGCTTAATATATTAATAAAATACTATAAAAATATTAGCTGCATATTCGTGCATAAACAGAAGTTACATTCAATAATGTTAAAAAACTCAGTTATTTAGATAATTGGAGAAATGAGTTTTGTTAAAGTAGCTTTGCATTGTTATCTCATTTTTTTTTGCTAAATTTAAAAATAAATTTAACAAATTGAGCAAAAAATAAAAATTCAGTTATATAAAAAAAGTTGACTAGTAGGCTATTGATGGAAAGTTTAAGAATAGTCACAAATTATATATGTTTTTTGGTTATACTGTGTTTTTTTTTGTGAAGAGATTATTAAAAATCAGTATTACATTAATTAAAAATTAATAATTTTAAGTGTTCAGTGCGTCAAATAATTGATACTTATATTGAAAGTGGGAGAAATGTACAAAGTATTAACGTTTTTATTGAAAAAAATTATCAACTTTCTGAAGAAAATATAAAATATATAGTAAATGATATAAAAAAAACTGTCATACCAAGTTTTAATAATCGGTGGAAGAAATCAAGCAGATCTTCAAAAATATTTTTTGAAAAAAATGTTGAGTGGTTAAATGGGGACTTTTGCAGAACTTTGCCACTAATAGTGAAACCTTCAAAATGTACGGCGAATCGAGGAAGACCCTGTAACTCTTATGAAACATCATCAAAATCATCAAAGAAACGTAAAAATACTTCTCTATGTAATGATAATGGGTTTCAACATATTTATGGCGCTTATATCCAAGGCTTGCGATCGATGGGAGAATTGGAAGAGGCAAAAATTATTGAACTGCTAAGATCTTCTTCTAAACTTGAAAAGAAGGAGATTCTTAAAAACCTGGAAGATTCCGAAAAGGGTGAATCTTTCGATGAATTAGAGGCGTTAAGTGTATTTATTGACCTTGACCTGACAAAAGCACAATACATATACTTAAGAAATATTATGATGGAAAAAAAATATACTGTTCTTCCTCCATACTATAAAATTCAGGAAGCAAAAAAAAGTTGCTGCCTTCCACCAGCTTTACTACACGTAACAAATACTTATGCTGGAGTTAAGTCTTTACAAGATCTGTTAGATCACACTTCAACCAGGATTTTAATGATTGATGCTGTGGATAATAAAAGCTTAATAAACATAACTCTCTACTGTAAATGGGGTTGTGATGGCTCGTCAGGTCAATCAGAATATAAGCAATCGCTTCCAGAGGAATCTAATCTAATTTCTGATGCAAATCTATTTATAACATCTTTAGTACCAATTAAACTTGTAAGCGAAGAAACAGGTGATATTATTTGGGAAAATCCAGTCTGCTCATCTGTTCGATATTGTCGCCCCATTTCAATAGAACTTTGCAAAGAGACACCCGCAAAAACTAAAGAAGTGGTAGATAATATTGAAACTCAAATAGAGTTATTGTCACCAACTATTATTTCAAAGAACAAAAAAAATGTAGCCGTAAACCATAAACTGTTTCTTACAATGATTGATGGTAAAGTAGCACAAGTTTTAACAAATACTCCATCAAGTGCATCATGTACCATATGCCAAGCGACACCTACTCAAATGAATAATTTAGAGAGAGTAGCTGCAAGACCAGAAGATGAAAATGCGTTTAAGTATGGTTTATCGACCCTCCACGCATGGATAAGATGTATGGAAATGATTTTGCACATTGGTTATAATAGTGAATTCCAAAAATGGTCAGCTTTAACTGAAAATCATAAAGCAATTAAGAAGCTTAAAAAAGCTAATATACAAAAACGTTTTCGTGAAGAGTTGGGATTAATTATTGATAAGCCAAGGCAAGGAAGTGGTAACAGCAATGATGGTAATACCGCTAGAAGATTTTTTTTTAATTTTTCGCGATCTGCTGATATAACTGGAGTAGATGAAGAATTAATAAAAAGGTTTCACATCATTCTTCAAGCTTTATCGTCTGATTTAATAATAGACCCTGGAAAATTTGGCGAATATGCAATGGAAACAGCAAGATTATATATAAAAAATACAACTGGTATCATATGCCATCATCTGTCCACAAAATATTGATACATGGGGAAAGCATTATAAAACATTTTGCAGTGTTGCCTATTGGTCAGCTGTCCGAAGACGCACAAGAGTCGCGCAATAAAGACTACAAAAATTATCGTTTACATCACTCTCGAAAATGTTCGCGATCAGCCACTAACGAAGATGTTTTCAACAGACTTCTTTACACCTCTGATCCATATGTAACAAGTATAAGAAAACCATCTGCCAAACTTGCAAAAGATTTGGATGAAGATACGCTTAAACTGATGAAGTAACCACAAAATAGCGATTTTTAAGAAGAAAATGTCACGGTTAAAATATTATTTAAATATTTAAAGTTACACTATACCTAACAGAATGTTTTTTAAGTTTATTTTTTATTGTATTATTTACTTATTGTAAACAATATACATCGAAAATGTAAATTTTATTTTATAAAATCAAAACCCAGTTAAAAATGGGAAAAGTGCAAATTAATAAAATGTTATTAAGTTAGGTGTGGGTTAAAGTGACATCACATATAGATAAATATGTACATGCAATTTTTCAATAAAAAAATATATATAATTTTATTTAATTACACTATTACCATTTTCAGCCGGGTATGTTATTTTTTTTATTTACTACAATATAAATTAGTTAAAGTTACTATTTTGTACCAAATACATGTACAAGACATCTCCATATGCAAAAAATAAACTTCTTACCTTTTTTCTGAAATAAGTTCTGGTTTAATTTGGCTGATATTTTATAGAATAATAGCAAATACATTTAAGATTATTCGTGCAAAATTTCAGAACTCTATCTCTAAGAACAAAAAAGTTACAGATTTTTGGTCCGATAAGGACTAAAATTTTCCACTGTGCGCCGTGTTGAAGCACTCACCGTATCCTGAGTTATGAATATATATGTGAAAAGATTTTGCTAAAAAGCCTATAACTCGGAAACATGCAGGAGTACCACATAGGTATTTGTAAACGGTATAGAAGAATAATTTATAATTTAAATATAATTTTTTAAAAATTTTAGAAAATCAGTTTTTTTAAATACAGCGTTTTGAACCACGGATTCTGAAAAAATGAATGCATTTTAATGTTAAAAGGTAAAAACCACTCTAGTAGCTTAAACTTTTAAAAATATATGGGCAGTTATGTGTAACTACTTTTGCAAAACTTTTATTTTTTTTTTATTCAATAAATAAGTTTTTTTATGTATTTTTATTTTAAATCTTGTAAGAGCTCCACATATTAATTTGGCAACGACACAGTGGAATAAATCATAACAAACCAATATTTTTATGAATATTTAAAAAAAAAACTGTTTTTATTTTAAATATAGCTTTTTAAACGTTTATTCTTCCTTAAAAAAATTATTTTTCTGCTTATTTTATTTAAAGCGCAGTGGCTTTAAAATGAGGTATCAATGAATCACGTTGCTTTAACCGTTACAAATATATGAATGATTAAGTACGACTATTTTTGTTAAATTTTCAATATTTTTTTTATATTTTAAAACGACATATTTCAACAAAATTAAGAGCTAACAACCCAAAACTTGTACGATGACATATTTACCTTCCATAACAAGTTGGGTTAAAATTGTTGGGGGTAGAGGTCAAAAATGGATATTTTTTGATGTTTTTAAATGGAAAGAATCAAAAGATATTTTGCAAAACATAACAAAATTTTTTTTAAATTATGTTCCCGATGAAAAAGGTTACGATATAGGTATATATAAATAGTTGTATATCTCAGCTGATCCGAAAAATCATATACATAACCTTATCTCATGTAATCCCATGGGATCTATTCTGATATAATTAGATCCCAAGAATGGGTCTAACTTATTTGATCAATTTGATACAATTTGATATACCTGCATACAATTCTTTGGAAATTCGCACTACTATTCCAATTAAAACTGAAATTTTAAATATAAATCAATTGATTGAAAAATTAGAAGTGATTTCAGTTTCTTTTATTTGACTCAAGTTCCTGTTCATTTTGTACCAAAAATGTGGATTTTAGTCAAATATAATACAAAGTCTGCATTTATAATTTTTTTTTTTTTCATAAATTCGACCAAACTCAAGTCGAGACTTGGCTTTTTCTTAACAATCCTACTTATTATATTAAAGACAAATAAATTTTATAGAAAAAAGTTAATTCCACCCGACATATATCGCATATTATGGTTTTTTTCGGAAAAATCCGATTAGGTTCTTTGGGCTATAAAGATTTTGAGCTATTAAATAGATTTTTCGTAAGATTTCTGGGCTTTTCATTTTCTTTTCTAAGATTTTCTAGCTTAAAATGCTTGGTTTACTAATGACATATTATTTATTCTTTTAACTTTGAACTTTTTTTGAAATTATAGTTTTTCTGTCTTATTACTTTTTGCCTTTTTTACAATATTTTTTAAAATACATTGAATTTAGCTTTTTTGTCTTCACTGATAGTTATATAGAAAAGTAAAAGATTTTGTTATTTTTCCTATACATAAATGTGATAGAATTTGTTTGGTTTTGTTGTATTTTATGTACTTATATATAACCATACATGGAAATATATATAATCTCACATATATATAATCTCATGTATGGCATCAAGTTTATACGATGGGAGGAAAAAGATCAAGTTACATATAACCTAAGAATTAGATTTTTTTTCGTAAAAATAAGTATAAGATGATATGTCGTTACATATGGCCACATATATAATTATATGTAATTATATCAAGCTATATATGACCATATATAAACTTTTTTCGTCGGTTTATTACCAAATGAGTAAACTTTCCAACATAAACTAGTTACATCTATCCCACGATGTACACGATAGATACATACTTGAAAAATCGTGTAAATCGAAATAAAAATTTAGCTATTTGCCAACTAAAATTCGAATTTCAGATGGCAAATAGCCATGTAATGTAAATACCGCTGTACTAATAGAATTTGTAAGTTGTTAGCATTAATATACACTTTTCAATTCGGTTGGAACTTTATTTCTCTGTGAGTGTGATTCGAAAAATGGCTTATATCAAAAACTATTTTTTAATATAAATATTTAAAATTTTGTGTTAATTGTGCAAAACGTTTGCACAAATTCACTGTTTTACTTTTAAATTTAAAAAAATTAAAACCAAAAGTTTTTTTTTCGATCTTTTATCATAAATTATGATGTCTGTTTGTTAAACAAAACACCGTGCAATGTTTATTTATTACTCAAAAAACTTTTTTGAGAGTACGGCAAAACTGATTTATGGTCCTAATACTATAGTCAGAAAGTGTTGTTGTTTATTTAATAAACAATAAAAACACAGTGTATTATGACTAGAAATTCTAGCCTATACACGAACAATGTTTATTAGTTAAAAATGTTTTATTATTGATTTGAATTAGTTCTATTCTTCCAATTTTGTTTTTTACTACTCATCGGGTAAATAAAACAATACGGGCAAAGCTATGATCTTTTTCCTTCAAAATTTGAGTAAAAATATTCTACCCCTTTTACATTGGTTCTCTGATGATTTTCAATGACGCGAAATGAAACATGTAAGGACCTGTCTGCTATAAGTTAGCGGGCAAAAACTTTTTTGAGTAATAAATAAACATTGCACGGTTTTTTGTTTAGCAAAAAACAAATGATCTTGAACTTGAATAATCTTGCTCACATCATAAAGTACAAATTAACTTTAGAATTTAATTAAAATTGCTTGAAAAAGTTTAAAATAATTAATTTAAAACGTATACTTTTCAAGTTTTTTTATTAGATTGTTTTGGAAGTATCAAAATCCCAATTCAGGTTTTATGAAGAGTATGGTGCTTGATTAAAATCACTTAAATTTTTTTTATTTGTCAATGTTTAATGTAAATTTGTCAAATATAAAATGAAACTGAAAATGTTTTTTTTATGAAAAAGTGAGAAAAATGTAATAAAAATATGTATTTTAAGCAAAATAAGCAAAAATATGCAATACAAATATGCATTTAAAGTAAAATATGCACTTAATTCGCAAAGAAATTTTGTTCACCCTATTCTCAGACTTGAGGAAAAAACATGCATTTGCATGAAATTCCGGTCCCTTATAATAAAACATGATTTCAATGAACAGAACTGTTCCAGATTTTCGTTTTTTTTATTTCAAGATTTTTTCTATAAGAAAAACAAAACGATTCGTTGGTAAACTAGATGTCATTAAGCACTTAACTAAAATGCATTTAATGTTTATACCGATAAAAAATAAATTGGTGATTAAAATATAACGTGCAGAAATATGAATTTTTGATTTATGTAAATTGATGTCATTGCATTGCTAAAAAGATGTGTCAAAACAATCGAGTAGTATATGGAAGATGACAAAGCAAATTTGTTGTTCTTGTTTTTTCTTTGATATTTTTAATGTTGAAAAACGCTCCTAGGCGAGCACAAAAAATTCTCATTGAGCTTGTGATTTAAAGTAACAAATATCTATAGAAATTCTAAGAACATTGTCCCCAGACGATTTCCGTAGGCAGAAATGAAATCGGGATAAAGACTGATATATAACAAATTAATTTGTTTTGGGCTTTTAATTACTAAAAATCGATTAAATATTTATTCCGATAAAAATAAATATATGTCTAAATTATTTTTCTTTGTTTCAATTCACAGCGTTCTATAAAGATATAAAGACTTAAATTCAATAAAATTTGGATCCATATTGTTTCTGTAAATTAGAATTGGTTCAAAAGATTTTTATAATTTTACCATGTTCATTAGGGTTTTCGGAATTTTGACCTTTCTGTGTAAAAAAAATAATATATATGAAATTTGGTGACAGTCAGAAGAAGAAAAGTCGTGCCGGAAATCGATTGAAAATTAAAACTCTGTTTATATGGGAAAAAATAACTCTTTTTTCAGTTTTTGAAAAAAAAAATTTAATGCAAACTTTAAATTTTTCCCATTTACAAAAAAAAATTTAAAAAAAAAAAACGTATAAATCGATTTAATTCGAGGGCGGAACAATAAGTCCGTGACTTTTCGAACTTACCAAGTAGTTATATGAAATGTACACTGCTCCCATCAAGCACCACCTGTTACAGGACTACTGTCAAATTTTGAGCAAGTTCCGTCATTTACTTTGTGTTTAACAGCTGTTCAAAGCATACAACCTCGAGGATTTATTTAGAAATGGAAAAAGTGAATTTCAACTGCTCTTTAAACATTATTTTTTGCGAAAAAAATCAGCAATCAAAAGAAGGAAAAGCTTGATAAATAATATGGGATTTTGCACTATCGACTTCAATGGTATAAAAGTGATTTACTGACTTTCGTTGTGGTCGCACAAGTACAAATGACACTGAACGTTCTGGACGGCCAATTGAGGGTAATACACCCGAAAATGTCAAAAAATCCACGATATGGTGTTGGCCGATCGAATAGTAAAAGTGCATTTCATATGGCAGTGTGGTTTCGATTTTAAATGATCAGTTGGCTTTAAGAAAGCTGTCTGCAAGATGGGTACATCGTTTGCTCTCAATTGACCATAAACGTAATCGTGCGACAACTTCAAAGGATGGTTTGGAGTTGGTTAACCGCAATTCGAATGAGTTTTTGCGGCGTTTTGTAACTGTGGATGAAACATGGATCCATTTTAACACTGCGGAGACCAAACAGCAGTCTAAACAATGGGTTTCTCCGGGTGAACCGGCTCCGAAGAAGACCAAGGTAAGTTTGTCGGCCAATAAGGTGATGGCAACAGTTTTTTTGGGATGCACTCGGTATAATCCACATCGATTACCTTCAGGGAAAAACAATAAACGGCGAATATTATGCCAACTTATTGGACCGATTTAAAGAGGATTTAAGAAAAAAACGACCCCATATGGCCAAGAAAAACTTCTTTTTCATCAAGATTGGAGAAATGTTGGACTAAAATTGGAGAAACGTTGGACTAAGTGTATTGAGCTGAAAGGAGATTCTGTTGAAAAAAGTTTTTTTTTTTTTTGCAAAAATAAACTGCGTTTCAATCAAAAAGTCACGGACCACGTATCTACATGCCACGATTTGCACGAGCAATTAAAACATCGTGTACAAGTGAAATTGTGTGCAAAGAAACAATCGCTTAAATCGAGGGATGTGTGTATTGTAAATAACACCAATGTACCTTTAAAAAAAGCAAACACAGTCAGCGAAACCAAACAACCAACAAAACCGTATTTGTACAAAAGTATTTTTTGATGTTTTTATAAAATACTGCTGGCTTTTCATAATTATTTAATGCAAAGTTACGACCAACCATAGAATTTTTGTTCTAAAACATATTTAACCCTCTTAACTTTTTCATGATACCATTTTTTGTTTGTTTTCTTTTTCGGGGTTTACTTGGTTTGTTTGATTTTAGAATCTGGTTCGGAGTTTTGTCTAAAAAATTAATAACCATTTTACATTTAAACATCGAGACAACCATAACAAGCGTTAACAAATAACCACTATACAAATAACAAAAGTACAATTACACACAAATACAACTAAACTTGTGTAAACTTATAACCTATACAAACATATAACACTATACTATAATACTTACAGGCTTAATGAATTGCTCTTTATTAAACCTTTAAGCCATGCTGAATTATAATTATGTTTAAAACACAAACAATAATTATGTTTCAGCCAAATGGTTAAAGTATGTATTATGGTTATTTATTTTCTTTAAACTTATTAATATTTATATTAACTTGTTTAGAAATTAACGGATTCGCTTGAAATGTTTTACTTGTGGCGTTTTCGGAGATTTAAAATACAAATCTGGCAATAGATTTTCAAAATGACTGTTCTCTGTGTTATAATTTGCATTTAATTTTTTATTTACTTAATAGTTTTAGAAACGCTGAAGTCGAATGGGGTCGGTGAACTAAAATAATATATCCGGAAATGTTATTTATTTATTTTATTTATTTATTAATTCGGAATTCTATACACAAGACTATTGTCTCTTATTACAGTATATAATTATATATATGAAGGAAAGGCGTTTCATTCGAAATAATACAAAAATAATAATAATATTAACTGAATCGTGAATGATCAAATATTATTAAAATAGTGAAATATAAAGTAGACAAAAGTATAAACAATATAGTTTTACAAAAACATTAATAAAAATAAATATAAAAGTATAAAAGTAATCATCATCATCCAACCAAAGAGCAATTCCATATGAAAACGATCAAAATTGGCAAATTTTTGGACGACCCCTCTCCGATTTTGAAATAAATAGTCTCAATCGATTGCCCAGCAAAAAATAATGTACCTACATATTTTTTATTTTTTTTTATAGTGACTGGTTTAGTGGTGGTGTGCACCACTGTCATGTGACAAAATTGAAGAATTCTTCATAAGGGACCTCATTGAAAGTTGTTTAAAAAAAAAAAATTTAAAAAAAATTGAAGAATTCTTCATAAGGGACCTCATTGAAAGTTGTTTTAAAAAAAAACTACTAAAGCGATCGCAACGAGTGATAGCTCGTTGGAAAGATATTGAATCAGGCTTTAATCGAAAAATAAAATTTTCCTAAGTTTTCTTGTTAAATAATTAAAAATAATTCAATTATAAAAAATATAAAAACAATGAGAACAAGGTGGTCTCTTAAATGCTCTTCTCCTGTCCAAACAAGGAGTCGGGGCATATTTTTTTATTGCTGATTCTTAAAGCAAAAATTATGAGGAATCCAAAAAAAATAAAATTAGCCGGAAAATTTAGGAGCTTCTGTGGAAAATCGGAAAATTTAATTTTCATGGGAAAATTAATTTTCTGAGAAAATTAGGAAAATTTTATTTTTCAATTAAAGCCTGATTCAATACCTTTCCAACGAGCTATCACTCGTTGCGATCGCTTTAGTAGTTTTTTTTAAAACAACTTTCAATGAGGTCCCTTATGAAGAATTCTTCAATTTTGTCACATGACAGTGGTGCACACCACCACTAAACCAGTCACTATAAAAAAAAAAAAATATGTAGGTACATTATTTTTTGCTGGGCAATCGATTGAGACTATTTATTTTAAAATCGGAGAGGGGTCGTCCAAAAGGTGATCGCTTTCATATGGAATTGCTCCAAACATTAATGTTTAAAGTTTAAAATAATTAGTTTGAAAACAAAATAATAATGTTTTTTTTTGAAATATTGTGCATTACTAATAATTTGTATGTTGTATGGGATTGAATTCCAAAGACGGATTGCGTTTATGAAAAACTTCCATGTGGAAACAAGATAACGACGTTTAAGAGGAATGATTCTTTTGCCTCTGGTAGAATTTGAAAATGTTAAACGTTTATATAGATGTTCAGGCTCCTTAGTATAAACCACCTTGTGTAAAAATTTTAAGACTCTAGTTTTAAGTAAATCATCGAACTGGAACCTATAGAGTTTAGTTGTTGTTATTGGTGAAATGGAATCGTATCTTTTCTTCCCATGTACATAACGTGATATATTTTTGAAAACTGAGTTAAGTTTATCTCTGCTTTCAGCATCACATTCAGAAAATAATTCACAACCATACGTTAGGATTGGCATTAGATATGTTTTTGCTATGAGAGTAATTATTTTGACAGGTGTGCATTGTTGCGTTGTCCACAGCGATCTAAACATCGAAAAAGTTCGACCACATGCGTAGTTAACATTGTCAGACCATGTTAGGGTGTTATTAAAAACAATTCCAAGACTTTTTGCTGATTTAACAGTTTTTATGCATTCATTATTTAAATTAACATCGGGTATCATAACAGTTTTATTCGATCGCGATTGAATAACAAGACATTTTGTTTTTTTTTTGGGATTAATTTTAAGTCCATTGGCCGAAGCCCAAATATTAACCCGCTGTAGTTCATCATTAAATATAGTGATGCATTGTTGAATATTTGATACGTTACAGCTAATGTAAAGTTGTACGTCATCGGCATACATACTCACTTTACAGTAATGTAGCTGGTGCGGAAGATCATTTGCGTAAAGGGAGAAAAGAAGAGGGCCTACAATTGATTCTTGTGGAACACCTCTTCTAACAGGAAGTAATTTTGATTTGGCTGAGATACTTTGAACGAACTGATATATATTACCGAGATAAGTCGATAATAAACGTGTGGCCGTTGTAGAAAATTTGAAAATTTTTTCAAGCTCGTAGCATAGTAAATTGTGGTCAACGGTATCGAAAGCTTTTGAGTGATCTAAGAGAACTAAAAAGTTTGTTTTTCTTGCATCAATTTCCATTCTTATATCTTCAGCAACATCTGCCAGTGCAGTTATACAGCTGTGTTTCTTACGAAAGTCGGACTGTCGATTAGTTTAAAGATGGTGTTTGTTTATGAAAAGTGACATTTGGTTATGAATTATTCTTTCGAAAGCTTTGGACAAAAATGGTAAAATTGCAATTGGTCTATGCTCAGTTTTTGTTTTTGGAATTGGAATAATTTTAGAATTTTTCCTTTTTGTGGGAAAACAACTAGTAGTTATTATCCTATTAAATATATGAGTAACGTAGGGCAAAATATGAAGAAGAAGAATTTTGAGAAATTTTGGATGGATTTTGTCTGCTCCGACTGAATTTGATTTAATGGAGATACAACTTTTCAAAACATCAATTTCATTCACACAGTCAAAACTAAATTGGCTAATTAAAGTAATATCATGATTGTTAACGTAATTGTTGTAGAAATTTATGTCAGCTACCACCACAGGAATATTGATAAACTTTTCATTTACAGCATCAGGATCAATGGATACCGGTTCGTTGCTCACATCTTTACCTATGCCAATTTCTCTAATTGTCTGCCATGTTTTTCTAGAGCCCAAGGCTGATGAGAATTTATCAGCGTAAAATTTCGCATTAGCTTGCTTAATAGTTTTACGAGTTTCATTTCTGGCAACACGGTACTCATTATGTAAAATTGTTGTTTTAAAATTTTTCCAACGAGAGTAAGCTAGATCTCTTTTATTAATGCATTGTTGTATTCTTGAAGAAAACCATGGATTTTTCGTTGGCCGTATTATCATTGTTTTCAGTGACACTGATTGATTAAACAAATTCAGTATGTAGCGTCCAATACAAGCTGATCGTTGAATACAAAGCTGGTAATTCACTTTTACAATTCGTTAAATATTACGCAGTAATACATCGAGTAAAATGAATGTCAGTTTTTACGAAAACACCATTTGTAGCTTATTTTTTTTCGAAAACTATTTTCAGTAATACGAAAACAAAATTTAGCTTAGTTATGAAATTTCACGAAACTAACAAAATCATTCGTATCCACTTTTTTCGCAGAATATATGAAAGAGTCTTTTTTATTACGAAACTTAAATAGTAAAAGCTTTTGTTTTCTACGAAACTATCGACAAAAATTTCGTATCATAATTGTTCGTATAATACACACATTTTTATTTAATTTTTCGAAATTAATTATTTGAAATAAACATGTGGATTGAAATTTGAATAATGATATTATTTTTTTTTTTTTATTTTATTTTATTAATTAATAATCATATAATTACAAATTATATACTATTACCCTAACCAAGCACTAGCTACTATGGCCTTCGGCGCGTTGTAGCGAAAACAGACCAGTGCCTCTGTTGGGAATCGAACCCACGACCCCCGCACTGATAAGCCAGCACGCTACCAACTAGCCTACCGGGGCGCACTGATATTATTTTTATTTTATTGAATTACTATATTTAATACAAATTTTTGAACATTACTAACTTCATTGATTTTTATGTTTGTAGTTTTTCGAAGCGTGTTTCAAAAAAATGCTTATGTAATATCGAAGAGTATTCACACTGAAAACAGTTTTGTAGTTGCAACCAAATTGTTTGCAAAACGAATTTTTGTGTTTCCACGTATTAAATTTTAATATTATGGTAACAAACGACAATTACACGGTGCTACAGTGAAAAAAGCTTGGAAAACGACCGAGCGTGGGTTGTAGGTCTTGTTGAGTACATTACAAATTGTGTCAAAAAATTCAGAAACACCCTCAAATTCAGAAGTTATTCTAAAATAACAGTTTTCAGTGATGTTCGTCAACTTATCGACCTGTAACTCAGTCAGTTTTTGTCCGATTTAAATTTTAAAGGGTTTGGAAAGAAAACTGAATACGCTTTAAAATGACGTGCATTTTTTGATACAGTTGTAAGTCATAAGTATTGTTTTTGTTAAGAATATCTACAAAAAAAACGAAAATTATAAACTTTTTTGATTTTTGTATCATTTCATTGCTTATATTAATATGAAAGCTTATAAAAATTTATACCAACGTATAAAGAAAATTTAGTTCTTAACAAAACGAGTTTTTCATTTTCCAAATCGGATGAAAATTGTAAAAGCTATTCAACTTTTCATTAACACCTGTTTTCAGTATAAATAATATTTGTACAGTTTTTAATTTACGTTTGTAAGTCAAAGAAAAGTCTGCAATCCCAAAATTTTTAATTTAGAAAAAGTTTCGTTACTTTTGCAAATATAAACCGATTTTAACAAAAAATATCTCGTTTTTTTTTCTATAGAAAATTGTATTTAAAATACAGTACAAAAAAAGATAGGTTTTCATAGAAAAAAATTAAAATAACTCTTGTTGAATTTGAAAAATTAGAAAAAAATAAAAAAAAATGAGAAACTTTTGATAGACACCTCCCTAATTTCTTGGAATATATATTTTATGAATACATTTCATGAAAGATTAATTTTTTGCCTTTCCAAAACTGTTTAACACTTTGAAATCGGCCAAAAAATGTGTGAGTTAGAGGTACTAAAGTGCTACGACCTACCCTAAAACAGTTTTTTGAAAATAACTCAAAATTTTGAGGGTGTTTTAAAAATTGTTGAAAACGGTTATTGTAGGTCCTCAGCTAGGCTTACAACCCCCCACTAGGTCGGTTTTCAAGTTCTGACAAAAAGTGTTTTTTTTTAGCAGTGTGTTATTTACAAATTTCAAATTTTTGTTGTAACAATTGAATATTTTATATTTTTGAACTGTAATATTCTATAAATAGATTCACATGCGTTCTACAAATTTTATTTTATTAATAAAAAAATGATATGCCGTTTGTCAGGGAAGTACTTTACCTCAAGCCTAAGCGCAATTTAATTTTTTTTTATTAATTTTCAACCTTGAATATTTTCTAGTTTCAAATTTAAATATTTGTCTAAAAAATAGATTTGTATGTGCAATAGCAATTCGGTTGCCAATCTTAATATCTTATTAGAGTTTCCAAAACTATAGAAAAAATGTTATATTTTAAAATTATTTTATTAAAAAAATTTCTTATGTCGCGAACTGGACTCGAACCGGCGACCTTCTACTTGTCAGGCAATTGCTTAACCTCTAGCCTTAATGCAATTTAAATTTGTATTTTCAAATTTCTGCCTTGAATATTTTTTTTTTCAAGTTAAATATTAATATCTAAAAATACATTTGTATGTACAACAGAAATTGGGTTGCTAATCTTAATATTTTATTAGAGCTACCAAAACGCTTAAAAAACTTTATATTATTTTAAAATTGGTAACGGAAACTTATATTTTAGATAGAGTAATAGTTTTTTTTTTGCAAGCGAACCTAATATTCGATTTTAACTGCAAATATTTTATTCAAGGTATAAAATCTCCGAAAAGTTGTTGATTGTTGGTATTGAAGATAATGTAGAAGACAATAGTTTTTCAATATTGATAAGGAAAACCAATAGTTTGAATGATGTGACTGTGTTTTGGTTAATTTTATATATTTTCTGTTTAAAATACAGTTTAATTCTAATTATGAATTTTAAGTACTTACAATTAAAATTATTGACTAATGATGACATTTTTTTGGTTACCATGGAATTCAAACCATGTATAGACTAAAGATATCCGAATTAGGTCAAACTCTGTTAAATCCCTCTCTTCTTTTGCGATGAAGATTTTCTATTGAAATTGTTAAGTTTGAACATTCTCAGAATGTTCGAAATCTCTAAATAAAAGTTAAAACTTTTATCAATAATTATGGTGCACTTGTAAAAGTTTGTCAGTAGAATCTACTTAAAATTACTATTTTGACAATTTTGTAAAATTGCAATATGGCAACCGTGACGTTATAATTTTTATAAAATTAGTAGTATTTCAATAAAAGCCAATCAATAATTATTTTTGGAGTAAAAACGGAATAAATTTTGGAATATTTTTGACTTTGTGTATTTGAAAAATTCATCGTCCCATCGGTCAGATTTTCAAAAAATTATGTATAGTCGATGAACTAATTTTTAGCAGAAAATGAATTTTCATATTTTTTCATGCACATGACAATGAAAAATATAAAACATAAGACTGTTTTACATTTTTTAAATAATTTTTTAAAAAGATCCCATCAAAAACAAAGGTCAAAAATTGATTTTTTCAAGTAATTATTTGGCAACTCTGAATATAAATTTTATACAAGTTTTTTTTTACGATTGTAGTCAAGATGTTAAGTTATTTAAAATTTTTAATTGTCTTTATGCAGTAAAATATGTACCCGAAAAAAAATATGAGTTACTATACACTACGCAATATTCTTATGCTATTGTGCAAAATATTACCAATGTGTATGTCATATTCTAAGATTGTACAATAATTTGGAAAAACTCAAAAGGATGTTGAATCTTATTGCGCAACCAAGAAATGTGAAAAATATTTTATTTGTGTCATTTTGCCCTACACAGTGCAATAAGATGTACAGTACTTTTGCACAAAATGTGGGGGCCACTCTTTTGTTCTGTTGTGGAGGGATATAAATATTGTATAATGTGGCAGTTTTTATATCCCTCCACAACAGAACAAAAAAGTGGCGCCATATTGTGTGCAAATGTATTGCACATCTTATTGCACTGTGTAGGGCAACATGATAATTATGCTGGCAATAATATCGCAAAGTGTGTTTTTAAACATATCTGATGACTTTTTAAAAAAGTTCGCTTTAGACCATACAAAATTTATTAAAGTGTTATTATATAACAACTTTAGTAGCGCTTTTTGCTCTTAACAATTTAAAACACTTGTTATGATCTGTTTCGCTCTTAATTAAATATTATAACATTTTTCGATACAGTATTTTATTTTTCGAAAGAGCGAATTTTCGTACATTTTACAATATACTTTCGTACGCATTCGAATATTTTACATCAACCTCATATGATGAAATATTTCATACAATGTACGTCGATTTTGGTAGTGATTTTTTCGGTGTACTAAGGACTGCAGAATTATTTGTTTGTTTTCGTTTTCATTGTAAACGGTGAAAAGACTGGTAGATGTCTATGTGAGAAGCACCCACGCAGTAGATAATTTAATCAGAGCCCAACACTTAAATCTCAAATCTTACAGAAATTTTTGCTCGGTTTTAATGCATTCCTTCAATAATAAATGAATTGTTTCATAACATGTTCCCAAAGAAATGTTTAATTGAATCAATGAAACATGTTTCATTTAATCAATTTTAATGAATGGCTTCATTGCCCCAATAAAAATTTCATAAATTATATAATTTATTTTTTTTTTTTTGATTAATTCTAGTTCTGGTTTCATGTGTTTAATGAAAATTCATAATTTGCATGAAATCATTGCTTTTATTACAAAACAAAACTGTATTTCTGTATAATCCACTAATAAGCAAAATAAAAAAAAATTCCTGACTTATTACAAACGCACTTATGTCGACTTAAAAAAATCTTTGAAGAATTTTGTAGTCATTTCACACCAACCCTTTATTCACTAAATGATTTGAGACCGCCTCAAATCAATTTATTTAAAAGTTGTGTTAAATTTTGTTTAACAGAAAAATTTATGTCATTTGTAATACGCATCGTTTAACTTCAACGATTATTTTTTTTTAATATGAATATATATATTAGGGTAGGGCGATTTGAACATCTTAATGGGCGCTTCGCGTTTCTGATTCTTGGGATTCTACTGAACAAAAAAGTCCACTAAACCATTCGTCTACGGTGAAAATCGAGCTTCCACATTTTGACTTTTTAGCCGTATTTTGTGAAAGTAATAATGTATGGGATGGACATATCTCAGGAAGTAGGAGGAGCTTATCCAAGATTATGATATCAATCTCTTTTCTGGAAGATTCTCTAGGAGATTAATGCATTAGTCATACTTGCGGGTGGGGTTTAAGGGGTTAATTGTTAATTTCAAAATAGGGCTTTTTTGCCGTATTTTGTGAAAGTAACATTGTGTAAGATGGACATATCTCAGGATGTAGGAGGAGATTATCCAAGATTATGGTATCAATCTCTTCTTTGGAAGATTCTCTAGCAGATTAATGCAATCATATTTGTGGGTGGGGTTTAAGGGGTTAATTTTTAATTTCAAAATAGGGCTTTTTTGCCGTAAAGTCAAAATGTGGAAGCTCGATTTTCACCGTAGACGTATGGTCTAGTGCAGTCATGTCAAACTCACCTTTGGCGGGCCGCATGTGGCCCGCGAGATGATTCTTTGCGGCCCGCGACATGATTCTTAAATTATTGTTTAGCTTGTACACTTTTCAGCAGTGTTCGAAAAAAACGGTACCTTAACGTATGTTACATCTAAAAGCCAGAAACTATTTTTCTTTTATTGGTTTTGTTTTTGTACTCATCACAAATGACAACCGCTAAAGCTGTTATGACACTGTATAGTTTTTGTATAGTTTCAAGATGTATTGGGAGAAAGAAACAACATTAATGTGCGAATGAAACATATATACAATTTGTAAACAAACAGTTTTTTTTAAACTGACAGTTCCAAAAAGAAACTGACAACAAACTTATTTGCCTGTGAGAAATGTCAAGATAAAGTTCAAAATTTTCGTTTGCACTTTTGACAGATATCCCAATTTTTCGCTGATTTATCGATAACAAAAGTATTTGTTTTGACATTTACTACAATTTGGCACTATGTGTTCGTACTCTTTACACTAGTTAAAAAATTGAGTAACAATATATTTGTACTGCTTTAATTTAGATTGTCAATACAAAAACTATACAGTGTCATACGGGCTTAAGGTCGTCAAGTGATGAAGATAAAAACGAAAATAACGTTGTGTATTTGAATAACAAAGCTCATTGATGAAGAGTTATTAGAAGTAACTCCAATGCATGGTACAACAACTGGTGATGATATTTTCGAAGTACTTATGATTGCTATTAAAAAATATGATCTTCCAATGAATAACTTGGTATCTTTGGCAACTGATGGGGCCCCCTCTATGACGGGAGCTACACGTGGTGTCGTTGGTAGACTAAAATATTATGTTAAAACCCAACATAATATATCTTTTCAACACTTCATATTGCATTATCCACCAGCAAGTCTTATGTTCAAAAGTAATTAAAATTGATGATGTATTTAAAAAAGTTGATAAGATTGTTAATTTTATTCGAGCACGCGGATTAAACCATCGTGAATTTACGTCCTTGCTGAAAGATGTGGAATCTGAATATGCAGATTTGCAATATTTTACTGAAGTTCGCTGGCTTTTGAGCCATAAAGTTTTAAGCAGATTTTTACAACTGTTAGACGAAATTGTACTTTTTTTAGTAGTTAAAGATTATGACTGCTCTGAACTGAAAGACGTTAAGTGGATAAAAAATTTGGCTTTCACAGTTAAAATTACTGGCCATCTCAGTCAGCTCAATATTAACCTTCAGGGTAAAAATATGAGTATAACTTCACTGTATGATCAAATAAATTCATTCAAACAAAAGATATCCCTGTGGAAAATACAAATAATAAAAGAAAATTTATCAAATTTTTCTAGTTGTAGGACTCTTTTGCTTAAACATCCAGAATTAAAATTTGACAAATACGAGCAAAAACTGAACATGTTGGAAAAAGATTTTGAAAAGAGGTTTTCGGATTTTCAAAGTAGCAAGTCTGATTTCAACATTTTTTGCTCGCCGATGTCTGTTGGCATTGAAAATATTGACGAAAATTTGCAAATGGAGTTTATAGAACTACAATGCGATACCTTATTGAACCAGAAATATAAGGAAGTTGGAATACAAGAATTTTACGGGTACTTATCTGCAGACCGTTTTCCAGGAATTCGACATTTTGAATTTTGCATATTATCCATGTTTGGTAGCACGTATATTTGTGAACAATTTTTTTCTCAGATGAAGATTAATAAAAATGCGCAACGAACCAGATTGACCAAAGAACATTTAGCATCGCTATTAAGAATTACATCAAGCCAAAAATTAATACCAAATTTTGATTATTTGAAAAATGAGACGCGATGCATTATATCTAGCAAAAAATAATTTATATTCTTATTAATAAATATATTTCTATGAAAACATTTTTGTTTTATTTATGGTAACTTTATATTCAATAAACACTCGAAATTTGAGTTTTTAATAAAACTAAATACATGCGGCCCGCAATAGGTTTTGTACTACAATATTCGAAAAATTTGGCCCGTATGCCGAAATGAGTTTGACATGCCTGGTCTAGTGGACTTTTTTGCTCAGTACAATCCCCAGATTTTTTTCCTTCCATACTAATCGCCCTACCCTAATATATATTCTATATACGAAAAAACTCAAGAAATTACACGTTTTTTTTATATAACAAGTTAACATTTTTATTGAAAAATGTTCGACAAATTTTCATTGGTTTAATGCATTTTTTTATAAAATTAAAAAAAAAATCGTAAAAATCTTAATGAACAAATTAACATCATTAATGAGTATTAATTACGTTAATGGAAGTATTTACTAAATCAATGAATTCATTTTAATGAAATCGATTAATTAATACTATAAAGGAAAATTCTATCTGCGTGGAAAGGGCTTTGAGTGAAGTTGGCACAATTGGAGATGTTTTTCACTACAGCATCTTTCGTTGAAGTTGAAAAAAACCTGAATATATCAACGATCATTTTTCGCTAGGATACCCAGTGTAGAAACGGTAATGACATATCATTACTTTCCGAACTACCAGTAATAACACCAGTTTACTGTCTGCATAACTTCAAGACAAATAATAAGGACTTACTAGGAACTAGTTAATTTTCCCATTACTTTAATGCAAAAAGTAAAGCGTTACCCATAAGTATTTATTTTTATCAATATATTAAAAATATAAAGTAATGATCTCAAAAGTTTTTGAAAATCTGTTTTGATACTCGTTATTTGTTTGCTTATAGTAAGTACATACATAACTACATATTTTTGATTTTTTGTAAGCTGGAAAGTAATGACATTTTGTGCATGATTATAAGATGTTGAGATAGCCCATATAATAGAGCAGTGGATTGCCAACATATAGTCCCGGGTTCGAATACAGTGTGGCAACATTTTATTTAAAAAGGGTTTCTCATACAAAATATTTTTTTTTATGAAATTAATTTTTTTTTTCAAAATGTGTTTTTAGACTCATTACTTTTGTATATACTAGTAAGCATACAGGTAACCATATATTTTTTTGATTTTTCGTACGTAATTTTTTTAACGCGAAATCTCCTTATAGATGGAATAAGATTTGTAATGATAATTGTAAATACATGCATAGGGTGACCATTTTTTTATTGACTTGATGTCCCGAATTCTAGATCGTATATTTTTATATAACGTCATATTTGATTGGATTACTTTTTTCGAGTTCTAAATTCAATATACAATTGAAGGGCTTAGTGCAAAAACTTGATACGCCACAAAATTAAAATAATGAAATAATCGCCTTCAAAGTTTAAAAACAATGTAGAAAATAAGGCTTTAACTAAACCAGACTGTAAGCATACATAATAGGTGCTTAAGGAAGTCTCCCATCACTTACCCGTTCATGGATGATAGAAATCCATCGGAAACCGCTTTAAAAAAAAAAAGTGTTGCTTACCAAGTTATTGCACAAAGATAAGTAAAGAAGTTCATAGTCTGAAAAATGGTAGCAAATTAGATGGTATTTCTTGATACTTGATACTTGTGAAAAGTGCCAAAATGGACTTCTATTACATGACCTTATTCGGAAGACTATAAGACAGTAAAAACCAATTTATTAAGTCAATGTGGCTTATCAAGTTTTTGCAGAAATTTTATTTAGAATTTTTTAATTTTGAAGAAATTATATCTGTATTTCAGGCATTTAGTGCTGTAGAAACTTGTAATAAATGACAAAATATTTTAGCACTTATTACAAGTATCTGTTGCTCGAAAATCCTGCAAAATAGCAACTATATCCTCAAATTAAAAAAATCTTAAAGAGAATTTCTGCAATAATTTGATAAGCCACGCGGATTCGAAAAAATGGGTTTCACTGCCTTATAGTCTTAAAGCGATGGACATGTAATAGAAGACACCTCTTGGAACTTATTACAAGTATCTAGAATATAAAAGTCCAGAAAAACAGCGACTTTTTCTTAAAAATAAGAAAATCTTAAAGAAAATTTCTACAAAAACATGATAAGCCACATTGATTTTAAAGAAATGGTTTTCAATGACTTCTAGACAGCTGTAACGCAAGATGTTCGAGCTATAAGTGACAGTATTTGTCTTCTATTACATATCCTTCGGTGGAAGTCTAGAAGAGTGTACAAACCATTTTATTACATCAATATGGCTTATCAAATTTTTGCACAAATTTTATTTGGTATTATTTAATTTTAAAGACTAGGTAGCTTTTTTGGAGGATTTTCATTATACATATATATACTTGCTTTAAGTGCAAAGATGTGTCTTCTATTTCATGTCCATTGCTGGGAGACTAATATACAGTAAAACCCATTTTGTTAAATTAATGTGGCTTATCAAGTTGTTGCAGACATTTTATTTAGAATATTTTTATTTTAAAGAATAGATAGCTGATTTGACAGATTTTCGTGATAAATATACTTGTTGTAAGTGCAAAGATGTGGCTTCTTTTATATGTTCCTTGCTGGGAGACTAGAAGACAGTAAAAAACATTTTATTAAATTAATGTGTCTTATCAAGTTGTTGCAGAAATTTTATTTAGAATTTAAAATAACTTGATAAGCCACAAAGGTTAAAATAAATCATACATCGATGGTTTCTTAAATGATTAGATCATATGTTGGAAAATAATCTTTATCTACCATACTTCAATCAATATATTTACAAAAAAATTCAAGTTTGCTTTTATTTTCTTCAGAGTTAATCTTTTTGTTCAGAAGTGTATCTTATTGGTGTGGCATATCATGTTCTTGCGTAAAAAAATATTGAAATATAGTCGAATTGTAAAAAGTAACATTTGCTCTAGATCTGAAAGTATTTGGTATATAGCTTAAATCATTTAAGTGGATATTGATACCACGTTAGGTAATGCAATGAACACATAAAATCATTTTTTGAAAACGTGTGGCTTATCATATTTTTGCACTAAGCCCTTCAATTATATAGTGATCGAGATGCGATAATGTGCATTAGACACTCCAGTTTTAAAATTTGTCTCCAGAGTTGGTCACAGTTTAAGGTTGATAATGTCCCGTTTTTGAGACTGGCTCAAAAGTAAGATAAATCTCGATGTTGAATTTAAATTTTAATCAATTACTAGCTTTAAATTTATGGAATTCATTTAACAGAATTTTAAATTAAATCACATATATTTGGTATATAAATAACTTGCATGTTATCTTATAATGTGCTTAACGAAGAATGCTTTGTTTCATGTCTAATTTAAACTTAATTTTATAGAATACACAACTTACAATAAACTAAAACAAAAATAGTTTACCCACATTAAATACTTAGTTTTGTTAACTTTTAACATCATACAAATACTCATGCATACATATGTATGTACACATACACATTCATTCATATTAAAAACACAGCCAAACGTATAGAATCTCTCGTAATTTAACGTATTTAGATCATCTCAAACGTGAGTTAACTAACAATTACATTCAAAATGTATGTTTGTATACACGTTAGGATAATACTTAAAATGCATACATATAGAATCGTAAATACTTACAATTATATATCGGTAATGTCATGAAAGATTGTCCAAAATTTGGAAATATTAACCATGAAACTCCAGAAACCTGAATGTTGCAGTTTCTCTTAAAAAAAAAATATAAAACTTTTTTCATTTAACTTTTTAATGGAAAAATATTCAAAACGTGTATAAACACATTGGACTTGAATTTTTCATCAATGAAATTCTCAGTGTAGACCTGTGCGGGAAGTTTATTCCTAAAATAAATTTTCCCTGTAATACGCATTGCAATCCAACGAATAGTCGAAAACAAACGGATTCCTAGTGGGATAAATAACAAAATTTTTTGAAATAATTCGTCATTTCTTACTTAGTAGTACGATTGCAATGAAATTTGGAAATGCATAAGTGACGTAATATCGAGCTTAAATTTTGATTTTGAGTACCTTTTAAGTCAAAAATGCGAAATTTATGTCCGATTTTATGATTTCCTGTAAGCAATCCCACAATATTTATTATTACAATTATTACCGGATGTAAACATTAAAATAACTTGATTAGTTGAAATTTTATAGAGCAGCAAATACATGGGTTACTAATATAAGGCTCTGAACTATACTCTTTCTTGGTGCCGGGAAAAGGGCTTGTCTGTCAACCCGTCGAAGACAATCCTGGTACCATTTAAGAATAGGAGGAAACTTAACCTGACAATGCCTGTCCTTGATGGGGCCACGGGGGGCTTTTCCAGTAGTGTTAAGTACCTCGGCGTGACTCTTGACAGATCCCTTACCTGGAATGAACATCTTGACTATGTCTCCAAGAAGGCCACAAGGGCATATTATGCCTGCCAAAGGCTTTTTGGTAAGACATGGGGTCTAAGGCCGCAGATGGTCTACTGGTCGTTTAACACCATTGTTAAACCTATGATCACCTATGCTGCCCTGGCATGGTGGCCAAAGGTTGAACAGGTAGGGGCAAGGGATGTTCTCAATAGGATCTACCGTCTTATGTGTATTGGCATAACGGGGGCAGGCGGAACCTGCACGACGGATGCCATGGGGGTTAAGCTGGGGATACCACCATTGCATATTTCTGTAATGGAGGCTGCCTGCATAGGATCCTCCAGACTTAGAGAATTCGGTGACATGAGGGGAGGTGATCTAAGGGGTCACATGAGGATCGCTAGAATCCTAATTGATGACCCGATTACAAAGGTTACGGATAGGAGGTCACCGGAGTACATCTTTGATAGGAACTTTAAAGTGATGCTGTTCGACAGGGCCATGTGGACCAACAGATCCTGGGAGCCAGAGCGGGGTTCTCAGATATGGTTCACAGATGGCTCAAAGCATGCGAATGGTGACACTGGTGCGGGTGTCTATGGACCAGGTTTCCAACGGGCCTTACCCATGGGTAGATACCCCTCAATTTTTCAGGCAGAGATTTTTGCTATCTGTGTCTGCGCGGAGGAGTGTCTACGAAGGGGCACTATTAGATCTCGTATCTACATTCTTTCCGACAGTCAGGCGGCATTAAGGGCTTTAATGTCCTATGAGGTGTCATATGGTCTGGTCATGGAATGCATTCTGGCTCTTAACCGACTTGGCAGGCGCAACTCGCTTACCTTGGGGTGGGTTCCTGGTCACGAGGGGCATGAGGGCAACGAGAGGGCAGATTGTCTTGCTAATTGCGGGGCCCGAAGGCCCTTTATTGGCCCTGAACCATTCTGTGGTATACCTTTGGGGTATGTTAGGGAGAAGCTCGGGTCGTGGAGGGAGTCAGAATTCTCTCTCTATTGGGAAAACTCTCTTGGCCAACGACAGGCTAAGAGATTGATTTCTTTTTCCAGTGCAGGATCGAGGAGACTCTTGTCCCTCGGGAGGGGTGACTTGAGAACCCTGGTGTCTTACCTCACTGGACACTGCAATCTCAGATACCACCTGCTCAAAAGGGGTCTTTTGGACACGGATGAGTGTAGGTTTTGCGAACTGGTAGCTGAGACATCAGAGCATGTTCTTTGCGAATGTCCGAGGCTATGTGAAAGGCGTGCCAAGTTTCTTGGCAATCGCTTTGTCTCCCCTTCGGACATTATGAAGATTTTGCCTAATAGGATTATTGGCTTTATAGGTAGCTTGAATCTTTAGGGTAACTTTAGGCAGCACAAAAGACCTAAGTTGGTCGCGGTGCATAGTGCCATATAATCTAATCTAATCTACTAATATAAGGGCCATTATTACAACTTGTCAATATCTAAAGTTCGGATGTTATATGACAGATTATTAGTTTTTCGTTATTATAAGTATACTTTAAGCTAAAAGTGACCGATAAGCTAAAGGGAAGATATTGTTGCCTTTAACTTTTAACGTAAGGTTTATGTGTTTAAAGTTGCCACAACAAATAAATAAAAGTACGTTGCCATTACGTATTTTTATAAACCAATTCATTTGGTAAAAAATAATCGGTTTTTCCTTTGGTGCTGCCACATTATCAAAAATATTAATTTGTAATAACGAAAAACATTATAGCTCACTTTATTCCTCACTTTAGCTAAAGTTACGTTTTACTAACATTTACTTTAAAGGCAAGTTGTAATAATGGCCCTAAAACGGACCTAAGGTGTTATAAATAGTAAGAGTATAAAATGGGGTGAAGTAGTTCATACACCGATTTAAAAAACTAAGGCACTTGACAACTGAAAAACATGCTCATTCCAACGAACATCGCATAGAATTGTCATGCCCAGAGCATCAAAAGTTTCTGATTCCTCAATATGTATACCACCCATATGCACAGATGGCACCGTTGCACACTGTCACAAGCTTAGACAAAAATTATTTAAAGTCGATGTAGGAATTTTTATTTTTTCTTTAATTTTTGTTATAGAAACCTCTTCTATTAGTTCATATGTAAAATATTATCTAAAGGTTTTGTGTAGTTCTTGAATTATTGTAGTTCAAAATTAAGGTTTTCATGCAACATGGTAGAATTAGGCGAAAAACCACAAATTTTACATGTGTTTGTTTTAGTTAAAATTCAAATATATTTTGGTAACGGCTGATATATTTGTAATAGAATTATAAACCAGGTAGGTATTTCTAATTGTAACACTGTTATTGTTTACAAATATAAATCGTACGCGAAATTCCGTTATCCAAATGACAGTTCTTTAATAAAGTCAGGATTTTGATATATAATATATAAGTAGATTTGAAACTGAGTTGAGTAACTGGTTAGATATTGCGATATTTAGTGAAGACATTTGCTTTGTAAGTTTTCTTAAGATCTTCGACTTTTTTAATTAAATTCTATTAGGTGTCCAGAGTTAGGCAGACAAGGTAACGGAACTGATCGTCTTTAACTTGGTAAAGTCCAGAACCAATCCTTGCTCTTGTAACTAAGAAGATTCACGACCTCCGACCCTCCGGGGCAGTTGGACACCGGGCAATGATATTATAGCACCCGCTATGATATTAGCAAATGTGAACAACGTTTCATCTGTTATTGGGCCAACCCGACATATTCGGGGATTAGGGTCAAGCAGATTACTGCACTATTATGGCTGGATAGTGCAATAGGGATGGTAGCGGAAGAACCATTAAAAGTCAACGGTAGCGCCCAAAAGCTTCCAGGAAGCCTACGCCTGTTCTTAGTCAAAAAGGAGTGTCAAGCTCCACTAAGATCTTCTTTGTCCTTACATGCATCGAAGAAATCCTGGCAAACTAGTCAACAAAAACATGAATAAAACGCAAACAGAAAATAATAATCTCTCAGGAGGTCACAGACGTTTGTCAAATCCTCCCGCTTTGGCGGCAAGCTCCACGTGTCTGGGAGGGAGCAATTCATGTTTAGACAGTATTTTAGAAACCTCTTGAGGCCCTATGCTCCACAGGGAGTTAAGTGGAAATGAAGAAGAAGGAAGCCAGTACAAGCACCGGTAGTGGTCTGCGAATTGTTTGTTATGAGGATGCATCACAACGAACGAAAAAAGGCGAATCGAAGAGATTGTTGAGTCCACTTTAGCTGATGCTCTTTATTTTTAACGATGCATGTGAGGTTAGCGGGAGCTTGATATGCATTGGATAAAGAGTAAAATGTGCATACAAAGCAAAAATATTTGGTTGCAAAAGTGCTTTTAATTAAGTATTGCCATCAATGAATTTAACATAGGCTTGTCATAAAGAGAAATCATTTCGATTTAATTTTTTGGCTGTTCAGTATCAAGAATACATTTTTTAAATGCTAGTTACACAAATAAATTTCCTTGGAAGTTACACAAATAAATTTCCTTAAGTTTCATATTATAACACTTATATTGCAAATTTCAAGAAAAATTATAATAAGCTTCCAAAAAGTTAATTAGGGAAAAGAACATCCAAATAATACAATTGGAATGATTGCACACTTTTGGCAATCCTATGTTGAAGTCATCGATGAAAATGGGTAGTTACAAATTTAACCCATTATAAGTAATTTGTGTGTCAAATTAAATAAGGAAATTAAATTTGTTTGCTCTTTTTTTTACTTTTTTGAAAAAGGATATTTTCTAGGTTTGGACGTAGCATTAGAAATATTAAAGCTTATTTCTGTACAAAATTTGGCCTCTAAGATTTCAGGAAGAACAACAATCCTTGGACTTAAAATTACAAAATTGTAGGTTTGATTATATTTTTTATTTTTGGCCACTCGTTATATGAAATCACGAAACTGTTCGTTGGCCCCTCAGCCCAATAGGACAACATACAATATTTTGTTCTAAAACGAATCTATACACACAACCCTACTCAGAGATTGTAGGTCCTGATAAAGTATCTGCCTCTTGCCCCAAAATCAACAAGGCTTAAAGTACGATCGAAAGAAAATGAATTAGAAATGTTGCCGTTATCTGCGAATGAGTAGATAGGGTTGAAACTTTGACCAAGAAGATCACAAATAAAGATAAGAAAAAGAGAAAAAGAAAGAACAGAATCTTGCCGGACCTCTAAATTTAGCTGAAACTCATTCAATGAGCGCAACAAAATGCCTTCTTTAATTGCTTTATCGTGTGCTTGAAGGCTAAGAGGTATTTTATTATTATTTTATTACATTTTTATAAACACTTATACTTAATTAGTATAATATTTAAGAAAAATGCTATGCCAACGGATGCTCATTAAATAAAATAGAAATTTCATTTAAATCAAACAAGATAAATGTGTACACTAAGAATACTATGTAGGTAAAGACAACTGCAAATGTAGTTAAAAACAAATGAAATTTCACTTAATTAAAGGACGACTTACATTTCAGTAAATTCAAGTAACATTGACATTTGTTTTTTAATGTTTGAAAATTTAAACACAATTGTATTAAAAATTACCCACATATGTAATAAAAAATAAATAATCATTAATTTTTTGAATAACAAACAATAACTGTTTAAAGGAATGTAAAATCACATTTTTAAAGCAGAAGTTCCTGAGTGTATTAAATTATCACTTTAATATTGTCATTTGTCATTTTAATGTCCACAAGTTTGAATATGTGTTGTCCTTAAGTATGCTATTCTAATACAGATCAATATGAGAACAATTCGAAAACAGATGTCCAATTGTAGTCGGAGTGAATACACAAAATTGGCATTGACCCAATAAATTACTGTTAATAAATTGAGTGTAAGAAATTTTCGTATGGCCGAGTCTTAGGTGTATTATTTTGATCTGGTTATTATCGCTATTTCTAAAAATTTTAGCAGCTTTTAGTTTGTTTGTGTTACTTCATTTATACCAATTGTTGGTCAATGTCTAATTACTAAGCTTTCTTTCCACAAATTTGGCTTTTTCTAAGTTTTTAATGTCGTTCGATGAAAAGTTTGTAGTTGTATTCAGAGGTGCAGATAATACAGTCTTGGCACATTCGTCTGCAATTTTATTATATTTCATTCATATGAACCTTATTTGTGGTTGTAGCTCAGTATTAATCTGTCGACTCATGTTGGGGTACAATTGATAATTATTGAGATTTCGCATTGTGTCTATGAGCTATTTTGAAAGCATACAAATATAGTTAATGCTTACCAAATCGAATATATTTTTTGCTTGGTAGTACCAACGCCAATAGCAATAAACTTTGAAATATACACAATTTTTAGTTTAGTTTTAGTTAAAACATCTTTTAAGCGGCTTCAAAAGCTTCGGAATTTAAAATAATATTATATTAGGTCTTCCAAATCTGACTCAATGTCAGATTTGGATGATCTTTCAACGAATGGTCAACATATATTTAAGTTTATATCGTACTTATGTCGGTGTTGTTATATTTTATTTAGTTGTGTGTAGTTTATATTCAGAGAATATAAAAAATATATTTTACATCTTTCATGAAAATAAATATACATATCCCAGGAAAAAATGTTTGCAACTGCGATCTAAAAGAGGTTTGCTTTTACAATAAAGAAAAAATTAAATTTTCAAATAATCTGTATCCTTTACACACAAATCGTAAAAGATTAAATTTTAATTGCGTATAACATTACGTGTAACATAACATATAGAACCTAAAAAAACGCAAACTGCTGTACATCATTCCTCCAAATTTCGTAAAAAAAAAATTTGCACGCAATAGATGAGCGAAGTGAAATCGGTTTAATAAGCTATTTTTGTAAAACAAATGAAGTTAAAAAAAAATGAGCATAAGAAAACAAAACTTAGGTTATCGTTGTTTAACATAATTTAATTTTTAATTTCACATTATTATCAATTGTCAGTTAGCCCTCCAATGGATATGTCATCAGATCATTCGCCAACATTCCTTAAACTGTTCACTGGGACTCAAATAACGCCGTTCCCCGGCCTTAAAAAACGAATTTAGCTTATGTCAAACGAAGTTACGAAATTTCGTTGCAGAATAATAATGAGTGTGCTCTTAAAAACTATCTAAATAACTTAGATCCAACCGGGAAAACGGATTAGACCTTGTGAAAACCTGTGAGGAAAATTTACTGTGCTAGACTCAAAACAAAAGTTAGGAAGTTCAGCAAAAAATTTTGCTGAGTCAGCAAATTTTTAGTCAGGAGGGTGATTGCAAAAAAATTACTAATATCAGCAAAATTAGTAGATTCAGCAAAAAATGTAGCTAACACTTGATTAAAAATTAAAAAAAAACATTGCTAAGAGTTAACAAAATTTTTGCTCACTATTAGTAGACTAAAAAAAAAATAGAAAAATTTGTAGAAAAATTATACTTTAGTTAATTTATTTGCTGAAAATCAAAAACATTTTTTTTTGTGATTCTCTTAAAAATAATTTACAATACGTTACGAAATATAAAAATCTTCATACTATAGATAGATAACTCTAGATAACTCTAGAAACAAAACGAAAAATAACAAGATCTGACCTATACAACCCTTTTTTGCAATAAGAAAAATAAAACATAAAAAATTACCTAAGATGTGTGTCGTTGTGTTTAGCTTTAGTCTGTCTACCTGAAAGTATATTTGCTTGCAATTTGATCACACTACACTCAAAAAAAAAATGAGTTAGTTAAACATCTTGTAAATCAGGAATAATATTTTTCATCAATTTATTAATTTTTTTTAAAGAACTAACACTCAGGAAATTCTCCCTATAAATTATTGTGTTGCTTTCTTTGGAAGGGGGATAGTAGAGAGGTGAAAGGTGTGGATAGATGAAGGACTTAAAACATGCCAACACTGAAATTGCGCGAGATGATAAGTCTTAGAAAAGTTGTTGCTCGCCACCTGATGGAGATTTGGCAACCTTATTGAAGCTTTTTAATTCATAGTATTGATTCATTATTTGACTTCGGTGGGGTTAAATGCTATGGAAATACCGAAGGCGGGCACTGCGATACGTATGAGGGATAGAAAACTCATATACATATATTATTTTTCTAAATTGTTGTTGTCGTTACTGCGTGTCAAACACGGGACCATCTCTGCAAAAGTCCAACTCGCTGACAATTACACCATAAATAAAAGACAAAATAAAATATTTCAATTTAATAAACACTTATTTTGATTTTGTAAACTAAATGTTTATTGTGATTAGTAATGAAGTGTTGTCAAATTGCAAGCAAATATACGTTCAGGTCGACAGAATAAAGCAAAAGACAGGAATATACATCTTATGTAGTTTCTTATGTTTCCTTTCTCTTATTGCAAAAAAGGAGTACATATGTCATATTTTGTTATTTTTGAGTTTAATATCTAGAATTATTCACAGCATTTACCTTCCTTTAAAAGATCTTATCATTTAGGCAACCATTGATGTAAGTAGTTGAAAACAAATTCACAAAAATATGTTTATAGTTTTCAGCAAATAATTATTTACAAAAATTATACTTTAGTTAATTTATAAATTAACTAAAGTATAATTTTTGTACAAATGTTTTGAGTTTTTTTAGTTAACTAATATTAAGCAAAAGTTTTGTTAACTTTTAGCAAGGGTTTTTTAATTTTGTATCCACTAAGTGTTCGCAAAAGTTTTATTGAATCTACTAATGTTGTTTCTAACTTAATTTCTCGCTGAGTTTAAGCAAAAGATTTTGCTGCAATTTTTTGCAAGCACTCTCCTGACTAAAATTTTGCTGACTCAGCAAAAGTGTTTGCTGACTTTACTAACTTTTTTTTTGAGTGTACATTATTATGCAATATTCATCTTAATTACTTTTGTTCTTTATTTTATCAATAAAATATTTTGTTTTTTTTCAGATTTTGTATTAAATTACGTAATGTAAACGATGTGGAAGTCATAACGTTTTTATATATATTGTATTTCAAACAATCACAAAACAGTAGATTTAAATTTCAGCAAAATAAATTAAAGTAAACATTTTATACTAAGAATTTTATTATTTTTTTTTCTACTAAGCTCCAACAAAAAAAAAAATGGTGATTTCAACAAGTCGATTTTTAATTTGCATTGAACTAAGTGTCATTAAAAAAATGTTCTTAAATTCCCATTTTTTTTTTTTGCTTAAAACCAGCTCACTGATGTTAAGCAAAACACTTTTGCAGATATTAGCAATTTTTCTGCAAGGATCCTATCAGCAAAAATTTTGCAGACTCAACTAACTTCACGGACTTTGTTTTTGAGTGTACACCATTAAAATCAGCGTATCTGAAGTATACACAATTGGATGTCTTAACCAGGTTAATTTTTAAATGTTGCGATTTAGTCCTCTTATATCAATAACTCAATTTAAATTTATTTGCAAAAGTTTTTTTATTATTAAATTAATAACTGCTAAAAGTTTTAGTAAATTATTTAAAAGTTTTACTTTTGAATAACGATAGTATTGTACTTTTACAATAATTTGCATCAATAATTTCATCAATTGTTTGTAGTAATTTTTTCAGTTCTACAAAAATATGTAGTTTCTGTTGTTTTAACTGTATTTGCGGTTGTTTTAACTACATTTGTCAATTCATATTTAGCATTTAAAAATAACTTATTATTGTAGTTGATTAAGTGCAACTGAAATGTAGCTTTTCTGACTGTTATTTACAGTTGATTTTAATTTTATATGTGTACATTTACTGCTCAGTTTAATAAGTTTTATCTACCTCAGTCCTTTATTAAGATGTGATGTTAAAGTTCATGTTTTTACATGTTGAATAGGTAACGTGTGGAATTTTAGATTAAGAACTTTTTGTGAATATTTTATTTCAGTTTTCTTAAAAAAATGTTAAATCACTTGTATAAGGTGGCGCAAAAATAACCTTCCGATGTTTTTTTTTTTTTTATTATGTATTTATTATGTATAGCATTTTCTGATAGGAGGATTACTTTTGCGCCACCTTATATATGAATAGCTTTTTGAAACTTTAGGTAGAAGTAGTATATATAAATAAATTTTATTTCGTTTTCATAAGTACAATCATTATTGTGTTTTTCAGTAACAAAAACTGTCTGAGAACTTAAACTGATAAAAAAAAAAATATTTGTATCACTTTTTATGAACAAAATACTTGTTGCATATATACTTAGGCCTTCCATTTATAGCATGAATGAAAACATCGAAATAAATAGCAAATAACCTCGTTATGTAAAGTACCCAGTGTGAAAAAGGTAATGACATATAAATATTTTTTTGGGCTATCCTCAAATTACACGAGCTTACTCTCTGATTTACTTTAATACAAGTAACTTACTAATAAAAAATTAACTTTCCCATTATTCCAATACCAAAAATAATGTGTTGCCCATTAATATTTTTATCATCCCAGTAATGAAAAGACCTTACAAAAAAGTAGTCTAATACCCACTCCAAACATGATCCTACGGCACTGAAGTAGTTACAAGTTTGCTTAAATACTGATTTATTTTACACTTGATGTTCCATGTTGGTTATCAGTAGTTTACCTACTCTAGACCAACTTTTTGGTGGTAGAAAAAGTATTTTTATGTGCATGAACCAGTGTATATTGTACTATTGAAATTATGTGTTATGAAAGTTTTTTGTATGTATGTTGTTAAAAAAGCGATCCACGTACTTCACTTTATTTTTGCTTGGATTATTTTAAATATAAGGTAATCCGAAAATTTTTGAAAATCTGCTTTGGACTCTTACGCTTTTCAACTTTAGAAAGTACATTTATAACTACCCAGGCAGGAAATTCCAACCGTACAAAACAAATAGCACTGGCAAAGCAGTTTTATTTTTGTAAAAACCACCGTGTTCAAAATTACTAAATATACGACTTATATTCAACCAGAAACACAGTATTTTGTTAGTAAAGGAAGTGTTATACACATTTCTTAACATTAATTTAATTTTAGGTATTTTGAAATCACCAAATTTTTTGAATTGCCAACGGTGGCAAATTCGCTGAAATCAACGGTTGGCCACTGCTATCAATCGTGTAACAGGACAACACTGTCATTATTGTTAATCAAATGTTCTGCCAACACATGACCAACCATCTCCGACGCTTTGCCAAAACTATGATGATTGTATTTTTCTACCAGGTTCAAATCCCGTGTGTACACATTTTATTAAATTTTTGAAAATTTCAATAAAAAAATATTTTTTATTAAATTTAGTTTGAAAATATATACTCACACTACTTTTGTTTGTAAATACCGATAAGCATATAGGTGAGCACATATTTTTTGATATTTCGTAAGGTGGTTAGTAATGATATGTCATTATTTTGCGCCACATCCCCATATAAAAGTAATGAGACTTGTAATGAAATTGTAAGTACTTGTCATTACCAAATATGTACTTATATAATCACTTATATGGTAATTCATTTCTACACTGGGTAATTGAATAAATTAAATGTTTTTTCCATCACTCAAAAACAATAACAATTTTCTTAAAATTTTATCATTCAAACCCAGAATAAAATATTTAAATTGAATATTTTTCATTTATATTTTATAAACCAAATACTTAGTATCTACGGAGTAAACCAAAAGGAATAGAAAGTATTAATACATGGGGAGGAACAATATACACGATTTAGTTCTGCATATAAATACTTTCGCATACATAAATACTTTCGCATACATAAATACTTTTGCAGTTGTATATATTATTTTGTTTACAACAACAAGTGAAAATACAGTTCAATATTGCAAACGGATACAGGGGAAATCAAAATCATCCTTGAAATGTCATTGTTACGAATATTAGCACGCGTTACAATTTTGTGAATGTAATTGTGCAAGTATGTAAATGCGAGGGTTTTTATATAAATACATTGATTTCGTTTGTAAAAATAAAATGTTTATATATTTCATAGAAACAATTAAAAGATTTCGTAACATTATGTTTTGTGGAAGTGGGAGCTGTGGTGTAATGGTTAGCGCGTTGGACTATTACACAGATGGTCCCGGGTTCGATTCCAGGTGACGACAATATCAATTTAGAAAAATAATATGTATGAGTTTTCTATCAGTTATATGTATCGCTGCACCCGCCTTCGGTGTTTCCATAGCACTTAACCCCACCGAAGTAAAATAATGAATTAGGTCAATGAAACAAAAAACTTCAATAAATTCGCCAACTCTACATCAGGTGGCGAGCAACAACTGTATTAAGACTTATCTACTCGCGCAATTACAGTGTTGCCATGTTTGAAGCCCTTCATCTTTCACCACCTTTCATCTCTACACTATCCCCTTTCCAAAGAAAGCAACGCATTAATTAATAGGAAGAATTTCCTGAGTGTTGCTTCTCTTTAAAAAAAAAAAAATCTCAGTAATGGGCTCTCATTACCAGTATCTAAATAATAAACAGTATCATTAGGGCCAACTGCATAGAATTCGGTGTCAAAACTTATTATTTTTGTTAGACGAGGTCGGTTTTGTAAGTAGTTTTACATGTTTGCTTTATGAAAAAGCGCAAAAGAAGATTTCTTTTAAATTTCTAAGCAGTACAAGCACAGAAAAATCATGGTTGGGGCTACCATATTCATACATTTTTGGATTTTCGAATACGACAACCCTGTTGCTATGGCTGTGACAATAATGCTCTAATCTGGTTTTTAAATAATATGATAATAAGATGACCAAGTTATTGTTCCTCAATATTATCCTATTATGAAAATGAAAATATTTATCAATTAGCATAGTATGATTCCTACATTATTCTTAAATAGTAACAAAAATATTTTTATTTATTCAATAATTTACACATTTAAATAAACTTATTTTAAAATAATGTAACTAATGAAATTGTCTTTGCGCTGTCGAATAAGATTTGTGTTATTAAGGAGTTACATCGATAATTATTTTGTCGCTATACCATCTTTACATAAATTTTTATTTTATTATCTAAAAAAGCAAAACTAAAGTTCCCTTTTTCAGCACAAACTTTATTTTGCTAGGATAAATAGAATAATGGAAACATGTGATTACAGCATAAACACGCATTAAAATGATGTTAAGAATACAATTTCACACTACATTTGTAATGACCACAACTTGTTTGTAGCAATCATAATATTTACACTCTAACCATATTGTTGTCTTAGCTATCATATTATGATGATGGAAAATAATTTCGTCATCATTTATTACCATATTATGATTATTGCAAACACATTATAATTATATCGTACTTAAAAGCACATTTATTCTGCTTAAATTTTTGTTTCATATTACTTAAATTTTGTTTGTTTACAATTTATTTTGCGAGAGTACAACAAATTTTAAAATAAATCACTTTTTTTTATTACTTTTCATTTAATTTTTAACACTTTTATGCATACTAAACAATAACTTCATTAAAGGGAAGCATGTCAGTGTAAGTTTTGCGTAGGCTTCCATGGTAGACCGGGTAGAGACTATCAAATTACTCCTTCTTCCACTTAAAATATCACCAATACAATTAACACCGCTGCGTCGTTTTTATTTTTTTTATGTATTTTTGTTTAAAATTATTTAATTTGTTCATACTAGTTGCTTCTGACAACTTCTTTTTACAAAATCTTAAACACTAATGACACTAAACGAGCGGAGACGCTCACAAAAAAAAAAGAGACTGATCATCTTATAGTTGGCGCAACTATAATATGGCTGTAGTTAGAGAGAAGAATATGATAATAAATCCTATATTATGATTGCAGCCAAGAGAATAATATAATAACCGAAAAAAAGAGAAATTTTGACTATAACATGATTGAAGCAACCATATTATTGGTGAAATATGAATGATGCAACAATAGTTTAATCAAAACAACCATTTATGGCTGTACGAAACATAGTTTTGTGGCCACATTCATATTGCAACCATATTTTTTCTCTCCATGTAGTTCGAATATTCAAATTGAAACTAAGATTTTTGCGTTATTTACTATATTTAAAATTTTATCAATTTAGTTATAAATATAATTAAAACTTTCTTAATTTAAAACAATTATCTAGGTATAAATTGCCAGCCGTACCAATCAAATAGTACTGGCAAACTACTGCTTGTTTTGTTAAACCTATCTTGTTAAAAATTACCAAAGAAACAACTAATATTGCTTGACTACTGCCTTTTCTAAACCCAATAAATATTTTTTCCCATTTGTCCATATCGAATGCGGACAAAAAGCATTTTCTGGTCAAAGTCTTCTCTCGGACACTATTGAACTTATGCTTTTATTACATTGACTGTTTAAGCCAAAACCCTTAGTTTTCTGAAATTTATATATTTGTAGCCATTGGTTAACCCTTACCCTTTGTAGTGGTACTACTCTGGTAGATACTAATTTTTACTTCCCCCTTATGTAATATTGGTGGCAGTAATTGAATCAAATATAAGGAATCAAATCTCTGAAAGTATCTTTTATGTATTGTTGACTGCCTTTAAATACTCTTTTATATTAGTTTTACTTTCACTTGTTGATCATCCATCTCAGCTTTACCAACAACTTTCTATACTCCTTTTACGAAGGTAATATTTTGAATAAATAATATTGAGATTCTTTTACACACCTTAAAATATAACTTTTGCTTTTTATTTCCATATTCCTGAATTTAAGGCAAACATTGACATATCTGACTAATCATCCAATATAAATAAGAAAAACTAAATAAATATATTTACATTTTATTTAATCTGGAGTTTTGATCGTGACTGTCATGATAGACGGACGTTTAGCGGAGATCTGTACTATTTTTTTTCGTTATTACGAAGTGCAATTTTTATTAAACACATAACTCAGTGTTCTATTATTGTAATTTTTTCTATTAAATAGTTATAAAAAACAAGAGAAAGAGACTCTTATATAGAACTAAAAAAAACTATGAGTGAGCTATTAGCTCAAAACTCAGATTTAAATAATGACAAAAACAAAATAATAAATTCCTCATTACCTAGTAATTTAAAAAAAGACCTTAAAAGAAAAATCAATGTAAATAGTGACACAATGTCTAAACAACAAAAAAGTAATAATTATTATTCACTTCTTGATAATGATGAAGAGTGTAATGTTGAATATTTACAAAAATTTGAGAAACATGTGCAAGAACATAATAATGCAAGTACATCTAGCAACAATTTAAAAAACATCTCTACAAATCAAGAGAACAATATAAATATTGAAAATACAACAAAAAATAAATCAAATAAAAACAAAAAAATACCGCCTTTGAATATATTCGATGTGGATCCTAATGAACTGATTGAGTTTATTAACAATGGGCTAAAGATTAGCGAATTTAAAATAAAAGAATTTAACAAAAACAAAATAGCACTGTTTATGTCTTCTATAAATGATTACAACAGAGTAAAAGCTTATCTTAAAAAAACAAATACAAAATTTTTTACGTTTACGCCAAAAACTGCTAAAACAAAGACTTATTTACTAAAAGGTCTGAGTGGAAATACTGATCCTTTGTCAATTTATAATGAATTATGTAAATTTCAAAACGAAAATCTAAAATTTATTAAAGTAAGCCAATTTAAAACCAAAAAGTCTATAAATACTGGCTATCAACTACCGATATTTATTGTTCAAATAAGCAATGAAAGCAACATTAATGAACTTAAAGCGATTAAGGGCCTACTTTATCGATGTATACATTGGGAACCCTTAAAAAAACCTGAAATCACGCAATGCCGTAATTGTCAAAGCTTCTTTCATAGCGCAGCGAATTGTTATTTACCAACTAGATGTGTAAAATGCAAAGAGAACCACGAAATTGGAAAATGTCCCGTGAAAGAAGCAGGTGAATCCGAAAGAGAAAAACTTTTCTGTGTTCTTTGCAGTAAATATGGACACCCAGCGTCATACAGGGGTTGCGAAAAATACAAGGAACTTCAACAGAAGCTTCGAGCAAAAAAACAAGGACTGTTACAAAATAGGACAAAAAATCCAATCCTCAATGTAAATCCAAATATGACGTTCGCAAACGTATTAAGAAATGATAATTTTCAAAATGTTAACAACACTAACCCAATTAATCTAGCATTAGAAGAATTTAAAAACTCAATGCAAAACCTAACTAACCAAATTATAAATTTGCAAAAGCAATTACAATTACAAGCTTCGAGAATAGATTCTCTTTTCTCAATGCTGGAAAATTAAATATTCAATATGGCTCTAACAAATGTAAAACAAATTAATATAATAGCAATAAACGTAAACTCTTTAATTAGATTAAGTAGGAGATCTGATTTAATTAATTTTATACAAGTACATAATCCAGACTTAATTTTATTAAACGAAACAAAATTAAATAACAGACACAAAATTAAATTTAAAGAATATAACATTATACGAAACGATAGAGTCGACGCTCAAAGAGGCGGTGGAACAGCTATTTTGATCAAAAAGGATATAAAATATAGAAATCACTCTATTAATAGTACTAATTCATTTAAGGCTCTGGAAACATGCATTATTAAGATACCAATGGTAGCAAATAAAACGTTATTCATTATATCGGCTTATTATCCGTCAGGAAATAATAATACATATTTCAAAACAGAATTGCTACAACTTTTTAAATCTTTAGATTTACAGAATCCCAACAATTTGTATATACTCGCAGGAGACCTGAACTGTAGACATACTGATTGGGGTAATAGCTCTTGCAACACGAAGGGAAATATGTTAAAAGAATGGTTATCATGTAATTAGATTAACTTCAGATGCAGTTTTTATGCTTCTACATTACCATCTTTTCCACGTTGTGGATCTTATTTAGATATATGTATCGCAGATTCTCGTTTGAATATTCATAGAGAAAACAACACAATGAATTGCCTAAAAACATTAGACTACGACAGCGATCATAATGCAATCCAAATACGAATTTTAAATAACGAAAACGACCATCCTTTTGCCTATTTCAAAGAGTTACCAAATCTACAGTTAAATTATAAAGGAACTAACTGGAAAAGGTTCATAAGTAGTATTTTAAATGAGTTTACTAATAATGATAGGATCCCAAACAACAGGAATCTTACCAATTCAGAAATCGATTTTTATTTACTTAAATTAAGTAGTTATATAAGTACTGCTATTGAAAAATCAGTCCCAAAAATTAAAAGCTCTGATTCAATATCAAAATTTACAAACACAACCATAAAGAAATTACAACAAGAAAAAAGCAAAATCCTGAGTATAATAAAAAAACACAATAGATTAGAATGCATTTTAACAACCACAGAGCTTAATTTATTAAAAACGAAATTGAAATTAGTTAGAAAGCTTATTAATGATAATTTCACTATTTCTGTCAACAATCATTTTAGAGAAATACTATCTAACATGAACCATAAGAACTCGTCAAAAATGTTTAATGAAGTAAAAAAGCAATTTAGAACTAGTCAATACGTTAATATTGATGCTATAAAAATTGGTCACGATGAAGAAAATTTGATTAGAAAGGCTGGAATTTCTCCAGTAGACTTGGAAAAGGATCAAATAAGTAATAAATTCATAATAAGAGATAATGACAATATATTAAATATAATTGGCACTTTTCTAGAATCAATTCATTCTTTTAAAGAGATTGATACTGACAATAGTTTGCAAAACGATGTTGATAACTATTTCTCCAGATTTTTGGAAACAAAAAACGAATATGAAATTAATCAATCAACTCTTACTACGTTTACTGAATTTAATAAAGCCAATGATTTAATTGATCCCTTTGCTGTAGATTATTTTGTAACAAAAGAATCAATTTTTTATATCTTTAAAAATCTGAGAAAAAAACTCTCCTCAGGTTTGGATAACATTCCAAATATTGTACTAAAAAACATACCAAATGAAATAATTCTTGAATACTGTACTTTATTCAATAATATGCTTAATAATTCATATTTTCCTCGAGTGTGGAAAACAGCTAAGGTTATTATTTTGCCTAAAAAAGACAAAGATACTAGTAACTTGAAAAATCTACGAGCTATAAGTTTACTACCTAATATAAGCAAGGTATTTGAAATGTGTGTTAACAATAATTTACTAAACTATTGTAGGAAAAATAATTTAATTAATGATAGGCAGTTTGGATTTAAATTTAAACATTCAACCATACACGCGATACACAATCTCACTTCAAATATTACTTGGAAATGGAACAAATCATTATGTACAGGTGCTTGCTTAGTAGATTTCGAAAAAGCGTTCGACTCTATATGGATTCCGGGCTTAATATATAAACTTATAAAGTATAAAATTCCTTTTCACCTAACCGTTCTCATATATAATATGTTAAACAATAAGTGTTTTCTGGTTTGTAATAAAAATCAAATGAGTACAAGGAAGTTTATTATTGTTAATGGCTTACAGCAAGGAACAGTAAATTCCCCAATATTATTTAATTTATTTATACTTGATCTTATGGAACAAATAGATAACATAATAGGGTTTGCCGATGATATTATTATTTACCATTCTGACGACAAAATTCATAAAATCAATGAGAATTTGCAAAATTATTTCTACACCGTAGAACAATATGCCACCGACTGGAAAATGAAAATTAATATTGATAAATGTGAAACTATTCTTTTTCGCCCCCCAGTGGGTAAATGTAACTATAATATTAGAAATAATTGGAAAAAATTTGGAATAAAAGGTAGTTCTAATATTAGTATCCCAAACAAACAAATCGTTAAATATTTAGGTATTCACCTTGACAAATTTTTATATTTTAATGATCATATTAACTTGCAAATAATTAAGGCAAGAAAAGCATTTTTCGTATACAGAAAACTATTTTTTTCAAAATATATTAGTTCTCAGGTAAAGATAATACTATACCAAGCTTTAATTAGGCCAATTTTAACATACGGTTGCCAAATTTGGTTTAATATCTCCCCCTCTTATATGGAGAAAATTAGAGTTTTTGAAAGGAAATGTCTAAGGGCATGCACTTCACTTTTTAGATCATCAAACAGTGACTTTAAAAAATATGTTTCCAACCAAAAACTATATAACGCTGCTAAGACTAGCCGTATTGACAACTTTATTATTCATTTAATAAGAAACCACATTGCAAAGAGCTTAGAATGTATTGAAAATAACCTGATTATGGCTCCCTATTACGTAAATGAGCAATATATATATGAAACCCTTCAAAATGGTTATGTTCCACCGGAGGCCTTTTTACACCTTGATAAACAACGATTTATCCAAAATGAAATGGGCGTTCCTATATTCTACCACGTATATAGAAGAGCCACAGAAAAAGCTATAAAATGCAATCAAATGACAATAGAAAATAAAAGATTCGACACTAGCGTATACTCTGGAGATACAAATATGTTACCGAACATAAATTTAAAAAAATATTGGTGGCTAGACTAAATTGTCAGCTACAGCTCTTACTTTTTTTGTTTTTATCACTTAACTCCTTTTTTTTATTCATACAAAATATAGAAGTAATTTTTTTTTGTTTAATTTTTCTTTACATTAATTTATACATATTTACTCTTTTGTTGTATAGTAAACACTTAAATTATTTTCTCAAAAAGAATAATAAATTGATAAATGTAAATTGTACTTGAGAGCTCGAATACGGGACAGTGTACATTAAGTTATATAATCTACTATTTGTTTATTTATAGTTTTAATATAAGAAATTTTGCTAAATAAACGTTTTAAAAAAAAAAAAAAAAAAAAAAAAAATTTTATTTAATCTGCGTCAGGATAGTATATTTATCAAACAACCTTTGTGCGTCAATAGCATGAAATCGATAAATATAACATACCAATACCCAACCATCACATACAATATTAAAATGCTTAATATGAATGTTTGTATGTATGCGTGCCACAGATTCAAGTGAATTCATTTTCTATGTAATGGCTAAAAGGATTGTTACACACATCAATACAAACAACATCCATTCCCATACACATATAATAAGGTTGTACTTACGAAGACTGATAATGTTTGGTATGAAAATGCTACAAAGTTGTTGGTGTTAACATGATTGGAATACTTTCGTACTTTAGAATTAGATTAATCATGTTTGTACACAGATGCAAAAGAAATCACCAGAGAAAAAATTTAAGAAAATCCTTGAAAAATGTTTCAAAATTAAAAAGAAAGTAAATGTTTAAAGCTATAAGTAACATCTAGCTATATTGTCAAATCATGTCAGTGTATAGACTTAAAAGTATTTTTGATGATCAAACACTCCTCACTAAACAGTTTGTAAAAAAAAGTGTTAAATCACTCAATTGAGATGTTATTTACAACACACAAATATCTCTAAAAGTTTTCTGTTACCAATTCAAGTTTTTTTTTTATAAAGTTTTACGTAAAGTTTGTTTTCAAATGAAAAACCAATTAAAGTCCATAGAAAGATTTTTCTATCGGTAGTTTAACCCTTATGTTTACACCAAGTTGATTTGTCACATCCATAACATCAGTGTCTAGCCAGACCTGGTACAAAACTAGACGACTTTATATGAAAACGTATAAGTTAATATAAAGATTATGACTGATAGACCAAGTCAAATTCTTCTATCCCTTCATTATTTTTTTACATTTTTTAAAAAATATCAACAAAACACAATCTATATAAAGGGTCCGCCAAATAACTTTTTTTTTTTTGAACTCCTGAACCAATTGGACTTTGTATGGCGTTATACCAAGGTCTTTATACAAAATTCGTCTCAATGATATCTCCGAAATGTTAAATTGTTAAGAACGACGGTGAATTGATGTTGATGGCGCTTCACGCGCACTTTCTGCCACAGCAGCAATATTCTCGGGTGTACGCACTGTTTTTGGCTTTTCACGCTTTGGTTTATCGATGAGGATGCCAGTTTCTTTCACTTTTTTCACAAGATAACGAACATACGGACCATATTCGTTCAGCGGAAGGATAAAACTAATTATCTGTCAAATCAGACATGAGCTAAGTGTTACCATTCACGAAATAAGCACTAGTTGAAAAAAAAAACGTTAGATGGCGGACCCTTTACAACCACTATTTCGAATCACAATTTCAAATGAACTGATTATTTTCTTTGCAGCTCATGCACATTGTTAGTTTAAATAAATTTTTCTTTCAATTCAACGCCCACTTAGTTTTTTCAGTTGAAAAAAAAAAATATTTTTGAAAAGCCACCGTTACTTTGTTTTAAAATTGGAAGTAATTTTTTCAAAACTTTTCTCAAGAAAATGTTGCAATACCTGTTAAAATATTAAGAAAATGTTGCGGGTCCGGCCAGACCCAGGTGGTATGTATATGACTAGAGTTTTAAAAACCTAAACTTTACACACCCCCAGCAAAAAAAAAAGAATTAAATGTGGACTAAACTGTTCTAAAATGTATACTAGAGGATATCATGGTATATCCTTACTATAGCTTCTAAGGAAATAAAAAAATACGCTACAAAAAACAGAAAGGGCCTGGCCAGGCCCTGGTGTAAACATAAGGGTTAAAAAAAAAACTACCAGGTAAAAAAAACATTTATGAACATGTATCAGCTCTATGCCGATTGACAATACAAAATTTGCATTTGGGGGAAACTTTACCTCCCCCTAAAATGAAACCCAAATGTAAATTTCAAAACGCCGATACACGTGTCCTTTTCTTTGTCTCTTCTATCAACATTTTTATGTCTGACCTTGTAATTTTGGAAAAAATTTGAACAGTGTAATTATTTTATGTAACTTAATTCACATAGGGTTAATTTTTACCATTTCGATCAAACAAGACCAACTAGGAAATTTAACATCCTTAATAGTTTTCGGAATAATATCGCTTAGATTTGATAAGACTATAATTATATTAAATTTTTTTTAAAAAATCTTTAATCCTTACGGACCGGGGGACACAAAACAGCCATTAAATTAAATTTAAAGTTTTTTTGTAGAGAAAAAAATACTTTTTTCCACGTTTTGTCTATTAAATATTAAAGGTTGTTTTAAAATACTTTTCGTTGTTTTTACTACTTGTATCGGTTATTTAAACAATGTTTAAAAATAAATATCTAAATGCGTTGAATATAATGGAAAATCAATAGTCATTTTTTAATTGTGTTTTCAGTTAATTTAATATGTATTTGAGGTTGTTTTTAATGTAATAATATTGTGAAAGCATAAAAAATCCATTTTTCCAAAATCTAGCATCAATAGCTTATTTTTGAATTGGATGCAAAAAAAAAAAATAAAATAAGTCGAGCATAATCTAAGAAATTGATTATTGAAAATCAACTAAATAACATTGGCAACTAAATTTACAAATATGACAATATGAACAATTCGTTTTTTTTTCTTTTAAGTTAACCGAGTTTTAAAATTTTTTGAAAAAAAAATCATGGTTTTGGAGCCAAAACTTATTTTTTTGAATAACAAAACATACTTGATAGTCTTTGTACACCAGAAAATGTGTTTTCAAAAACCCTTTGATTTGATACCAAATTTGTGTACAGTTACTTCAAACACAACGAATTAAACCGAAAAAAAACTTAAAATGTGTTAATTTTTAACCCCATTTAATGACGCCTAAATATGAGATTAGGCATAAAAAAAAACCTGTACCTTAAAGTTTTATTCTCTACAACATATCCAAAGTTTATTAAAATCTGCAGGTCCGGGTCGGGATAACTCACTTGTAAGACATTATATTTTTTCAAAGGCGCAGAGAATTTCGAGTGGAAGTGAGGAATTGAACTTATATAACACCAGATTTTGCAAAATTTTAGTGCAATACACAAATATTTTAACAACTATGGACTGTTAACTTATCTTAAACGTAGACAAAGTGAGACACTATTGTTTTTAAATTTTCCATTCACACACTGAAAAAATTGTTAAAATTGTGTTTTTAAGTTTTAAAACCATAAAAACATTTCAGTATTTTCCATAAATATACATATATCAGACTTTTTTTTTAAGTTTCTTAAATGTTTTTATATAACTAAGATACAGCAAAAAGTCAATTTAATTCTTAGTTAAATATTCATATCTAATCAACTTAGCGTTAGCAAAATATTTGATAATTTTACCAATTTTTTTCTAACACTCAGTTATTTTATTTTCGGCAACCCGTTTTCTCTGCTATTAGCAACTTTCCACCCTTCTACGAGTAACTACGAATTTTCTGACACTGCGAGCATTTTGGCAGACTTTACTGATTTTTTTTTATTGTACACTTTAGTGTCCCGATTTGCTTTGTACTTCTGTAGGAGGCCCATTGGAGCGCGATGGGGATTTAGCCCCAAGGGGGTTCATTGGCTGTACAATGCGGTAGTTCACCCGGGGAAATTTTCCACAGAGTGTGGATCATGTGACTCCGGTGACGGCGCATGAACGTCTCTTTGCGGTCCATATACCGACCAGGGATTCCTGGTAAGGTGGGGGTACCGGCAAGGAGACGTGGTGTCAATTTCTACACGGACGGATCGGGGCTCGGCGGGCGAGTCGGTCACGGCGTCTACTCCGAGGAGCTCGGTCTGCAACTGGCTCTGAGGCTGCCCGATCACTGCAGCGTTTTTCAGGCTGAGGTGATGGCGATAGGAGAGGTTACCGATTGGCTCGGATGGAACGTTTTGTCCACAACGAGCGGTAACATCTTTTCTGACAGTCAGGCCGCGGTAAGGTCCCTGGCGTCAAAGTCTCTGACTACGGAAACTGCCCTTAACTGCCGCGCATCCTTGGATGAGATGGCCAAGCAGTTCGACATTCGACTCGTATTTGTCCCGGGGCACAGGGACATACCAGGGAACTGTAGAGCTGATGAGCTTGCAAGGCTAGGAAGCACCCTGCAAGTTCCTGCGGAATTTGCAGCAGTTTGTGTTCCCCTAGCAACCTGTAAGCTGAACAATCGGCTCTACTCCGAGAGGGCGACTGACATTAGTTGGGCTAATGGCGTGACTTGTGGGGTGACAAGGCACATCTGGCCGGCTCTGGATCTGGGGCGAACAAGGGCGCTCCTGTTGCTTTCCAGGGGGAAATCTCTGACATGGTGGCGGTGATAACCGGCCACTGTCTTATTGGCAGGCACGCTCGTAGGTTGGGGGTGTTATCGCCTGACTTCTGTAGGAGCTGCGGGGACGAGAAGGAGGAGGAGAGTATTGAGTGTTTTCTCTGTTCGTGTCCTGCGCTGGCGCTACGTAGGAGGGCCTCACTAGGATCGGCGTTCTTTCACGATCTTGGGGATCTTTCAGGTACTGGTATTCCGCACCTCCTTAGCTTAGTAAGGAGCTCTAACCGGTTCAACGGTGGAGTCTGATCGGTAATCCGTCAGTCTCTTGGCATCACAACGGACCTCAGAGTCTAAGTGTGCTGGTGCTCACGGAGCCGGCTACCACTCCGACCTAACCTAACCTAACCTAGTGTCCCGATAAAAATCAAAATTCATTTATTTGTTTAATAACCCTTTAAAAAAAAAACCGTAGTTTACATTTTTTAAAAATGTAATTTCGAATTAGTTTTCATTTTCGTTTAATATTTGGAGCTATGCAGCAATAAGGGTGTTGTAGCTACACAACTGCGCCTATCGGGGATAAAATGTAAGACCTAACCACATTAATTTTTCTGAACATACCTACCATTACCTCAATGCCCTAAGGGGCTCGCATGCAAAAATAACATTTAAAAAAAAAGTTCTCCAACAGCTCGAACTGTCCCAAGGATGCACCTAGAGGAGGGAAATGTATTTTTTCAATCCCAACATTTTCTTAGAACACTCCCTAAAGGTGCTGCAATAAAAAATTACACATTTGTAAAATTTTCTGCCACCGATTTAACTCTCCCAAGAGTGCTTCTAGATGAGCCAAATGTATAACCGACTCCCAATATTTCTTCATAACCATAATTTTCTCAAAACACACACACCCCCCTATCTCCGCTCCATAAGGATGCTCCCATACAAAAATAAAAGTTTTATAAAATTTTCCCCAACTGCTCCAGCTCTTCGAAGGGTGCCCCTAGAGGAGCCAGATGTATGACACACCGCCATATTTTTCCAATCCCACCATTTTTCCAGAATTTTTTCATTTTAACATTTTCTCAGATTTCATAATTTTTCAAATTTTTTTTCACAGTCGTATCTTTAAAGGTGCAGTGATCCTTTTAGGGGTAATCTAAATGTCAAAGGCATCGAAAATTTATTAGCTACTGAAAGTGGAAAATGTACCCCAAGTAGAACTTATTTTTTAAAACCATTGACTACGGCAAACTTACGCAAAAGTATTTGTTATGCGCTTGTAGAGGAGGATAGGGTCTTTCTGTTTTCTGTGTCAGAATCTGTTTTGAGAACTTTTGAAGCAAATTAGTTATACTCCAACAAAAGCGAAATTTTTCTTTCAAAAAATACCCCAATCATAAACCTATACAAAAACTACTGAATAATACAGAATAAAAAAGTTTATATCTGCTATCAGTTAATTTAACGGACAATTTAAAACTTTTAATATCTCTGAAAAGAAAAAAAAAAGAAAAATTGAAACTGAGAAAAATCAACAAAACTTTGGAAAAAAACCTATGAAAATGGTATTTTGGAACACCCTGTTCCCAGTGAACTAGTAAATGTTGCCATGATTTTTTGGTTCCATAGCTTCTAAGTGTGTTTTAAAATCGGTTCAAAAAATGAAAATGATTTTTGGCCGCCTTCTCTAAAAATAAACAATGGTCCTTGCACCTACTTGAGATTTATGTCTGAAAATTTATATATTAACATTTTAGGACCACAGATTGACCAAGGGTCACATAAGATTGACCAAGGGTCACATTTCTATACCCTTGGTCAATCTTACTTGAAGTCTCATGGATCTCGTGGCATAATAAAAGTATTTCGACCTCTTTTACAATAATAACTTTAAAAGTAATATGCTAGTTTTGTAATACAATTTTAAAGGGTTCAGTCACAAAACTCATTAAACTATTTTTTTTAAATATACCCAATTGTATTGAATCATGTTTTAATTCCTGTTTATTTGTGTATATTTACTACATTCAATATTTTGTTTAATTTTGACAAAAAGAGAGCAGATGGCATATTTACATTAAACTTTTGTCAAATTATTAGTAATATTTAGTAATTAGTCTCCTGTGGTTAAATAAAATATACATAATGAATGTTAATAATTATTAAATATTTTTAATTAAGTTTATATGGGCTTTTCTCAAAAATATTTAAAATTGGGGTTACATTTTTTTTCTTTTTGTGTGCATCACTTTTTTCACAGGGCGCAAATATTATGGTGGTTTATAGCTTCAACGATATTTCAATTTGAAAATGAGAAATTCCAAATTTGGCCCAACTCAGGTTAATTTTTTTTTACGAATAGCGAAACCAAATCAAGAACAATTTTTATAAAAAATATTGATTATTTAACCATATGAGTTGTTGATTAAACAAAATTAATGCAATATCTTGTTTCACTCAAAAACTACATTCGTTTAAAGTTAAAATAAAAAAGAATTAGGTTTGTTGATTTGTTTCCCCCCAAAAAAAACACGAACAGTCTTTTCCTTTCATATAAATATTTTCATTCTAAACATGTAAATTATGCATGCTATTCAAAAAGTCTTTTTCGTGTAAAAACGACTCGTGTTAAAAAATATTTGATTTGAGTATACTTTTTCCCCCAGCCGCTTCTAAAGCTGCCGTATTTCTAGGGCAAGTATTAATTTTAGCCCACAGTTACATATTACAGCACCGAATGAAACGGATATGTTATGGGACAAGTTAGAAGTAGATACCCTGCGGGAAATGTATCAGTCACTGGTATGACCATACATACTAGAACTTTGTGTGTATGAACCTGTCCTATTTTCGGTTCTGTTATATGAAAGTGACCGGTACTTTTAACATGGGCTTGTCATAGGAGGTGACAATTTGCTACCTGTGGAGCACTGTGTGACGTATCGAATAACTTGACCAAGGTAACCTATCACCATACAGACTGAAATGAATATCCTACGGGACAAGTTAGAAGTAGGTAGTGTCAAAGTATGACCATTTTAGGATTTATGTGATATGCAACAGAACCAGTGGGAAAAAATTTATCACGGGACTGGTGTAGCTGTACGTATCTTAGAGCTTTATAACAATTTTTGAAGGGAAACTAGTCACATATTAAGCGGAATGTGTTCTGTAATAGGGGTAGTTTGACTGAAATAGTTTTGAGACGTACACTCAGGGAACTTCTGCTTTAAAAATATGTAGTTGTTTGGGTTGTAATACAGTTTCATTATTTTTAATGTAAATGTAAGTAATTTGTAGAACAAATAAAATTTTCAACTAACCTTGTAGTTCATTTAAAAAACAACTCACATCAAATGACTGTTTTATGATTTTACATTCATTTTTAACAGTTGTTTTTTGTTATTTAAAAAAATAAAAAAAAAAATTTTTGGTTTATTTTTTACTACCATGTGGTTCAATTTTACTACAATTGTTAGTAATTTTTTGAACATTAAAAAACAAATGACAATGTTAGTTGAATTTAATGAAATGTAAGTCGTCCTTTTTTTAAATGAAATTTCATTTGTTTTTGACTACAATTGCTGTCGTCTTTACCAACATAGTTTCCTAAGTGTACCACTGCACTGGTACGTGGGTACATGTCGACTGGCATGCGGAGAGTAATTAGCAAGTAACATGTCAGTTTTTATTCAGCGTATATCATATTATGCACGAGTTGCTAAATAGCCCGTCCGGAATCAATCACTGCACTTTTTCAAAACAGTGTGTCTTACCCCCTGTTCAAAAAAACCTTAAAAAAGGCACAACAAAAATCAATTTTATAATTAGCTTATTTTGTCTATACCCAACAAAAAACTAAGTTTAAGATCGCGACGTTTGGCGAGAAATCGCCATATCTGGTATCCCTGGTCACAGCTCCGTGTTCAGTTTTTTTAAACCAGTGGAGTGTTACGTCTTCATTTCTACCCAGGTAGAAAAATACAATCTTTAAAACGTTTTAAAAGCATTTTTCATGATGGTACAAGCGTTTTCAGAACATACCAAATTACAAATTTAAAGCGTTTTGAGAATGTGCAAAATGATAACCCAAATTTACGGTCTGAGGATGGTATTTTATAACGTTCTCAAAACATTGCAAAACAAAATTTTTGAAATGCTTTTTCAATCGTTAAATAAGTATTTGCAGAACATTTTGGCTTACAGTTATTAAGCGTTATGAAAACGACCCAAATGATAACCGCTTTGAGGGTTGTAATTTTGAACATTGTCAAAACGCTCGAAAGACAAATTTTAAAGATCTTTATGAATTGTTCATAAATACCAATTTACAGTTTTAACGTTCTCTAAGCGTTAAAAAAGCTACAATTAAAGTACTTTGTCATTGTTTTCAACACAAATATCAGAATAATAATTTTAAACAATTTTATATATTTACATTTTGAAAAATAATATTTTTATTGAATTTAATTAAAATATATTTTAAAGTAACAAAATATAAATTAATAAGCTTGAAACATAAAAGTATTACTTCAGGGTTTTAAATTAAGGGAAATGTGATTTAGTATAAAAAATATAAACATAAAACATAATTTTGATGAAACGATATTGTGACAACCACAAAAGAAAAAATAGATTTAAATTTTATATATAAAAACATATCAATAAAATCAATGAAATTAAAAATCGAATATTCAAATATGAAAATAAAAAGCCCTCTATTGGAAAATAGATATATTTCATTATATAAAAAAATTGCATAAGAAACCGAGTTCGCATATAGATAGACCCCTTATGACAGTGTTGTTTTTTAATCAGTAAAATATTTTGTAAAAAAAAAGTATTTCTAAAGTACTATTGGCAAATGTTAGAAAAACGCTTTAACGCAATGGTTTTACATTGGTTTCATTTTATAAACCGTTGTAAATCTTGTACGATAAGAACTTCTAAAGTACTTTTTACAAACGTTGGAAAAACGCTTTGAACCAATGTTTTTACAGTGTTTTTATTTCACAAATATTTGTAAGTTTTGTATAAAAAGTATTCCTAAAATACTTTGTCCGAACGTTCGAATAGCAATCCAAAATAATGTTTTTTAAATGCTTTTTTTCGTATTATTTGCAATTATCGCTTTGGAAACGCTTTTATTTTAGTACCATCAAAAACAAACGTTTTGAAAACTCTTCGTTTTTTGTACCATCCCAAATTTCTACCTGGGTACTGTCACATAGTCGGTATAGATGAAATTCCTTTAGTGTTATGTCTGTTGTGTAGCAGTCAAGGGACTGAATCCTTTGCCACTAACTACCATGTTTTCATCCACTACTAACGGTTTTGAACCAGTTCAATGACCAGTAATAACTTCAACTGCAACGGCCCTAGTTGCTTCAGTGCACTTTGATGTTATGTTTCTTTTTCTCCAGTTACATGATATATCTGGTACCAACCAGTGAATGTGTTGTCACCATAGATATAGTCACGTAATTGATCATTTCATCAAAATTAACCCTTTTTGGTGGACCACAATTTTGTTTTCACGAGCTTCGTGACGTGCCACCCAAACATATATCACAGGAATATTTCTTATTTTACTAGTTTACACCGAATTTGATAACCGCCATTTGGCATTTATTTTTCATGTCAAATTTTAATATTTTTAATGTTGGTTCACATGAGGTTTTCTATAATTATATGTGAGTCATTCCATGTCAAATCGACCAATGTTTGGAAACAACCGCTGTCGGTTGGGATGAAATTTGGTCAGAAGTTTTATTTCTTCATATAACGAAGATCTGCCAAAGCAAAAAAAAAAATTACAAAATTTTTTTTTTTTCCAAAGTTATGTAAAATACAAAATTTCATAATTTCTCGAATTTTTCGAATTGTTGCAATATTATTGTTTGAATATCTCGAAAACTATTACAGTTACTAAAATGGTTCCTATGTCGTTTTAAAGAGGATATTTAAAAATTAAAAAAATGTTGAAATTTTAAAATCTAAATCTGAGAAACCTTTTTCTTTGTGGCAAAATTTTTTTTTTATATAAAAAAATTTCAAGAGGGCTTTTTTTATGTTTCAAAGACATGAATTTTTAAATTTTGAATTAGTTTTTTATTGTTTGAATCTTAATAAAAGTGTCTTAAACAAATATCCAATTTTGTAATATTGAGCATTAAAAATCATATTTAATGGTATAGAAGCACAGAATAGTTTCAAAATTTTAAATTTCGACTTTATTTATTTGGTTGTTTTTATTTATTTGGTTGTTTCGACTTTATTTATTTATTAAATAGTTTTAATTTGTCGACTTTTTTGTTGTAATTAAGTTTGTTGCGTACGTTTAAATCAGTTATTAGACTTAAGTTTTTAGTTATCTTATCACAAGAACAAATTTCAGCCGTATTTGACCTAATTTTTTTCAGCTAGTTTTTAAAAATTCGCTATTCTCAAATTAACAAATTTGGCAGTAAATTAAGAGAGAGATTAGAAAAATAAACAAAAATCTAAAAATAGAATATTTGTGTTTGTTAGTGTTGTCACTTCTGAGTATAATATACAATAACAGAAAAGCTAAAAGGAAAGAAAACCGCAATTCAGCTGCATTGTATTCGAGGCCATACTTGGGTGTGGTCGCTAAACAGTCATGACTTGGTATTGTTACGTTTGTAATGTAAGAAGAGCGAAGGTTTGATACTTACAGCCGCAGGTTGTTGAAAAAATTTATCATATAGAGACAATCTGACTATTATAAGACAATTTAAATGGAAAATCACTGATGACGCCTGTCTATAAAAAAATGCAGAGAAAAACGTTTATTTTTGTTCTTAACCTCAACATTTATAAAATAGAACTACCATCATCAAACTTTTTAATTTTTCAGAAATCGAAAAAAAATATTTACAACTTTATACCAATTGGAACATAAAGAAAGACATACCTGTTTTTTAGCAACAGTTAACAACAACAAAATACACTGATATTTTTTTTATAGATAAACAAGTGTATTGTGCACAGTTTAAGCATATAAAACTGACAAATTTAAATTTTGAGTTGAGTCACTTTTGAACTAGGTGTGCGATGTATTGTTTTATATCTCCGCACACACTCAGCTATCTACTCGAATGTGTATAAGACTAAAATTATTTTTAATTACCTTTATTTATAGTAGCTGTATCTCTCTGTTTAGTGATGCCCCTAAACTAATTCACATTTGTGTGCAACTAAGCTGATAAGCGGCACTGTATGTTTTTTGTTTATTATTTCATTCTTTATTATTTAATACATTTTTTTTATTGTTGTCCGTTGTTTATCAAAATTAAACTTGTATTTTTGTTGTTGTTATTGTAATTAACTAACAAGGAGAGTCTCCCGATGGGTTCTCCCCGATCTTAATGAAATTTGGATATTTGATAAGGAGAAAAAAAATAAGTGACACGTATCTCCAGTCTAATGTTTAGGTGTTAAAAAGTGGGGTAAAAAATTAATCCATTTTTCGATTTTTCCACTTATTTAGAATTGTTTTAGAGAAATTTTAAGCAAATAGTGTACCAAATGAAAGAGCTTTTGGAGACGCATTACTTGTCTGATAACTTTCTTGGAATTTAGTTATTCAAAAAAAAGTATTTTCAGTGTTATTAAGCTTTTTCCGATATTCGTAAGTGCTCGGCACTTATGCGACTTTTTCCGAAGAACTTTTTAAGGTATATATTAAATATATGTCAACCCTAACACACTATAGATTCAATACCGGTGTAAACTTCTAAGTTCATACTAATTTAGTACGATAACAATTTAGCATTTTAACTGTAAAATTATACATTATTGTTTTTTATTAAAATATAAAATGTTATTTAATAATATTGTTGGTGTTTTAATTTAAGTAAGTTTTAGAATTGCATGCCAGTTTTGCCTTTTTCAGCCCAATATTACGTTTTTTCATGCCATTTTTACAGCTATTTTTAAATTTTTTTTGGCGTTTTAAACATGCCTTTCGGTGCTAATAAATCCTTAAAGTTACACAGTTTTTAAAAGACCTAAGAAAAACGGCTTGTAGAACAAATTATTTTTCTTTGTAATCCCACTTTTTAACGCCTAAACATGAGATTGGTCCGCTAAAAAAATATATGTCCCGTATTTTGTTTTCTTTATCTCATATTCAAATTTCATTAAGAACGAAGGGAACCCATCAGGAGACTCCCCTTGTAAGTATATATTTGATTGGAACATGTTTTTTAAAAATGTTCTTGGGAGATGGAGGAAGTTGGATTCATACAGAATTAACTTTTAAATTGATTGATAGTTGTGTGGCATCGATTTAAAATAAATTGAACCTTGTATTGAAATACATAAAAATATTGGTTAACATTAATTTGAGTTTTTAAAAGAATCAAAACAGAATAAAATTCCCGGAAGACTATATAAAAATGTTATCTAGTTAGATGCTTAAGGATCACTTTCACTCAATTTTAAAAGAATTCGATTATATTTTGTAAAGTTTTTCTAAGCTTTCCGAGCCAATTTTTTTAGCCAAAATTAAGAAAATTGGCAAGTTTGGTCAAAACTCTATATACAAAATGTAACCGGTTAATCAAACTATTTTAACCGATTATTCGAATCGAATGATTATTTGAGTTTAAAATTATTTGTTTCGACATTAACCGATATAGAGCCGATTAATCGAGGATTCGGTAAATCGTTTAGCCGAATTGGAAACACTAGTTTTTGAATAATATAATATTAAATCAAACATAATTGCATATGCACGAAATATACAAACTGATTCTAGTAAAATTTTTTAAAATCGCTTCGCAAACGTATTTATTCTACGACTGGTTTTTCTTAGACTGGTTCAATAATATTTTTATTTATTTTTATTTATTTCTTAATGCTCAGTGCAAAGAACTAATCTTATATGAAAGCACTGAAATACTGGAGTAGTTACAATGAATACAGTTCAAATTAAATACATAAACTGTTCTAACAAGAACGTTAATAAAAATTAAATAATAAATAGCAAATTGTTTAATTATATTATAAATAAAATATGAAAGTAATTGTTCGGTAAAAAAACTTTACTTTATTAAAATTAAAAAAACCACGTAATTTAATTTTAATTCCGACTTATTTTATTAAAGGTTAAAATTGTAATGACAAAATTAAATCTAACAATTTATAAAGAACCACAAAACATGTAAACAAAATAAATATATGACGAACAGACAAAAAACTGGACCGTTATTCTTAGAGAGACTAAGAGTAGCCAGTACATTGAGTGCATATGTGCGTTTACTAATTTGTTATTAACTAGCAATAACAAACAGTAAAGCACATATGAACAATAGACAAAACAAAAAACAGACAACAACAACTAATACTAGGGATTAACAATGACAGTGACGACACTACTAACAGTGATGGTACATTGAGTGGTACTGTGACTGGCGATCTGACCCGACATACTCCCCACGTTGAAAGGACTGGCTTTCAAGAATCTTCTTGGGAAGGTAAAGGAGCCACCTTATGTATTGGTAGTCTATAAAAATGAAGCCAATTTTGCAGGGATAGCTGAACCAAACCGTTGTTTGAAATATCTTCGATTTCAGCATTAAAATTGGTATGTCGTATGTGCGCCACAATTTCCAAAAGGTGGTTTGCAGCTCGGTGGACTGCAGATGAACAATGCTTCTTGCTTTCAAGGCACGATCTAATGGGGATCTGTTGAAAATACGAATAATATGAGTAAGTATTCTAATGATTTTATAATATGAAGAATGCTTATCAATAATGATATCAATTATAGCTGGTGAATCATTTGTGGAACATTTGAAAACGGCTGCTTTTGTTCGTTCCAAAATTTCTGTCTCGTTGTCAACTAAGTTTGCTGGCCAATACAAAATCTCTTTGCATAGAAAATGAGGACCATTGAACCAAATTGTGGATGGTAATTCTGCTGCACTGCAACCACGGGATACAATATCTGCAGGATTGCTTTTTGATGGAACATGTCGCCATTGAATATCTCGAGTTTGCGCCTGAAGTTCTGAAATACGATTGCCCACAAAACAATTTAGTGTTGATGAATGCAACCTTAGCCATTGTAAAACGATATTTGAATCTGTCCAAAAGAAAATAGAAGATACAAATTTAATAATTTTAGACCTGATTTTGGACCACGTTTTGCTAAGCAAGACCGCAGCACACAATTCGAGACGTGGCAAGGATTGAGCCTTTATTGGAGCGACTTTTGATTTGGCAATCAGCAAAGTTGTTCTATAGGAGCCATCTAAATAAACACGATAATAAAGGCAGCATCCAAAGGCGCGTTGCGAAGCATCTGTAAAGCCATGTATTTCGCCAAGTAAACTTTCTGAAGTTAAAACATATCGAGGCACTTGTATATTTTGAATATTTGACAAATCTTCCTTAATTTGGAGCCAAAGTTTTGTAAGATTTGAGTTGAGGGGTTCATCCCAACTGATATTTTGTACCCACATTTCTTGAAGCAGCATTTTACAACGAATAACAATAGGGCTCAAGAGGCCGAGTAAATCAAAAATTCTAGCTACGATTGACAAAACTGAACGTTTAGTGGGGCAAACTACATCGGGCAAATCAAAACGGAACAAAAAATTATCTTTTCTGGGATTCCATGACATACCAAGTGTTTTAGTGACGTCGTTTTCACCCGTTTTAATTGTGACCTCTTCATCTGAATTTGATACAAATTCAGGACAATTACTGTTCCATTTTGCCAGTTGAAGACCATGCAAACTTAAAATTTTTACAATTTCATTTTTCTTCGAATTCAAAACTTCAAAGTTATTTGATCCGGTTAAAACGTCGTCCACGTATAGATCTTCACGAAGTACTTGAGAACCAATTGGATAGGAAGATTCATTTTGATCAGCGATATAAAACAAGCTACGAATTGCTAAAAAAGGCGCTGCTGAAAGCCCATAAGTAACTGTATTTAATTGGAAAATTTCAAGTTTTTCTTCTTTATTTGCTCTCCAAAGAATCAATTGAAATTTACGATCGCGTTGATCAACTAGAAATTGACGGTACATTTTTGATATGTCAGCCGTGAGCGCAAATCGGTTTAGACGAAAAGAAAACAAAGTTGTGATCAAATCTTGTTGTATTGTTGGGCCAACCATAAGAATTCCATTTAAGGAATGATTAGAAGCAGTACGAGCCGATGCATCAAAGACAACGCGAAGTTTGGTTGTAGTACTTTGAGGTTTTAATACACAGTGGTGTGGTATAATATAATACGGAATTGCAACCGGCTGATCGTAGGGCGACATATGACCGAGAGCCATATATTCGTTCATAAAATCGACATACATTGACTTTAAAATAGAGTCAAGCTCCAATCTACGTTCGAGCAACAAAAATCTTCTACGAGAAATTTCAAAAGACTCACCCAAATAATCTGCATTGAGTTTAAAAGGCAATCTTACTTGTATACGACCATCAGCATTAACATTAACGTTGTCCACAAAATGCTGTTCACACCTTTGCTCCTCTTCACTACGAATTTGGGAACCACTAGCATACTCTTCAACTTCCCAAAATTTTTTCAAAGTGTTGTCCAATGTTTCCGTTGAAGAATAAAGTGCTAAGTTGCATGTAAGAGGCGACGAAGTTGTTTGAGAAGTGACTTTGCCTCCAACAATCCAGCCAAACACAGTATTGACAAGGCAAGGTTTGCTATCTCCCAAAGAAATGCGTCCATTTAGCAACATTGCAAAAAACACCTCAGAATTAAGCAATAAATCAATTCGTTGTGGCTTGTAGAACAAAGGGTCTGCGAGTTGTATCGTTTCAGGTATTTTCCAATCTGATGTTTCAATAAATTCGCCAGGCTGTTGAGCAGAAATTGATTTGGATACCGCAAAGACTGAGGACCACTGGAACGAACCAATACGAGATTTAATTGTGGCTGCAACAGAAAACTTGATGCTTGTTTGTATATCTCCAATACCAGAAACACCTTGAGGTTCTGGGTGAAATTGTAACTTGAGCCTTTTTGCAACTTCTTCTGTAATGAAATTTATTTCAGAACAGGAATCAAGTAATACTCTTACCGGTATAAAAGAACCAAAATTGTCCTTGATAAGAACCACTGCAGTTGGTATGATTGCCCTTTTGAATGACCGAGCTACCAACGAAACTGGGTTACCTTGACTAGAAGATGGTGCTTGATTTAGGGCACCATTGGACAATGGCGGTGCTGTATGATCAGGAACTGCATAAATATGCAAATTAGTATGATGAGCTGCATGACAAACCCGACAACGAGATTTGGATGGGCATTTCGAAACTAAATGACCCTTTCGTAGGCAGTTTATGCAGTGCCCATTTCGTTTTACAAAATTAAAACGTTCCGAAACTACAAGCGACAAAAACGAGGAACATGTTGTGATGTAATGATCAGTGCTGCTACAATATGAACAGGTCAACTCGGTTTTTGAATTTACAAAAGTATTCGCTGAACGATTGAAGTTCGACTTTGGCTTTGAACCACTAGGTTTATGCACTGTTTCACATTTCTTCCCATGGCTTTCTAAAAATTGACAGCGATTACTTAAAATGTTGTAGCAGGTATCCCAAGTAGGCAGTGATTTAAATTCTTGCTTTTCATCATAGTTTTGCCTGGAACCTTCATCCAACTTCAGCAACACCATGTGAATTATAATCGCATTCATAACGTCCATTTCGGAGCCAAGAGACAAAAGAGAGCCACGAATAGCCGAAACAGTGTCGATTATGTTCCGCAATGAAACGCAGTCACCCTTGGACATTTGAGAAACATTAAAAAGAGCAGTAATATGTTCCAAAAATACAAGTACCTTATTATCGTAGCGTTCCTTTAACCGTTCCAGGGCCTTCGGGTAATTTTCATCTGTAACCAGGAACGGTTCTACCACAGCTAGGGCAGGACCAGAAAGACAGCTCAGCAAATAATTAAATTTATCCACTGGAGTTAACAGCGAATTATCATGGACCATGTTTTGAAACGTTGATATAAATCGCTTATAATCAGCGTATTTTCCGTCGAATCGGGGCAACTTTAACGAGGGCAAACGAGATTGATGTGCGGCTCCAGATATTGAAGCATTTAGAAAACTATGTTCCGCTGAAGTAGAGCAACGACTTTTATTTAAAAGTGTTAATAACTTTGCCTTCGATGTGATAAAAACTTCTTCTAAATCACTACGACAATTATCAGCTGGATTTAGCTTTTCAATTTGTCCTTGAACTTCACAAATTTCTTTAAAATAAGTTTCTAAAATTTGCAGGCGACATTGCAAAATGGTTGCATCCACTTTGTCGCCATCTTTTTCATTTTTCTTATGTAGCTTTGTTATGTTCTTTTTCATAGTGGTTCTCTGTTGTTCTAACGATGCCAAAGCTGAGCTGGCGGTAGCATCATCGTTCACCATTTTGAAAAAAAAAATCACAAAAAAACTTTAAAATTTGTCAAGGAACCACTTTGGAATTGAAACGCGTATTTACCTTTGTATATAAATGAAAAGGCACCAAAATTTTATTTTTATTTATATACCACTTATGTACTTAAAATAACGGCACAATAAATTAATTTTCAAATTTTAAAAATCGAAAAAATTTAAATTTTAACAAGGGCTACACAAAATTATTTTATTTTTCAGCAAAATTTATTTCGATGAAAAAACCACGAAAACAAAACTTTTTTGTAATTACAAAATCAAAAGAATCACTTTTAATTTTGTCCAAATGAAATTGTATATCGGCAGTGGTTAACGACGGCAAAAGAACTCCAAACGAACGAAAAACAGCAACTGTAGCAGCAGAGGTTATGATGAATATCCAACGACGAAACTTTACTCCGAACCACAATTGTTGCACCAAATCACAAAATTTTATTTAATTTGTTGTGGCTGTATGTGCCATAAAAAATAAAATTTTCCACTAAAATTGTTTTTTATTGTATTGGCTCTACGGGCCATGAAATTCTTTAAAACCGAATTAAAAAATTATTAAATTTATTTTTATTTCGTTAACACACAGGCCGTCCTGTCACGGTCGCCAAAAATGTTCGGTAAAAAAACTTTACTTTATTAAAATTAAAAAAACCACGTAATTTAATTTTAATTCCGACTTATTTTATTAAAGGTTAAAATTGTAATGACAAAATTAAATCTAACAATTTATAAAGAACCACAAAACATGTAAACAAAATAAATATATGACGAACAGACAAAAAACTGGACCGTTATTCTTAGAGAGACTAAGAGTAGCCAGTACATTGAGTGCATATGTGCGTTTACTAATTTGTTATTAACTAGCAATAACAAACAGTAAAGCACATATGAACAATAGACAAAACAAAAAACAGACAACAACAACTAATACTAGGGATTAACAATGACAGTGACGACACTACTAACAGTGATGGTACAGTGAGTGGTACTGTGACTGGCGATCTGACCCGACAGTAATAACATGTAAATGATTCCATATACTAATGCTATAAATAAAAAAATGTTGATCCGAAAAATGAGTCCTGTGTGGTATTTAAATAATACGATAGGGTATAATCGAAAGGGTATAATTTGATCATATAATATTGCTATTTTCAGTTTACTCAAACCAGAAGCATCACAACCAGAATACAATTCACAGCCATTTCGAAAAATTAACATCACCAGTTCAGTTTCCAATTTTCTTGATACCGATCGTATCAGTAGCTTACATTTGTGCCATTTATTACCAGTATTTTTTATCACATACCCCACTGTACGATGGTGTTTAGCATGTAATAATAGAGTGACTACAAACTTATTTCACAAAATGCGTTACTTCTCCATATGGAGCAATACATTTTGCTCCATATGTGCCCAATAGTATCAGAGATGCTTATTTAATATTAATTTTTTCGTTTGAAAGCACTGTATTTTGGTTAGGGAAGGTAAATTTTTTTGCCTACACTCAAAAAAAGAGTTTGTAAAGTCAGCAAAAAATTTTGCTGAGTCAGCAAAATTTTAGTCAGGAGGATGCTTGCAAAAAAGTTGCTAATGTCAGCAAAATCTTTTGCTGAAAATCAGCGAGCTGATTTTTAGCAACAAAATTTGTAGATTCAGCAAAGGTTTTGCTAACACTTAGTAGATTAGAAATACAAAAGCCTTGCTAAAAAATAATAATTTTTTTGCTGAATTTTAGTAGACTGAAAAAAACGCAAAAAATTTGTAGAAAACTTGTAATTTAGTTAATTTATTTGCTGAAAATCATAAAACATATTTTTGTGATTCTTTTAAAAACAATTTACTATAATAACGAAATATAAAAATTTTCATTTTTCCACATTGACGACATGAATTAATTTAATATCTGAAAATATATAGAAATAAATATATATAACATAACAAAAATTGTCTTTCAATTACTTACATCAATGGTTGTCTAAATGATGCTATCGCAACTGCCAAAGATAATTATAGAAACGAAAAAATAAACAAAAACAAACGAAACGAAAAAACAACCCTTTTTGCAATAAGAAAAAGGAACCATAAAAATCTACCTAAGATGTGTGTCTTTGTCTTTCACTTTACTCTGTCTACATTTCTGTATATGTTTGTTTGCAATTTGACCACACATATAAACATTTAGTTTAAATAAATAAATATTTTATTTTGTCTTTTATTTAATTAATAAACAATTATTTTCACAAGCCGGTGACAACGCAAAATTTAAGTTATTTTAATCCTCAATTTTGTTTTATATATGAAAAAGAGATACAAAAACTTGCATGGTTGATTTTTTTATATGTCTTATTAGAGTTGTACTTTTTAGTATCATTTTCCTCTTCTCTACTACATCTTGACATGCCGCGACATCTACTTCATTCTGCGTATATCTTTCAATCTGGTTGTCGTCCACACTATTAATGTGCTTATCAGCGCAATTTTTTTTTAGCAAAATTAATTAGTAAAACATTAGTATATTAGTAAAGCATTAGTATAAAACAGTTAAGTGCTGAATAAGTATAACAAAAATTTTAGCTGAAAACACGAATTTAGTCAAAAATTTTGCTAAAAAATAGTATACCTGATTTACAAGACGTTTTACTAACTTTTCTACTAACTTATTTTTTTGGGTGTACCAAGAAAATACATACCACTTTTATGGAAAAATGTATTGTAATTGATGAAAGATTAACCTCTATCGCCGACAGTGGGTTATTTAAAAGGAAATTTCCTAAGCTTTCTATATCTGTGCTCATATTGAGCACAGATTTTGGGGATTTTTGTCAAAATAATAATATATATTGTGCGCCCCGGTAGGCTAGATGGTAGCGTGCTGGCTTATCTGTGCGGGGGTCGTGGGTTCGATTCCCACCAGAGGCACTGGTCTATTTTCGCTACAACTCGCCGAGGGCCATAGTAGTTAGTGCTCGGTTTGGGTAATAGGATATAATTTGTAATTATATGATTATTAATTAATAAAAAAATAATTTATAATATTGACAAAAATAGCCAAATGCGTTACTTAGGTAACGATTGAGCACATTTGTACACACAGAGAAAAACTTATCAGTTTGCCAACTGAAATTCGAGTACTTCGATTCAAATTCGGTATTACGAATTTTAGTCGGTTGGTACAACTTAACGTTAGTTCTCAAAGTTCGGTAAATTCAGCTGCATTTTAGATGCAACACACAAAATATTAAGAAATCTATAATAATATCGTTGTACTAACTGAATTTAGAAGTTGTTACCATTTAAATACACTTTTAAATACTGTTGGCACTTTATTTCTCTGTGTGTAGAAAGCTGAGAAAATGTTCTTTCAAACAGGCCCGCTGCCGGCGATACATGTTAATCTTTCATCAATTGCAATGCATTTTTCCATAAAAGTAGCATGTTTTTATTAAAACATTAAAAAAATACATCCTACTTTAATGCAAAAATGCATCGTAATTGATAAACGATTAACCCTTTACTAAATTAAACTTGGAATTTTAAAAAAAGTTGTATATTTTGCTAGAAAATGCAAAAAAAAAATCTCAAACATATTTCGGCTTTTTCATTGTAAAGGATTCGTTACATATATGTAACAGAAGTGTATAAAGAAAACAAAAGGGTTATTTTGGTTATAAATGAAAAAAAAAAATGATTTATCGCCATTTTTGAAACATGTACGAGGGTGGTCCTAAAATTAGCCGACCTGACGTATATACGGCCGCAGTAGTTTGAAAAAATTACTCTGGTGAAAAGTGGCAACCTAATAAAACATATGTTTTAAGTTTCACGTTGTTTAGTATTTTTTTTGAGCCTTCAAAAATAAAAATAATTTGTAAACATGGAAAAGATTTATCACCGTTATATAATTCAATACTTTCATTTGAAAGGTCTCAGTCCAATCAATACTAAAACCGATCTAGATTATACTCTAGGGCAGTCTGCTCCTTCGTTTACGACTGTGAAATATTAGGTGGCAAGGCCGTACAAGGTGCCAAGGCGAACACCGTAGTGGTCGACCAATTAAGGTGTTCCTGCCAGTAACGGTTAAGAAAATACACAAAATGCTACCGCATTATCGTGGGCTGAAAGTGCGTGATCTGGCGGAAATTATAGGCATTTCAAAAAGTGGTATATATCGCATACTGACTGAAAATTTCAAGATGAGAAAGCTGTGCGCAATATGAATGCCGTGTTTTCTCACAATAGAACAAAAACAGCACCGTTAACATGTTTAAATAGAGTGTTTGGCGATGTTTCATCGCAATAATGCCCAGCTTTTACGACGATTCGTAACCATTGATGAGATATGGGACAAGGACTTCAGACAAAGAAAAAATCAAAGCAGTGAAATGGAATATGAGAATCGTGTCCAAAGAAGGCGAAGCCAGTTCCATCTGCAGCCAAGGACATGCCGTCTGTTTTTTGGGATGTGCGTGGGATAATTTTTATTGGTTATTTTCAAAAAGGAAATACAATCAGCGACGGGTATTATGCCGTTTAGTGATGAAATTAAAAGTGATGAAATTAAGCAGAGAATACTTTTGGCAAAAAAGAAAGTGTTGTTTCATCAGGACAATGCACCAGTTCACACATTGACTATTACGATAGTCGATGAAATAAAGATCGAGTTGCTTCACCACACACCCTATTAGCCAACAAAGAGGTGGAGTCTGCGATTGATGCCTACTTTAAGGAGCTGGACAATTCTTACTATAAACAGGGTACCAAAGATATTGAAAAGTGTATCAAGAAAAAGTCGGGAAAGTGTATCGAGCTAAAAGGAGATTATATCGAGAAACAAAGAAATTTTTTTCCAAATTTGTATTCTATTTTTTATGTTAGGTCGGCTAATTTAAGGACCGCCCTCGTTACATAGCAAATTTATTAGCATTTGATAGTCCGTCTTTTTTCTTCAAAAACCTTTTTAAATTTATCAGATATCTTATACATATATTGTGTTAGATATTATCCGTTGAATTTTTTTAACATGATGTGTATTGCATCAAAATAAAATATAATGAATATCAAAGGACGATTTGTCAGAGCATATATAAGATATTGAAAATGTTAAATCTGAATGTTAAAGGCAACAGATGCAAAATAAAATATAATGAATATCAAAGGACGATTTGTCAGAGCATATATAAGATATTGAAAATGTTAAACCTGAATGTTAAAGGCAACAGATGCATACAGAGAAAAATTTATCTATTTGCCAACTGAAATTTGGTAATTTGGACTCAATTTCGGTTATTACGAATTTCAGTCGTCTGGTACAACTGAACATTAGTTTCCACAAAAAAGTTCGGAAACTAATGTTAGTTTCAAATATTCAGAAATCTAATGTAATTATCGTTACACTAATTGCATTTGTAAGTTGTTACCATTAATATACACTTTTCAATTCGGTTGCAACTTTATTTCTCTATGTGTATAACTTTCAGATTACATAAAAAGTTTTTTGAGTCAGTCTTAATTCGCGATGTTATAACGTCCTGAATATAGAGAAAAACATCGTTTGTTTTTAGTTTTTGATATGATTAAGATATTCTGTGATCAGATTCGGATTTAACGTACTTCGAGCCTTTCGAAAAGAAATTCATGTCTCTAGGATAGAAAACTTGTTGACCTGTGTTATTATTTATCATTAAGCAATGTGTAAAGCTACATTTTCCACAATTGCTGAAAGTTTATAAATTTTTTCCTAAAACGTCACATCACTTTCGCTATTCTTATTAGGGATGACAGACATTACCGCTAAAATACCGTTATCGATTCAAACCCCTTTCAAATGACTATCATTATCTCTAAAATGACGTTACCAAAATAATTGAGATACGTAAAAAACCGTACTGATATAACTGAAACACCGATATCCACTAAATATCATTACCGAAATAACTAAAAGCTCTACTAAAATAGCGCTATTCTTAAAATAACGTTACCGAAGTAATTTAAATTAGCGTTACCCTTAAAATATTGATATCTTTTTTTTATTTAAGTCGAGATGAGAAACAAACGATGTATATAGATGTTGCACTTTAAATAGCTATACCGAAATAACTGAAAACCCGATATCCTTAAAATACCGTTACACAAAAAACTGAAATATCGTTATCGTTAAAAACCCGTAACCGAAATAACTGAAGTACTGTTACCCTTAAAATACCGTCGCCAAAATAAAATAGCTTTACCCTTACCGATACCCGTATCTGGTCGGTTACCATCCATGATTCTTATCCATTAGGACGATAATCTTAAAAAAAATGCATAAAACGGAATAGTTGACAATCAGTTTTTATTATTATTATTATTACATTTATCATCTATTTAAATCAAAAAATATATATGATATGGTTTCCAAATTTGGTTGTTTTTACTACTTTTAACAGCACAAAACTCATTTCAACTCTTCATGCTTACGGACGAATGATAAAATTGCATTTGTTTGCCATACAAAATCATTATTTTTCAAATTTACCGTTACTTCAGAAAGACTTGCTATTAAACATTAAAATTTAGTTGTTCTCAAATAATAATTGAGAAAAAAATGTTGGATTAGAATTATAAGCAAGATGATATATAGATTCAAACTAGTCGTTCCGTATATGTAACGTCAGCAGAAAGGAGTTAACCTGTATCGCCGGCAGTGCACTTGTTTAAAATTAAATTTTCTCAGCTTTAATAGAAAAATGGTTTTCAATTGATGAAATTGTAACCTTAATCACCGGCAGCCGGCTCGTTTGGCGGGGAATTTTTAAGCAAGCCAGCTGCCGGCGATAAAGGTTACCATTTCAGCAATTGCAATTTAGTTTTCCATTAGTGGCATGTAAAGGGTGTTTTTATAGAGGTATATAACCAGTTAAAAAAGTGTTGCCAACTTAAAGTTATATAGCTGTATAAAAAACACCCTTTATTTTGTTTTTAATTTTTTTTTTCATATAGTTATACAAATTTTCTCATGAAAAATTGGAGGCTTGATTTTGATTTTAGAACCATGGTTTCTTGGAAAAATGTTCTTAATATTTTGCGTAGATAACGTTTGTGGTATACTCCTCGTCAAGTTTTTCGGTCCCGAACAAATTGACCAACCCTAATGTTGGTATATCCATTCTTATTCATGCCAACGCCGCAAATACATTTTTCATTAAGTAGTATGCAGCATACACACGCACATATGCACATGATTCTTGTTATTATTTGTGTTGTTCATAACTTGAATTTTAACGATACATCACATCCTGTCTCATTATACGTTAAATAACAACAATTTTTGGTGAAAGTTTCAAATAATGTACATACTAAAGGGGTGCATGCGTGTTTTGCAAAAATATTCGCCAATGTGCTCTGATGCCACTTTTGATGATTTTTTACATTTAAATTGTCAAAACCAGACTATTTAGGTTAAACAAAAAAAAATTTTTTTTTAGCATACTTTAATTTTTTCTATATTTGCATTATTATTAAGATTTAATATTCTTAGAGCCAAAAAAAAATGTTGGGTTAAAAAAAAAAATGTCTTGCGAATGTCTTGTAGTACATTCATGCTCCCCTTTAGTAAATACTTTAAGATAAGTCATGCTAACAGGAAAAACAACAGCAACAAGAACAACAAATTGTGGAAAACTTGACTTGTTAACAATTTTCTATAGTGTTCTCAAATTTATAAATTACATAAAAGGGGAAATTAAATTAAAATAAATGTAAAAAATAATAGCAGGATAATATTTATGATAGAATTAAGAATATCATGCAGCAAAAATAATGAAAGTCAACAAGTATTTCTGTTTGCTGTCATTAATTGATATTTAAAATAAAATATAAGTATTGGAAAGTTTAGTATAAATTTCATTTGTCGACTCCATAGATTACACAGATCTCAAACATTTTGACATTAGTTGTCATTGCACATAACTTATGAGAATGTGTTGGATATACATCTAATACCTATACAAGAAAAATATTTGAATGTGTACGAACAAAATGTGTTTGTTATCAAAAGAAGAAGAAGGGTTTGAGATCTATGTAATCTATGGTCGACTCCTCTTAAAATCTGAATACTACTTTATAACTTTAAAGTTTTCGTTTTTCATAAAAACTTGTTGTGGAAATTAATTTGTTCTATAAAAAAGTTTAGTAATAAACTTTTCTAATGTATATGATTAATGGCTCATTTTCTCAATTAATTACATTTTGTGTTTTTTAAACTCAGTATTATTTTTTAATTATTTTCTTAATGTAATAAATTCAATCATTAAAATTATCCTTACTGGCGCTTACTTATGGGAAACTTTATGATAAAATTGAAATAGATGAATTTATGCCAATAAAAATTTTTGTTTGATTCACTAAAAAAAAAAAAAATGTATGAACTTAAATAAAGTTTACGCATTATTAATGTTGAGATTTAAAAACTTTATTAAATAAATTAAAATTGCTTACAAAAAATTGATAATTTATTAGATTTCAGATTATGTTAATTTTTCATGAATAATTTTCCAAAATAATAAGCAAATTTTTTTTAATTTCCGTTTCATGAATTAGGTTAATATTCTTAAAAAATGTTAGAAAATATATTTTTTAGTAAAAATTTTAAGAATTTATTAAAGTAAAATTTGAGAAATTTAAAATTGCTTAAAAAAACATAAACCAAATACGTATGTTACCTAAATTTAGATTACAAATTTTAGCTTCTTAAAATTAAGTATAATTTAACTTCTTAAGAATGTTCTTTAAGAAGATTTATATTTTAAAACCTATATAATTCTCATTTATATTGTGTAAGAGTTTTAGTTTTGTCAAGTAAAGGTTGAGTACACCTATCCCTCGATTTACACGATAGACACGTTCCAGTTTGTATAGAAAATCGCGTAAATGGAAAAGAGACAAATGCTGTATATAAAGTATACACGCCACTCCGAACACTGGTACATTTTCAGAAAAGACGGCAAAGAATACTTGTTTTTGGAACCGATTTTAAAACAAATAAGCTCATTCGAATGACAATACCATAAAACATATGCAGAAAGAAAAATCAATCCAACATTTTAACTACTTCACGGTGAACAGGGGGATCGAAAATTCCACTTTTCTGTGTTTTTATAAAGTTATAACTTCTGTTATATTTTAAAGCTTAAGGTTTCATCTTTTTTTGTTTTCCGAAATATTAACTTCGTGTGAGTTTTTTTTAATTGTCAGTTAAATTATTTGATAGGACATATAAACTTTTTTCAAGTTTTACCACTATCAGTAATTTTTTTTATAATGTTTAGATAAGGGTATATTTTAAGTGAAAATTGTCGCCTTTGTTGGAGTATACTTGTACCTTTAAAGATACAACCGTGAAAAAAAATCTAAAAAGTTTTTGAATCTCAGCAAATGCTGAAAAGAAAAAAATCTGAGAGAATGTTGGGGTTGGAAATATACGGGTTTCGGTCATGCATTTAGCTAGGTGCTCTAGAGTGCTCCAAAAAAAAAAGTTGTGAGTTATTGACTGGGCCCCCTTAAAAATATGAATTTGGGTGTAGAACAACGTATCCTAAAAAATTAGGACAATCGGATAAGAGGAACACGTGCCTCAATGGGCCTGAAGTTTAAAAAAAGGTATATATGGGAAAAATATGACTTTTTTTAAATTTCTTAAAATTTTTAATATTTTAAGTTGATCTTGCATTTAAAGGATTAAAAAATCACAATAAACAGTAAATTATCTTTCTAATAAGGCAATAAAAACTAAAATCGGTTAAAAAACATCCAAGTTATTACAACTGCCCCCGTCGACTAATGTGTCACAGAACGCTTAATCAAGAAGTTGGAGCCCAAATTTTTAAATTCGTAGAAATAATGTAATGAAAAACGTTTTTTTTTCAATTAAAAAGTATTTTTTATCATGTGCTTTGCAAACTCGTTTTAAAATAAAGCCAAAATAGTCTGAATTATTAAACACAGTTTTCAAATCTCCAATTTTAAAGTTTCGAAATTTTTTTTAAAGAAATTTAAAAAAATCAACGATTGGACTTTAAGTTTGAATTAAGCACATATTAAGGACGAAAACTTGAAAAAATTTAAGGTATTCCTCTTTTTATTTGGCCAGTGCAGCGATTTAACTTCAGCGGATTTAGAGAAAACCGCGATTTTTGTCACTTATTTAGGTTTTATAAATTTTTTATTTTTTTTCAAATTCATCGCAAGTTTAAAAACTTATAACTTACGTTTTTTAATATCGTAAGATATATTTGGATCAAAAAATGCTAGAGCTACATTTTCTGGCGAAAGATACCATAAATGGTTACCAAATTTACGTATTGCTTCATTACTTATATTTGTGTCAATATTGCTGTATTCATGAAGATTTTTAAGAAACGTTAAAGTTTCCATTGGGGCTTCTACAGCCACTGACGCTTTAAACCATATAATGTTGTTAGTCAATAAATCGCCTTAGCCATCCATCGGGTGTGATGATGTGCTCCAGGCATTCGGAAGGAAAAGTTTGGAACTGTGACCAAGGAAAATTATAGCCAGTTGCAAAAATTCTTTGTAGTCATCCCTTGGGTGTTTTTCATTTGATGAACCTACATCAATGGGGATAAGAAACAGCTACTTTGATATTATTTGCATTTTAATGAAAACAAATAAAATAATTAATGAATACAGTTTGTAATATTGTTTTAAGAGGATTGAAGTTTTTAAACTTGCGATGAATTTGAAAAAAAAAAAAAATAAAAAAATTCATAAAACCTTAATAAGTGACAAAAATCGCTGTTTTCTCGAAATCCGCTGAAGTTAAATCGCTGCACTGGCCAAATAAAAAGAGGAATATATTAAATTTTATCAAGTTTTAGTCCTTAATATGTGCTCAATTAAAACTTAAAGTCCAATCGTTGATTTTTTTAAATGTCTTTAAAAAAAATTTTGAAACTTTAAAATTGGAGATTTGAAAACTGAGTTTAATAATTCAGACTTTTTTGGCTTTATTTTAAAACGAGTTTGCAAAACACATGATAAAAAATACTTTTTAATTGAATACCTTGGAGCTAATAAAATACAAAATTGTTTTTGCATTACATTATTTCTACGAACTTCAAAATTTGGGCTCGAACTTCTTGATTAAGAGTTCTGTGACATATTAGTTGCCGGGGGCAATTGTAATAACTTGGATGTTTTTTAGCCGATTAGAAAGATAATTTACTGTTTATTATGATTTTTTAATCATTTAAATGCAAGATCAACTTAAAATATTACAAATTTTAAGAAATATAAAAAAACGTCATATTTTTCCCATATAAAGCGTTTTTCAAACTACAGGCCCGTTGAGGCACGTGTTCCTCTTATCCGATTGTCCTAATTTTTTAGGATACGTTGTTTTACACCAAAGTTCATATTTTTAAAGGGGGCATTTTTTTTTTTGCTCCATCCAAGGTGCCTAAGGTGCACCCTTGGAAGAGTTAGAGCGGTGGAAGCTTATTTTAGAAAACTTTAATTTTTGTATCTGATCCTACTTAGGGAGTGGATATTGGGGGTTCATAGGTTTTGAAAAAAATTGGGTCATATTTTTGGCTCCTCTAGGGGCAGTCTTTGGACAGATACATTGGAGGGAGCTAATTTTATAAAAATGTAATTTTTATATTGTAGCTCCATTAGGGAGTGGAGAAATTAGGTAGCTATGTTCTGAGAAAATATTGGGTTTTAAAAAAATATTTTGATCGGTTATATATTTGACTCCTCTAGGGGTATCCATTGGACAGTTCAAGCGGTTTTAGAACATTTTTTTAAAATGTTGTTTTTGTAATTGAGCCCTTTATGGAGTTTTTTTTACCTATCCAGGGGGCAGTTGTTGGGCTTTTAGTGTATTTTTACCCCTTCTCCCTCACCTTTGTAGAGATAGTTGCACCCATCCCAACTATACTATTTTTGGTCTCGTACATTTATTGTTCTAGCGTATCCATATCTTGTAACTGAGAATCTTCATACAACACTTTAACCCCCTATTGCTGCATAGCTCCAAATATTAAACTAAAACTATTTCGAAATTTTACTTTTAAAAAATGTAAACTATTGGTTTTTTTAATAAAAAAGGGTTATTGAACAAATAAATTCACTAGATTGTTTGATATTTATCAAGACACTATAGTGTACACTAAAAAAAAATCAGTAAAGTCAGCCCCAACGCTTGCAGTCGCAGAAAATTCTTAGTTTGAAGGGTGTAAAGTTGCTAATATCAGAAAAAGCGGTTTGCCGAAAATCAAAGAGCTGATTTTTAGAAAAAATTGTCAAATTTATCAAATATTTTGCTAACCCTGAGTAGATTAGATATGAATATATAACAAACAGAAATCAAATAGACTAACTGGAATCAAATTGCTGTATCTTAGTTATATAAGAACATTTCAAAAACTTCAAAAGTTATAGATCTTTGACCGCCTTCTCTGAAAATGTACCACTGTGCCCCGGTCCCGATGTGAAAATTTTTTCGGACTTCCCGTCTAGTTTTTACCGTAAGCACTCGGATTATTTGCAAAATTTGTAACAACCACGTGTGAACGGTTTATTTTTCTAGCAATTTACCGAAAACTTAAGCCATTTTTTAAATAGGCTGAAATTTTCCCTTTTTCCAAATCCTTTAGATATGAATGCGGCATTTTGTTGCAAATTGACTAAAATTGCATAAAAAACCAAAATAATTCTTCAATTTTTCTTTATTTGCTATTCTTCTTTGTTTATCGTCATATGTAGTTAAAGTTATGAAAGTCCAACAAAATCTCATTACACAAAGTTTCTCTTAAATCAAACAAGTAATCTCTTAAATTTTACACAATAACGTATCAGTTATCACACACTTAAAACAGTTATAAGTTTTAAAATAGTGTTTGTAATATTAAATAAAATAGCAAAAAACATTTGTAATTAGAGTTGTGCAACGCAGTGTATATACCATTTTTCTCTGTTCATAATTTAGATGTTAATATTTCACGATTAATAGAGTTTTTGGCAAATTAAAATAACAATACTGTAATTTTGAGATATTCTTAAATATTATGTAGCAAAAATATTTAAATTTTGGTAAGTTAACATAAGTTTCACTAAAAACTACATAAGTCTTCTCTTTGAATTTTATAAAATTTCTGAAAATAAAAATATATATTCAATGAAAGTCTTCTCCTAAGGTTAATTTTACGACAGAAAAAGACAAAATTATGTGCAAATGTATACGTATTAATGCTTGATAAAAAATATCGCTTATACCCTTATTCGAGAGAGGCATTCATTTGTTGAGCCGTTTTTTTTATTAAAAAATGTAAGGATAAACCCGAAGGTTAGCCATAAGGGGAATAAGCGGCAGCCAAAGCTTTTCGATTTGGCAGGTTATTGAATTCATTGCTTAACTACGGACTTTTCTTTACATTTAACATTCAAAATCGTATCTAATAAGCGCAATAAATATTTTTAAATTTGTCAAATTTATCCATAATGTTTTAAAATACTTAATACCTTCTTAAAAGCTTTTTCTTTCTGGATTCTTCTGTCGGACTCTATTTTTTTGTGAACACTTTCTCAGTATACGATATGTGAAGAGCGCACATTTACAGGCCAAAAAACTGTTTCAAATTAAAAATATAAAAAAATTGGTTTCAAACATTTAAAACAATGTAACATTTTAGGTACTGGCGTCACAGCATCAGTACACATAGCGTGAAGTCCTTCAAGTGTAGTGAGTTTATATTATACGATTTGGAGTCTTAAGTTGTTAACTGAAAATAATATACCCCAACAACGAAAAAAATGTCAGTCTAACTTGTCGACATTTTGAGAATTTTTAACTTTGAGCATTAATAAGTATGAGACAATCATTTCAATTTCAATTAAATTTCTCAAAATGGCTGCCCATTTAATCGTTAAAGTATATCCGCCAGATTTTTTTTTTTTACAGCTCAAAATTAAAGAAATTATTGCAAAATTTAGTCAGTTTCGTCAAGATCATTTTTTTTTTTTAATTCCATATAGTATTTTACACGCAAGAGTATAAGTATAAGTAATATTAATATCAATATTAATCATACGCCATGTATGATAATTAAAGCGGAACATAAATCACAAACAATTTATATGCGTCTTTAATTATCATACATGGCGTATGATTAATATTGATATTAACATTACCTCATTTATACTACAGAGTCACCGTGGAATAGACAAAAATTGAAGGAGTTGTCGTATTTGCATGAAAATTGGTACTCTGGTTTGTGTTAAAAGATGTCATTTTTTATATGTCGGTACAAAAAATGTAATTTTTTATCGATCTGGCTTGGACTTCTGCAGAACGATCGATGATTATAGTCCACTTTTTGTAGATAAATTACGACCATATTAGATAAAAATGTTAAATATTGTTAACAATGTTGTTAAAACTCGCAAATATATTATCGTTTAGCATAACGTTTTTGTGTGACATCGTCAAACCGATACAAATTCAGGTCTCGTTTGAACAAAACTATATCGTTTTTCTTAGAAAATCTGTTCCCTGGTATTTAGTGACCAACTATTCAAATTCGTCAAAAACTGTTAGCTCTAGGCAAACTTAATAAAAAAAATCTATTTATAGTGAATTTTATCGTTGACCTATAAGTTTATGTGTGAGATATTATTTGTTCGGTTTGAGATAATGACAAATTTTTCTCTAAATTAACAGAAAAATTAAAATTTTTTTTTTTTTATATGATAATTTACTTTGACTATAAGAAAAAACACAGAAAAAGTTATTAGACACTAGCATGAATGAAATGCATTTTCTGACCCACTACGGTCTTCATCAACATTCTTCGTGCCATTTAGTGTTAATCGTAAATATCTTCTATTTAACTCACACGTTAAAGGAATTGAGTGACTTTAAATCCCACATTACTCTGTGTGTTGAGTTAAAATGAAATTTACCACGAACGATTTCTATTTATAGTGTGTTTGTTTTTCTCTAGTCATTATCATAATTGCCAGTTTAACTTTCAGTTAAAACTTTTAAATGGCAATTCTTTTCTCTAATGTTATCATATACTATCCTTCTACATAAGCAAAGCATATCAACAAACATTAAAGATTTTTTGTTAATACATATGTCGAGCATATACATTAAACAATTTCTACACTATACCTGGTGAGTAGTTAAATAGTGAATTTTATCGGTGATCTATAAGTTTATGTGTGCGATTTTATTTGTTCGGTTTGAGATCATGACAAATTTTTCTCTATATTAACAGAAAAATTAAAATTTTTTTTTTTATATTATAATTTACTTTGACTATTAGAAAAAACACAGAAAAAGTTATTAGACACTAGCATGAATGGAATGCATTTTCTGACCCACTACGGTCTTCATCAACATTCTTCGTGCCATTTAGTGTTAATCGTAAATATCTTCTATTTAACTCACACGTTAAAGGAATTGGGTGACTTTAAATCCCACATTACTATGTGTGTTGAGCTAGAATGAAATTTACTACGAACGATTTCTATTTATAGTGTTTTTGATTTTCTCTATCATATAAAAAAACAATTATCATATAAAAAAAAAAATTTAATTTTTCTGTTAATTTAGAGAAAAATTTGTCATGATCTCAAACCGAACAAAAAAAAATTTATTTATATCAAAGATTTGGTTAATTCTTTTTAAAACAAATTTTTCAGTTTTTTTTATTTCAAAATGATAGTACAAAAAAAAATGTTTTTTCTTATTACAAGTCAAAATTTTTATTGAAAAAAATTTTAAAATTTTTCATTGCTTTAATGAATGTTTTTCATGAAATTATGAAAAAATCATAAAAAATGTTAATGAAAAAAAAACCAATATTACTGAATTTTCATTCAGTTAATGAAATTTTTCATCAAACCAATGAATCGATTTTAATGAAATCGTTTCATTAATACTATGAAGGAAAATTCCATCAGTGTATGTAAATTATGCCGATTACCCGGTTAGATTTTTTATATGTATTTTTTTATTTTATTTTTTAGTTTTTTCTATTAGATTAACATTTATTTAATCAATCTTAGGTAATATTTACATTATTATGAGATTTAATTTAAAAGTATTTCAAAAATTGATATCATAATAATTAAATAAAGTGGCCCAAGCAAAAAATAGTGCTTAGCCAGAAGCGCTTCCTGAAGGCATAAGTTAATTACCAAGCGCTTCCAAAGCAGATCCAGAAGGCATGATTTTTGTCGCGATGTCCCACTTGTTATGTCTCTTTTAAGCAGGTGAAAAGCGCTTATTTCATGTGCTCTTAGAAGCATTAAATGCATGCCTTATTATGTAATAAGAAGCGCTGTTATTGTATGTTGACAGCATTAATGCTTCATGGTATGCATTCTTTATTGTTTCATTGTAAGCATGTTCACTGCCTTTAAGAAGCCATTTTGGGAAGCACTGCTGAATGCCTTCCCTAATTGCTTTATAGCATACAACTGTAGTTACTACTTACCAAATCCGGGTTATTTTTTGCTGGGACTATAAATATCACATAGTTAAGGAAAAGTTATTTGAAAAAATCTTAAAACAATCTTGAAAGTTATAAGAAATTAAAAAAAAAAAAAACAAACACAGTATTAAATACTTTGAATTTAAAAGAATTATGAGTGATTGTTGTACAAATTTCTTATTGTTCCAAATGTAGACATTCTGCATTTTTAATTAAATGACAGTGTCAGTTTCCTCGCAAATGTAATGAACATTTTGAAATCGAATCTTTTTTGTAACAAGTCGGTGGAAAATCTTGGTGAAAGGTTATGTATTATTTTGAGGTTCTTATTTTGGATTATTTGCAGCTTTTTTTGTGTGGGTCTTAGCAGATCTACTAAACTACACTTGACAACCCTATTTTTTAATTTATTTTTTCGTAAACCTTTGCTATTTTTCTTAATTGTAACTAAAAAATGGAAAAAAACTGCTTAAAAAATATTAAGTATTTTCAAAATACTAACAAATATTTTTAAAATCTATTGAAAGCCATCCTTCAGCCTCTAGGTAACTATTTTATAATGAACTTAAAACAAGTGCTACATCGCCATTAGAAAATAAGATAAGAATATTTTTAAATTCTTTTTTAATTCTTAAAAAATTTTAGTTAATATAAATTAATATTTCTATGTGTTTGAAGACAAGACTGAAATCTGTTTTGAATCGACGTCACATACAGTGGTGTTCAAAAGATTTGCAACTGAAATCATGGTTTAGGTAATTATAATTTTTTTGATCAAAAAGATTTGTGGTATAAGTTTTTATTTTTTTTATTAAATTCAGTAATAGCATTTTATTTTACAAATATAAAAAAAAATTATTCATAACTTCTCAAAAATAAAAAAAAAAGTAATTTTAACAAAATAAGTCGATAGTGCAGTGTACAAAACATTTGCAACTCTTGAAGTAATTAACGGGAAATACAAACAATGGTTTTAACACTCAGTATTTTGTAGCGTAGCCATTATTTTTTATAACTTCTGAACACCTCTTATGCATTGATGCAATCAGCTTTTTAATATTATTGTCAGAAATTTCATTCCACGGCTTCTCCAACTCAACGAAAAGTTCATCACAATTTCGGAATACTTTATTGCCGATATTCCGTTTTACAATCGGGTTGAGATTGTTCTCAATCGGGTTGAGATTGGGAGATTGAGCCGACCACTACATGATATTAATTTAATTTTCCTGCAGCCAAACTTTTACAACCCCCGCCGTGTGTTTTGGGTCGTTGTCGTGCTGGAAGGTCCATGAGAGTGGCATTTCTCATTCAGCATACGGATGCATAACTGAACTCAAAATATCTCTATAGATTGTGGCCTTCATTGTGCTAGTAATGCGGTGAATTGTGCCAATCCCATTTCCTGAAGAACACCCCCACACCATAATGTTTACACCTCCGTGCTTCACTGTGGCGGTTGTGTATCTGGGATTAAACTTTTCGCCTCGTGGCTCTTCCATCTGATCCCCGGAGGTTGAATTTAGACTCACCTGACCATAATACATTTTTCCATTGCTGTTGAGTCCAGTTCAAATGGGCGCGTGCAAAGTCAAGCCGAGCTTTTCGGTTTTTTGACGAAAAATAAAAAAACAAAGATAAACTATGTGATTTTTAAAATTTTGTGCATGAAAAGCTGCGTTGAAACATGCAAAACTTGAATGTAAATTTTGCGAAAAATCGGACCCATGAGTGAAAAAACTGGGTACGCCATTAAAATCAGCGTGGCAGAAATGTTTAGGGTTAATGGTCGGTACTCTTGTTTTTGATTTCTGGGTTCAACTTTTATAGCGCAGTGTACTTAACAGAAAAGGTGAATGTTTGGAATGTATTAAATAAATATATTTATTAATTGTTTCCTTAAAACATTAAAGTATTTGTTATAAAATTTCAAGTCGCGTAAGATACTAGTGTAATACACACACACACACACCATAGTAAATAATTAAAAAGTTTTTAATTATATAAACTTAAAAGAGAAAGAATAAAGTGCGAAAATAACAAACAACACTTATTTATAAATAATTACCTGGAGATGGCAGCGGCAAAGTAACCCACAGCAGCAGCACAAGAAAAAATGTTTGTAGTACTTTTTGTTTCACTTAACTGTCAAAGAAATTAATCTCAATGTTTTCTAACACCTGTTTGTTTTAATGAAATTCCGAAAGAAAACATGTTCACTTTTATAAAATATTTATTATGCTCATACTTTAATAATTTTTATGTTTGTACGTTTTATAGTGTTGGTAAGAGTCTGTATATCGTACAACTACAAATTAATGACTTTAGAAAGTTTTACTGTGCTACAATAAATTTCACAGAACAAAAAAATTAAATAAAAAAAAATAAATAAAAGCATGGTTGCACTGAGAGAATTATCTGCATGATAGCAATGACTTTTTGCATTAGACCTGCGAAGTGTCACTGGAATTCGTAAATTACATTTTTTCATTTAATTATTGCAGTTTTTCATAAAATTTATTGAAAATATTCATATTATTTATTAAAAATTTCGTACCACTTATGAAAATGTTTCATTAAAAATAGTTTCTTTAAAACTATGAAGCTTTTTCATAAAGTCTATACAATTTTGCATTCCTATTGTGAAGAAAATTTAATTAGTTTAGTGTTAAAATTTCTTTAAAACTCGTCCAAGAAATTCTCTCTGTGTGTAATTTTTTATCAAAGTCTTAATATAAGTTTTGAAGTCATAATATAAATTACGTTGTATATGCCTATTCTGTTCTCAGGCTACTAACGGTTTAAGGTTTTATAAGCAAACGTAAAGCTATTTATAGTCTAGTCAAATTAAGGTCGTAATTTTCCGCAACTTGCGTAAACTTTAATGAAAATATTCAAATTTTTAAACTTAATAATCTGTTTTTATAAAATCTCCTTAATGGAAGTCGTTCCATATACAAAGTAGAGCTCTAATTTAAAATTTTTTTCTGTAATTACTACTATTATATTATAAAAATAGAAAAAGACATCTGTATTAGCGGTGCCCCAAACAAAAAAAGACAAGAACTCTACAAGGCTGCCAAAGATTTGGCAAAAAGATTTTGGCAACACAAAATAACTCCAATATGAAATAACTCCCACACGAAATAAGTTTCACCAAAAATGAAATATGAATGCAGCAAAATTAATGATTAATATGTTTTTTGTTGAAGTTCTGCCTATTATGGAGGCTCTAACTTTTCTAAAACTTCGGGTTCTGATGATATCTTTAGCCAGGTCGAAATACTAATATCAACCTTGCTAATATGTTTGATTTGCTTTATTTTTGGAAATATACGGAGGTTGGAAGCTCGTTATAAATTAAAAATAACATAAAAATAATCTCGATGTATATAAAAACAAAAAACTAACGAAATAAGTTCCGTTGGGACAAAAATTAAATAAATCCCAACAAAAATAAAAACTTCCACCTGCGAACTTAAACAATTTCCAATGAAATAACCAGCGCCAAAAAAAAAATAAATCCCAATAGAAAAGAAAGAAAAAAGTCCCAACAAAAATTAAACAGTTTTCTCTTTAAACACAAAAAAAAAAACATTTCTTTATTAGTTTTTACAATAAGACTTGCGAAAAACTGGCTAGCTATTCCGTACGACGATTATCCAGAGCTGTTAAATTTGGATTACGATTAGTAATCAGTAAGATTACATTTTAAAAAGAATGGTATTGATTACATAATTCTCTTTTGAACAATTCCTGATTGTTAATTTACAACTTTGGCGTAAAAACTGTAGTGTTTCTAAAACTCTGCTGGTTATATTCTCGACAGTTAATTCCGGCAATTCTGGACTTAACCTCTGCAACACTTTAAGAAATTTCATTTTGATGCTTTGGGTTAGTACTGTTGCTGCAATTGCAATATTTGCCTCAGGCTTCAACATGAAATATGGTTGGAACCTTTCTCTTAACATCTGTTCCATTTGTAAAATAACAGATGATAATTGTTGCAGCTACTGGGATGTGATTAGTTTATGCAGCCTACTAATTATTACGATTAGTAATCATTACTTAACAGCTATGCGATTGTCGTCCACTTTTCGAAGTTAAATTATGCCCATATTAAATAAAAATTTTAAATAATTTTAACAATTTTGGTAAAAAACGAGAATTTTCTTTTGGTTAGTTCAACGTTTTCATTTAGTAACATCATCAAAACGATAGCAATTTAGGTATCGTTTTGAACAAAACGATATCGTATTTCTTAGAGAATCTGACCCCTGGGCATTTATACTAATATTCGCATTTGAAATGTTCGAGCCTGCACTGCACATTCATTGCAAACTTTTGAATGCAATTTTTTAAATTTCAACAATTTCAAATCAAACAGTCCCTTATTATGATGACGTAAAAACGCGTCATAATTAGGGACTGTTTGATTGGATAGACATACGTAAGGAACGACGATATTTCTCAAAAAAACAAATTTCGTATTCTGATCCTTAATGGTACGGTATGGTTGATTTCGCATTTCCAATCACCAGAATAAATTATTCTGAGTACATTATATTATTGGAAGATAAATTGGTAGCAATTATTGAAAATAGCAACGAAGAAGAATTCATTTTCCAACAAGACTAATGCCTCAATACATGTAAGTCGTCAGACGATGGAATGGCTATCGTCAAAAATACTATAGTATTGGAATGGCCTGCATGTTCTAAGGATAAAAACCCTATTGAGAATATTTGGGGAGTATTAACCCATTAATGTCCAGATGTTTTTTTTTTTTAAATTTTGAGACAAACTTTTGAACACTCTCACTTTTTTTACAAAGCATAAAGCATGCTAAATTTTAACAACTCTGCTGGCAACTTAAGTTGAAGAAAACCGTCAATATGAAAGCGGTTTTCATTTAAAAGAAGTAGTTGTTGATGCGTGAAGATCTATAACTTCGAATAAATCTGGCAGACAGTATGTCTGATCGAATTTTTGAGCTGATTCAAACAAGAAGGAGGCCAAAACTGATGCTTTAAAATGTTTTTCTTAAATTTTTGTAAATTATTAAATTATGAGTAACGAAACACTAATTGAATTTGTTATTCCTTTTTAATTAGTAAAATAAAAAATAAATAGATGGTTTTTTTTTGGGGATTTTTGAATTTTATTCATCGTCTTCTTAGACAGTGTGCAATTAATACTATAATTAATATGCACATATTTTCAATTGTTTGAGATAGGCGTGGTAGAGAAGATTAAGCATACTTTTCTAAAAATCATAACTACATTGTAAATTTTTATTGAATTAGACTGCGCAATTTCTGGTAACACAACCTTCATCAGTAATCCTTTTGACAATACTGTAATTATTTGTTATTGTTTTTATTGTTTGATTGCATCTATATGAAATTTTTATTTATTAAATGCAATCCTGACCGTGGCTTGAACCTGCTTTCATTTGCCACATGCACTTCGCACTACACTTTAGACAGGCGTTTTATCCGCTTGAGCTAAAGTCAGGTCGATTTTTGCTGTGGCTTAAAACCAGTTTCAATTATACGGGATCGATTTTTACATTTAATTGTAATTGCACAAGATAGCTTAGACAGACACCACAACAATTCACAATTGTTAGAAAATCATATGTAATCTAATTTCCACTATTTCCCACATTTTGTGAGTTGGCAACAACTATGATGTATTTATTGTACATACGGTAGTTTGGTTATTCACGTAGTTAGGGAAGAGTTACCAGGGAGCAAATTTTTGATATGTTTTATTGGGGATTTTTGAATTTTATTCATCGTCTTCTTAGACAGTGTGCACTTAATACTATAATTAATATGCACATATTTTCAATTGTTTGAGATAGGCGTGGTAGAGAAGATTAAGCATACTTTTCTAAAAATCATAACTACATTGTAAATTTTTATTGAATTAGACTGTTTGTTTAATATTATAACTGTTTGCATTGGTTTTACTTGTATGCCACTTCTACTTTTTTTTAACTTACGAAATGTAGTGAAATTAATGTGTAATTATAGTTTTGCAACTCAGTGTAAACAATAACAGAAAGGTAGCAGGAAAGAAACTGAAATTTAGCTGCATTGCATTCGACGGCCATACGTGGGTGCAATAGTTAAGTCAAGGAGTGTCTAAACTTAGGAGATGTAATCAATTTCGAACAGATCATGTGACACGACATCGGAAAAAATACGTGCACACTGAGAATAAATCGTTTGGAATTCTATTGTAATCAACAAAATTTAATCATTATTCAATAATTTTAATTGCAAGTACTTGAAACTCATTATCAGAATAATAAATCTATAAGCAGAAAAAATATAAAATTCATCCAAACACAGTCACATCATTCAAACTGTTGGTTATTGAAAAAATATTATCTCCTACATTACCTTCAATACCAACAACTAACCACTTTTCGGAGATCTAATCTCTTGAATAAAATAGTTTCACCTGCAAAAAACAATCACTATATCTAAAATATAAGTTTTCGTTACCGATTTTAAAGTTATATAAAGTTTTTCAATAGTTAGGGTAACTCTAATAAGATATTAAGATTATCAACCCAATATCTTCTTGTACATACAATAGACATTAATATTTAAACATGAAAGAAAAAAAATATTCAAGGTAGTTATTTAAAAATGGAAATTCAAATTAAGTTTAGGCTAGAGGTAAAGTAATTGCCTGACAAGCAGAAGGTCGCCAGTTCGAGCCCAGTTCGCGGCGATGAATTTTTTATTAATAAAATAATTTTAAAATAATATAAATTTTTTTTATAGTTTTGGCAACTCTAATAAAATATTGAGATTAGCAACCGAATTTCTATTGGACATACAAATCTATTTTTAGACAAATATTTAAATTTGAAACAAGAAAATATTCAAGGTTGAAATTTAAAAAATCATATTTAAATTGGGTTTAGGCTAGAGGTAAAGTAATTGCCTGACAAACGGGATATCGCTGGTTCGAAGCCAGTTCGAAGCATATACTTTTTTTATTAACAAAATAATTTTTTGCCCATAAAATATTCAATTGTTACAATAAAATTCGAAATTTGTAAATAAATGTCGGTTGATACAATCCCAGCAAAAAATACTGCTTACCCAGAAGCGCTTCCGGAAGGCATTATTTGATAACAAAGCACTTCCAAATCAAATAAAGAAGGCATAATTTTTGTTCGCTATGTCCCACATGGTATGTCTTTTTTAAAGCGCTTCTTTCATGTGCTGTTAGAAGCAATAAATTCATGCCTTCTTAGGCACTAAGAAGCGCTTTTTCTATGTTGACAATATTAGTGCTTCATGGTATGCATACTTTATTGCTTCATTGTAAACATTATTCACTGCTTCAAAGAAGGCTTTCTGGGAAGCACGACAGAATGCCTTCCCTAATTGCTTTATAGTATGAAAGGGGGTGAAGCGCTATTTTGGAAGCATACAAATATAGTTACTGCTTACCAAATCCAGATTATTTTTTGCTGGAATAGTATTACAGTTTAATAATAGTGACAGTAAGTGGAACCACAAAAATTCGATTGGCAAACAATTCGGTTGCAACTACAAAACTGTTTTCTGTGTGTATTCGTATGCATCCAAATACCCACATTTGCACAGATGTGTGAAAATACATAATGTTTAAATGGTCGTAAATAGTGAACGCATATTCTGATTTTAAAAATTAATATCTCATTCAAAGCTTATTTTGTCTTCTTCAAAGGATACAAAAAAACTTAAAAATTAAATTTTTTTGTTGAAAATATCTGAAAATGCATTTTTTTTCTTAAATTTTTGTTTGAAAATTGATCAATATATATTGTAATGCATAAAAAAAAATCAGAATGTAGTTTTAATATGTTTTTTAGAATAACGATTTTTTCAATATAACAACGATTATATTCCAAGCAGCCTAAAACATTTTATTTTCATCAAAAATTAATATCTTTTAAATTCAAAAGCTTTTTTTTAAGAATTGAACGCCTCGCTCGAATAAGCGAAATTTTTTTGAAAAAGCATTTTTGTTTGATGCAAAATATGGTATATCAAGCATTAAGACGTATACATAATCAGATAATATTGCTAAATTTTGTCTTTCTCTGTCCCAAAACTGAACCTAAAAGAGTATTTTTGATGAATTTATGTTTTAATTTTCAGAAATTTAATAAAATTTAAAGGGTAGACTTATATATTTTGCAGTAAAACTAATATTTATTTACAAAAATTTAAACATTTATGCTACGTAATGCGATAAGAATATTATAAAGCTATATTTTGAATATATTAATTTGCAAAAACCCCTTTTAATTGTGAACTATTAACTGAACAAAAACTTTATAAACTCCGGGATTCAAGATTTTGAAAACTGTTTTGGGATTTGGGAGAAATTTATTTGTATTTCTTAGTTCATATAACATATTAAAATAAAATCATTCAATGTGAAAATTTTAGTATTCACATCTTACAGTATGAAAAACAAACATAAACTATTAACTCATTATTGATGAAGTGTTCCGTTTTCAACCCAGTAGTTTTGAATGGTTATATTTTTAATTCACGGTTTAAAAACCTGAAACTATATTAACATATTCACTACAAGCGTGAATAAAAACTTGTGCAAGATTGTTGTGCAATAATTATTTGAAAATATCTATTTTTCACATTTTTTGATGGGACCTTCTTCAAAAATTATTTGAACATATAGAAAATTCTAATCTTACATATTTGTTATTGTTATGTTAATGAGACAATATGAAAATATAGTCTCCGCTAAAAACTAGATCACCAGTCATGCATAATTTTTAATAATCGGACCGATCGTACCATGAATTTTTAAGTTCAGAAAGTCTAAACTATTGCAAAATTTATTCCGTTTTCACTCAAAATATAAATAATGGCTGGTTTTCACTAAATTACTAAAATATTTATAAAAATTATAATTTCAGGGTTACCATATGACAATTTAAAAAAATGGTCAAAATACACGATATTTTTCAAAAAAAAAATTAAAAATCAGTTAATTTACAAAATTAAAATTTCATATATATATGAATAAAGATTTGTTAACAAATTTATACAAAATTAAATAATCTTAAATATTTGTTTGCAAATATTTCCAATACGGTGTAAAAAAAAATTACACAAATTATATAAAAAAGCATTTCTCTGCACACAGAGAATTCGGTTACTACGAATCAAATTCGATTATTACGAATTTCAGTCGGTTGGTACGTACAAATGACCATTAGTTTTTTAAATATAAAAAAATAATATAAAAAAAAATCTGAAGCTAGTAAGCTCCTTAAAATACAGGACCTCCTTATGTTGGTGTTTTATATTATAGTTGCAATCAAGGTTGACCACCGTTTCAGTTTTAGAATGACGGTATCGGTTTATCATGCGATATTAAGAGGTAACTGCCCACATATTTTACCGTTTTCAGTTTGCTATTTTTTTTTATTTTTTATTTTTTTGGTTCTTTGCCCAACACGATTATAAAACCGTTTAAATACCGAAACAGAAATTGGAAACGGTTTTGGGCATATATAGCTAATTAAAACCTGAAAAATAGCATACGAAAATTTTCAAAAGTTGAAGATAATTATCCTTTGTGGTATCCTAGTTTTAAAACAATCATATCCTTTGAGTTTGGCATGATTAACCAAAAACCTTTATTTGAATACTGAAAAGGTGGCCAACATTGGCTGCAGTACATGTTCTAAAATAATTTTAGCTATTTTTTATAGTTAATTCAATATTGTTATTGATTTTGTTTGTTTTATTTTGAATACTTTTTCATCAAAAATGACTATAATTTTCCCACTTTTTTGATAAGTGTTCAGTTATGATATTTAAAATTTTGCTTTCGAAAAAAAAAAATACTTTAAATTATGATGAAAACAAAAAATCAGTCAGGAAAACCCACCTATGATTTCTATTTCTAAAATTAATCAGAAAAAAAACACATATTTTTTTATATTTCAAAATTTTATTTTCCAAAATTACTCATTTTTTAGACGAAAATATGAGCCTTCCGAAAAGAATCTTAAACTATACAAAAATTTGAAGAAACTTCTATAATCCAAAAACGGTTCAGAACTGGTTTAAAAATGTAATTGAATTTGAATATTTGTGAACAATTCACAAAAATTTAGAATTTCCGACACATTTTGCGACTAGTTTGCTGGCAAAGAAATAAAAACCTTTGCATGCAAGTATTTGTTTTTTATTAAAGAACAAACAAAATAAAACTTTTTAGCATATTATAATCAACGTTCTTATTATGTTCAATATAAAACAATACAAATTTCCAAAATTTAAAAAAAAACATAAAAAAAAATCATGAAATATGTAAATTCGTGCAAAAAAAGCACATTTTTGTTTATTTTTAAACTATTTTTATAAAACTAATGGTACATTAAAGCACAACATTAGAAGAATATTGTGTAAAATTTTCATGAAGAAATATTGAAAACAAGGCAATGCCAGAAATTATTCGAAAGCGTCTGGTAAAAAAGTAGAATTGCGGTGAACATCATAACTCGGAGCTAGTCATCTGAAATCTTTGAAGTGAAAAACGCGATTTTTGCAAAAATAATCGGCTGATTTGGTATTATAAAATTAAAAAATATTAACAAATTTGAAAAATATAACTCGTAAATTATGTACATAAAAAGTGTTCAAATTTTCAAAAGGATCGGTTCAGTAGTTTTGAAGTTATGAGGGTCATCGACTTTGGAAAAGTGAGTTGTGAGAAAAACGCTTTAAAGCTTTGAAGACCACAAAAAATTTGGAATACAAAGTTGATAAGCGAGTTTTATAGGGTTGCCTCACATTGAGTCAACGATGCTAGGTAGATAAAGGATGTTGCTGTTACACTGTTCAACAAAATCAAATTTTTTCTAAAATTATAAGGTCCGACCTATAAATTTTGATAGAAGAGACAAAATAAAAACAAACACGTGTATCGGCGTTTTGAAAGTTTACATCTGGGTTTCATTTTAGGGGAAGGTAAAGTTTATCCCAAATGCAAATTTTGTATTGGCAATCGGCATAGACAATCGAGAAAAGCTTACGTTTAAAGTATGTGGTGTGTTCAGTTTATAGAATATGTTAACCCTCTAACTCCTCAAGGTAAGGGACTTTTCCTTATTTTAAAAAGGAGCAAAAACACCATTAAAATAGGGATTTAAGCTATAAAAAAACTACTGAATATTTTCTCAAATTTCTTTTTTATTTGAAAGTACAATCCTTCCGGTTAATAATGGAAAATAATTTCATTCAAACGGCTGCCTCGGCTGGACATGCAGAATGAGCTTCATCTGAAAAGATGATTTTTTTTTGAAAAATCGGCATCGGAAACAAACGTTAGATGGCGGACCCTTTATTTTATTTTCATGCTAAATTTTTGGGGGTACTTTAAAATAAAATTCTTAATAAATACGAAGTTAACCCTAAGCTCTCTTTTGTTGTGTCTTAATTCTGACTTTCTGGTTGAGTTTTCCGTTTTGGTTTTTAATCCCTTAAATTCCTGCTTTAACGGTGTTTTTTGCTCTTTTTTAAAAGAAGGACATAAAAGTCATTTACCTTGAGTAGTTAGAGGGTTAGCATATTCTATAAAAATGTTTGATTTTGCTGTATTCAGGGACTTATAGTAAAATTTCACGGCGAATATTTTTGCGGAACATTTTAACCCCTTAAATCCCTGTTTTAAATGTGTTTTTTGCTCTTTTTTTAAAAGACGGACAAAAAGGGACGGACCGTGAGAAGTTACAGGGTTAATATATTCTACAAAAATGTTTGATTTCGGTGTATTCAGGGACTCATGGTAAAATTTTAACATTTTGACCCCTTAAATCCATGTTTTAAAGGTGTTTTTTGCTGTTTTTTTAAAGAAGGACAAAAAAGACCCTTACCTTGGGGAGTTAGAGGGTTAATATATTCTACAAAAATGTTTGATTTTGGTGTGTTCAGGGACGTATACTAAAATTTTAACATTCTAACCCCTTAAATACCTCTTTTAATGGTGTTTTTTGCTCTTTTTTAAATTCAATTAGCACAACAAAATTCAAATGTTATTTATGAATATTTTGGATGTTGCAACTAAAATTCAGTTGTGTTAACCGATTTAAGTTGTAAAAATCCATATTCTGTCGAAGCAGCTGATTTTCGTTGTAGTAACTGAATTTGAGTTGAAAGTCGGCATAATTTTTCGCTCTGTGTGATAATAAAATATTCATTTCATTATTTTTTTTTCAGAAATTTATTGTTTTAAGTAAATTCATTTTATTTAAAAAGCAATTTCATGATTACATCTGATATATTACACATAAAACTATACCAATTCTTTTATTACGCGGTTTTCTTAACCACGAAGTTTTTATGGTGCACAGTGAATGGTGTATTTAAAAATCTCAATAAAAAACTTTTCATTTAGAGTTTTTTAATTTTTATTTTTATATTTGTTTGTTCGTTGTCCTTTTCAAAACAAAATAAAAATGTTTGCACTTTTTATCAAAACAAAAATAAAAAAAGTTAGAAGAAATAATTGTTTTCTGTTTGCCATAAGAATTTAATTGAAATTAATGAAAATTAAATTATCACACCAAGTTCCGGAATGTTGCAACATAAACAATCCAATACCGCTCTTTATGGGATTAACAGCCATTGGCGTAACAGTTTTAATTTATTTTTTTTGTAATGAATGGTTTTTATTTTAGGTCAAATATGTTCATATTTTGATATCTCTGCGGCTGATAATGCGATCTTCAAAAATAGGGAGCAAAACAACGAGTCTAGCTTCGGCTATGTGGCACGTAGCGACGTCCTGTTGAAACCAAATGTTGCCAATATCCTCCTCTTCAATTTTTGTGAACAAAAATTCGTTCAACATGGCCCGATAACGATCGCCATTGACAGTAACGGCCACTCCTTGCTCATTACCATGATTTTCAAAGTAATGTCGCAATATTTCCCAGCGTTGTTCAAGCGTATACACAACCATATTCGTTCAGCGGAAGGATAAAACTAATTATCTGTCAAATCAGACATGAGCTAAGTGTTACCATTCACGAAATAAGCACTAGCTGAAAAAAAAAAGTTAGATGGCGGACCCTTTAGATCCATACGTGATTAATATGTGTTCATAAACCATTCTAATATGGTCATATGTGGAATCATATATGTTCATCTGTGTGCATTAACGAAAATTGAGGTAATATTTATATATAAGATCACATATGAACTTTTATGAACATATATGAATACTGTGGCGGGTCGATTTAAAAATCGCTCAACGTTCAAGGAAAATCGTAGAAAATAAGAAACTTTGCCGAAGGAACCATACCTCTAAAACGAATTCTGATGTCCCGAGTTTTGACCCGTAGGGTCAAATTTTGAAACAGCCCACTTTGATATTTCAGAAAGTAGGATGAATCTCTCCAATATTATGGAAGCTACTTCTTCTCCGAGAGACGCGCTAGCAGATTAATGCATAAATCATCATTCTAGGTGACCGTTAAGGGGTTAAAATTTAAGTTGAAAGAGGGCCTTTTTAGCCGTGTTTTTATAGCAAAATGTACAAATCTCGGGATAGAGATATTTCAGAAAGTAGGAGGAGTCTTTCCAAGATTAGGGTCTCTATTTCTTCTCCAGAAGACGCTCTAGCAGATGAATGTATAAATTTTATTCGATTGGGTTGGATGCGATTGGGGCACTCTAAATGGGTCAAAGTGGGATTTTTAAAAATTTAGCCCTACTGGTCAAAAGTCGGGACATCAGAATTCGTTTTAGAGGTATGGTTCCTTCGGCAAAGTTGCTTATTTTGATTCCTAGAATACGATTTTCCTTGAACGTTGAGCGATTTTTGTGCCTCCCGAAATGATTTGACAAATTTAAAAACTTAATACAATTTTTATTAAGTAACAATGTTATAGATAAATTTAATATAAAAATATTTATTTTTGACTTGGATCTTGAAATTACATTAGAAACATCGCCTGCAAATGGGCGGCTATCATTATTAGAGTTGATTTTCGACAAAAAGCAATAAATAAAGTCATTTCAAAAGACATTTCGATGTCTTTGCCTTAAAATATATTAAAAAAATTGATTGAAAACTTGCTTGCAAAATAAAAATTAAATATGTCTACACAGAAAAAGGCAAAATTGAGATTTAATTAAAATATTCGTTGATTCAGTTAAAAGTTTAAATTGAAGTAACAATTAAAATAATTTGTATATATTTTATTGATATTATTTCCAATTATAGTTTTATTCATATCATCTGAAATCGTCCAAAATATAATTCAAAGTGAATTGGAAACACATAATTTAGTTTAAATAAGACCTGGGCAATTCTTAAATTTTTAAAAATTTTTCACTTTTATAATTTTTCTTTATAATTATTTCTTTTAGACTACAATCCCACTAGTAAGCTTAAACGCTTCCTTAGAAAAGTTTTGATTTTGTTAATACAAGACATGTAGTATAGTCCCAATGGGGTGCCTCCGGTCTTAAAAAAGTCGGATATATGAAAAAAAAAAAATCAAATAGGTGGGAGCCTGTGTCCACGACATAGTGTCAAAATGTGTTTTAAAATTTATGTTTTCTTGAGTACTTTAATGCTGTTTTTAAGTCTAAATTTCCTAAACTATAAACAGATTTTAGTACAAAGATTTTTTAAATTTCACCGATACTTTTAAACCCCAAAACAAGGGATTGGGCTGCTGAAAAATACGTGTATCATAGATTTTGCTCCATTATTATCTATCCGAATTTTATTAAGTTCAATGAAAACCCAAAGGAAATGCTTCTTTGTAAGGGTCAGGCAATTTATATAGGATATTTGCCTCTATCTGCGAAATCTGAAACTTTTGAGTTCACGAACAAAAAATACGTATTTTTTTGGACGGTTATAAATATTGGATTTCCCGACTTAAAATGTTTGCATAAAATAATACATTATTTTATATACACTTATAGGTTTTTGTCTGCCTGTGCATTTATCCGGATATAATTATATAAATTCATATATATAAATTTAATTTCTTCGAAACATTTTAATTTTGTGTCATGTATAGTTGCGTCTTATCGCATCGCGCTCAATATATAATTGTGTATTGCATTTAGAATACGCTAAAACTAATCCAATTAATAACGACGTTATATATACCTAGATATTGCAAAATAAAAAATAATATATATTTAGATATTATATCATATTTAAAAAAACACAATTTAATTTTGGATAAAATTATATATTACCACATGCAGAGAAAATGTGTCAATCATATTTTTTATATAAATATGTATTCCATAAATACAATAAGTGCGATTAATGGCCTATATCATTTTGTGTATAATTTTATATACAAAATTTACAACAATTTCTGTCTTTTTAATTGATTTCTTCGTGGTTCTTAAATTTCTACACCTTATACAGAAAAGATGTGGGAACCCAAAAAAAAAAAAAAATAACTTGTTTCATTTGTAACATTAGATTTTTTAATTTTAGATTTTTTTTCAATGTAAAATGCTAAATTAAGTTTCAACGTTTTTTCGTGTTTTTTATTCAATGGTGTAAGTTACTACAAACTTCAAAGTTTTTTTTCTCAAATAACTTATTTTTTAAGTAATTTCAAGAAAATATTGTGGATAAATTAAAATGTCCAAATGGAAAGGAATTTCCTACAAATTATAAAGTTGTAAACTTTTTGCAAGTGGCTAAGGTCTGAAAGGATTAATAACGTTGAAGCAAAACACGTATTTGACGGTAATTATTTCTGCAAATAGTTCGGATTTTATTGAAGTTTTAAAATCAAAAACCGGATACAACTATAGCTTATTTTGTATATATTAGTATGAGTTCAGACATAAATTTATACCGCTATATAAAATCGAATTGAATTATATCGCGCCATTATTCGGATGTAATTTAATCTGATAGTACCAAACTAAAACTAAACTAATGCAAACTTATATAATTATATGGGTCCATTTCTCGGATAAAACTGTATTAAGACTTCATCTTAAATTTCGTATGATTATATAAAACATCATATTAATTTTTTTTAATCCGGTTATTAGAAGTCGTAAGTTTCTGTGTGAACTAGGGTTATAAATTTTAACTTTTGCTTGCAATTATCAAATTGTAGCTACCCTAATCGTATACTAATTAGTTCACAAAAAATATGAAGTAGCGCAATTGCATTTTTTGCGGTTTTCAAAAAGGTTTCCGCATAATCCTCTGTTTGTTTAATTAAACTAAAAATTAATATTTAGCTAAAATTATAACGTAATTAGACAATTACGATGCATACAAAAATTTAAAGGACACAAACGTTTTCAAATTTAACGTGTTTCGCGGATTTTGATAGAACATATTAAAGCATTGTTTAGCGATAAAACATCAAAATTCGCAAAATAACGAAAACAATAAGTACAAAGTTATTTACAATATGTTGTGCAGTATTATTGGCCAACTAATACAACTTTAATGTTAAAAATTTGAAAAAAATGTATTTCCAGGAAATGCACTTAATGCAGGAGGTTTTATTTCAAAATGCTCAAGGTCATTATTATTATTATTAATACATTATTGCCCATTACGTGCAGATAGGTAAAAATTTAGCAAAAAAAGCTATAACCCTTGTGTGCACATATTTTTCTAAGTTTCCTCGGGTTACAAAAAAAAAAAATACATAATCAAAATATAAAATCGAAAAAGTCATATTTTCGTCAAGAAGCCTTCCTTTATTTTTTTAATTCTGCCTTCAGAATTCCTTATAAAATTATGGAAAATAATGATTTATGTGAGTTTTCATGAGTAGTTAATATCATTAAAAAGAGTGTGAATAGAGTTTACAATGGGCAAACTATAAAAATACACATTAACACAAGAATACCAGTCAGAAATATATAAACAAATACAATAACGTTAAAACACTAGTAACTGCACATACTATATGTACAAGGCTACACCTAAAAGTCGGATTACATCAATTTTAGTTTTACACGTATAATTTTATAAAACGAATAAAGGCAAACTTGTTGAGAAAGAATTGGAACATAGTTTTATTTTTCCACACAAGGGTCGACAAATCTAATCTCCATCTTAAAAATTTATTTTTTTAAAAGTTCAAATTTTGGTAATTTTTAATAGAAATATACTTGGTTAAAGTTTTGCAAAAAAAAAAACAAACCGGCAAGTCGTACCAATCGACACAAACTTTTGTTTCTAACTACATTTAAATAAAAAAAAATTTTCTGAGTCAGCAAAATTTTAGTAAGGAGGGTGCTTGCAAAAAAAATGCTAATGTCAGCAAAAAATATCAGTAGATTCAGCAAAAGTTTTGCTAACACTTAGTAGATTAGAAATTTAAAAACCCTTGCTAAAACTTAATAAAATTTTTGCTGAATATTAGTAGACTAAAAAAAACTCAAAAAATTTGTACAAAAATTATACTTTAGTCAATTTATTTGCTGAAAATCATAGAACATATTTTTGTGATTCTGTTTAAAATAATTTACAATACGTTACAAAATATAAAAATGTTCATACTCCCAAATTGACGATATGAATTAATGTAATATCTAAAAATAATAGAAATAATTATATATAAAATAAACGAAATTATCTTTGAACTACTTACATTAATGGTTGTCTAAATGATGCAATCTTTTAAAGGAACGCAAATGATGCAGTGAATTATATAAACGAAACAAAAAACTATCAAAATATAACATATACAACCCTTTTTTGCAAAAAGAAAAAGGAAAGAGAAAAATCTCTACCTAAGATGTATGTCTTTGTCTTTCGCTTTAGTCTGACTACTTATTGCATATTTGTTTGAAATTTGACCACATAAGATTATTAATATATATAAACATTTAGTTTACAAATACACATTTAATCTTTATTAAATTTAAATATTTTATTTTTTTTTATTTAATTAATAGATTAAGTTGTTTTTATAAATGAAAACAGATACAAAAATATTCCATGGTTGTTTTTTTATATTATGTCTTACTAGAGCTGTACTTTTTAGTATCATTTTCCTTGTCACTACTACATCTAGACATGCCGCGACATCTAATTCATTCTGCGTATATCTTTCAGTCTGGTTGATGTTCATACTATTGATGTGCTAATCAAAACAATTTTTTTAACAAAATAAATTATTAAAACAGTAAAATATTAGTAAGACATTAGTTCAAATCAGTTAAATGCTGAATAAGTATAACTAAAATTTTAGTTGAAAACATAATTTTAGCAAAAAATTTGCTGAAACATAGTATACCTGACAAGACGTTTTACTAACTTTTCTACAAACGTATTTTTTTAGTGTCGATAAACCTCGATAAATATTGGTCGAGATCGGAACGATTTTGAATGAAACGAAAAAAATTTTAATTACTAATTCTCCCCCAATGTGATTATGCTTAGACTGATAAAACATGTTCATTTTCCGTTTAAGTAAATAAATTAAGTTTAAAATCTAATTAATTCCGTTTTAAAAAAAGTTAAGACAACATCAACACACCTTCTCTTTTTTTAAACCCCATAAGTATTTTTGGTTTTATGCATCCATATGTAAATAAGAGTGGGCCAAAACAATGATAAAATTCGAAACTTATGGCCTGTATGACGTGTCACTCAAAAAATTCGTTTAAACGAGTGATAAAAATGACTTTGGGGTTCTGTATCACGAATGTGACTTTGTAAGGACTGAACACGTAAGAGTTGTCATTTTCGTTTTCTTTTGCGGTTTCTATATAGCGATTTGAAACGTCACAAACGTCAAAAACAGACGTTCACAAAAAAGCATTCGTCATGTAAACGATCGTCAGGAAAAAATTTTCATTTAATAAAAACATAATTATGAACAGCGAAAATAACCAAAAAAAAGGTAAATATGCATTTTGTACACAAACCACGTTGTTTTTATTTGTTTTGTTTGACAATTTTAGCTTAAAGAAGACGAATTCAGTGCAATTCGAAAAGCGGACATGTCTAATGGAAGAATTTCCACACCTGGCAACGGAACACCGACATTTGGGGGCAGCAGAGCAGCACTGAAGAACACCTGGGAAACTTTTGCTCAAAAGCTAAACGCCCACGGCCCCCCCCCCCCCCCAAAAAGAAAGAAATGAAAGTGAGTGGATGAAGGTATGAAACTAGTGAGTTTAGTAGCATAGCAACGATTTTTTTTTAAATCTCTAAGCCCAAGGTATTATTCTTAAAATCCTCTAAGCCAAAGGTGTTATTAAAATAGTTTTTTAAATTGCAGGTATGACAGGACCAAAAATGCCGACTTAAGAAAAAAATTGCAGAAAACAACAAAAGTATGCAGCAGGGAACCTGTGGTGGGCCGTGTAGAATTAACAATTTAACTGCGTTGGAATTAGATGTTGACAGAATTTGTCACTTGCCTCAGCGGCTGCACCCAGTGGTAAAGTATTTGGTGTGTCTAACGCTACCAAAAAAATTACTTTTCTCATATCAGCCACACCATTGTATTAGATAATACACCACCTCGCAGCAGTACCAGAGTAGCAGTTGTGATACCAACAACCTCGGACACCCTCAATCTAATACAAAATATACCATTCATACAAACGACAATCTTCATTATCACTGCCACTGGAATCGCTATCAAATCCCATAGCAATTGACCCGAACATTTTTATTTGTGAATTTGTTTTGTTTTTTTATTACACAATACAATATTATAAAAACTCATTTACTTACGTATTCGTTCGGGTGCCACACGTTCGCCTGAAATTATATACGTATTGTAAAAACAGTCCGTTAAAACAGATCAGTGCTGCAAGATAGTGAGATAACAGTAAAAATTAAAAAAAAAAATAATTTTTATAAGTGAAAAATTTACTGTTTTAAAATTGTTCCTGCTCTTCCAAAACGTTGGCTTCTGATAAGATATTTTGTGGCATCGACGGAGAAAATAATAACTTTTCTTAATTTTCTATTTGATTTCTCGTTGGTCTGCGAGTGGCCGGAAAAGTTCAAAATTCGGCATAAGCTAAATTATATAAATTATATTTTACTCGATATATTTCCCGAGTTTAAGAGATCGTTATTAACATAGAAAAACAAATATTTTGGGAACTGTTCAAGTTGACCCATATACAAAACTATTATACTCTCATTATAAACCATGCAAAAAATACAAATTTTTTATCTTAAGCCTCTAACTGGCAAACGATGTTTTGCAACGAAATTCATACCATGTGCTCCACTCGAAAAACAAATAATAAGTTCTTCAACAAAATTGTTTATCGCTGCCTAATTAAGGCGATATGAGCGAAAATGTTTTGGGACGCATTTTAGAAACTAAAGAATATAAAAGAGAAGTTTTGGATAACAAATATTTCTCTTACCAAGATTTAACCACGCTCGAAAAACTATTTTTTTTTTGTTCCTATTTAAGAGGATATAGCGATTTTCGCTTTTTGGAAAAAGCGAAATTAGGCGAAAAAGTATCTAAATATTAAATTATATTGTTCAAACTTCATCGGTTTGCTAAATGTCTTCTTTCTGTAAAATTTCATAAAAATCCGTCTATTAGTTCATAAGTTAAGAGGAAACCTGATAAAGGCCTGTGAGTCCTTGGACTAAAGTAAGGACTTTTTATTAGAGATAAAGCTTCAATCTTATTTATATTTTATTATAAAGAGTGTTTAGTCAACTTAAATTGGTTTTTTTAGATTTTTGGAATCAATTTTTTTTTTAAATACGAGTAATTAGTTTTTGAAATTTTACGAAATTTTGACTTTGAAGCCTTCTTGCTTCCAAACCATAGACGGCACACAAAAAATTTCTTCGAAAAATATTTAGAAAATTTAATTTTCTATCGGAATATATTAACTTCAAAGTATAAAACGCTTATTTTACGCATTTGTGGTTTATTTTATGAAGACTGCCTTGAGGCAGCCTTACCCATTACAGCGTTAACTACATAAACAAAAGTTCGTTTACATTACAAAATAATTGGTTATTTTGCAATTTTTTTCTTTTTCTTACACATAAATTAGTGTACTTTCGGACTTTCGGTTATTTTGAAGACAGCACTTAGATTTATGATTTTTTTTTCTTCTAATTTTTAAAAGAAAGTTAAAACCCCTAATTTTTATTATTTCCAAAAGTTCAAAATTCTGGCATCATTGCGTATTTTTTGATATTTTACTGTAAGACTTTTTTGAACTGTTTTGTTTTAATATTTGACATTTTTTAGTTTCGCCTTACTCTATTGTACATACTATATTAATGTTCATACATAAGTTACTTAACATCATACATATTGCATTAAATGTCCATTCAAAAATAAAATAATTTTATATTCTTCTCTCGTTATATTTCCATGTTGTTGTGTACGTTATGAATAATGAAAAAACTGCTTGCATTTTAATATACAGAACGTGTAGAGTAGTGGAAGCGCAGTGTTTCGAAAATATTTATTTGAAATCCTGGTCATATATACATATTAGGGTTTCCAAATGAAAGTTAGGTCTCACAAAATTATAATATGTGAACATCATTGTAACTAGTCGGGCCATACATCAACCACTGTTATCAAGAGCTTAAAGCGGGTAATTTTGTATTCAGATTTGTATCCAAGATTATTTTAAACTTATTTTACAAATAATTAAATAGCCTACACAACATTTTGGACTCATATGCAGGTAGAGAAAAGACAAAACTATTTTATGAAAATTTTGGCGTAAATTTAGCGGTTCAAGAGTCTCCACATTTACATAGTCAGAAAAATTGCACGAAAATGTCTCTGAAAAATTATGAAAGTGAAAAATCGAAAAACTTTCTTGTTGGCTAATATTTAGTCTAAGTTATTCTCTATGGGGATTAAAATACGCATAATAAAGTTTTATGAAATAACCTTGCTTAACCCATTATTTACCCAACATAGATTCCGTGGGAATTTTTGACAAAACCTAGTAGGAAGAAAGGTTGGTTTCATACACTCAGGGAACTTCTGCTTTAAAAATATGTAGCTGTTTGGGTTGTAATGCAGTTTCATTATTTTTAATGTAAATGTAAGTCATTTGTAGAACAAATAAAATTTTTAACTAACCTTGTAGTTCTTTTAAAAAAACAACTCACATCAAATGACTGTTTTATGATTTTACATTTATTTTTTACAGTTGTTTTTTGTTATTTAAAAAAATAAAAAAAAAAAAAATTTGGTTTATTTTTTACTACCATGTGGTTCATTTTTACTACAATGTTAGTCATTGTTTGAACATTAAAAAACAACTGACAATGTTAGTTGAATTTAATGAAATGTAAGTCGTCCTTTTTTTAAATGAAATTTCATTTGTTTTTGACTACAATTGCTGTCGTCTTTACCAACATAATTTCCTAAGTTACTATAGTAATCATTTTCAGCAAATGTTGTAATCCAATCGCGTTCTCTAGTGGTGGTATAATTAACAAAAACTAAAAATACTATGCCTTGCATGCACTTGATGGGTTATTAATTTTGCAAATATATAGTCACAATTCTATAAGAAAAATTCAAAAAATTTTTAAGTTTGACTTTGTTCTGTTTTTAAGAATATTTAAAATTTTTGGTATTTTTGGAAATCAAAGTGTTATTTGAAAACTGCAATCGCTTATATTTATATGCCCATTTGCTGGTTATGAGAAAATATGTAAGTTTTGATATTAAAAACAAAAACGGATTAATTTTAATTTTTGGTAAAGCACTGCCAATTCTGGAGGCTCTAGCTTTTCTAAAATTGCGTGTTCTGATGAGATCTTTAGCCAGATCGAAATACTAGTATCAACCTAGCTAATATGTTTGATTTGCTTTATTTTTGTAAATATACGGAGGTTGGAAGCTGATTTTAAATTAAAAAATAACATAAACATAATCTCGATGTATATAAAAACAAAAAACTTACAAAACTGTAAAAAATGTTTCCATTTGTCTTTAAAGACACGTTGGTAAAAAAGTATTTAAAATATCGATTATTTTTAAATAAAAACGAAAAGTTGTTCATAAAAGTGTGACCTAGTGCAGGTAGTAAGATCATCTGAGTATATTACAAAACCGTTTTGATAAGTTTCAATATACCCTAAAATTTTCGAGATAGCGGTAAAAGAGTATTTTTGCGACTGGCGCATTTCAAGATTAGTAACTCAATCAATTTTCAACCGATTTTGAATTTTGAAACTATATTGAAAAGAAAATTAGTTAGCTGGTCTTTTTAAATGTACATCCTTTTTTTTTTTGTATAAATATACATTTTTTAATAACAATTGAAATTAATTTTTTTTTTAAACTTGTTTAACTTTTTCGAAGTTAACTTTTTAACTTTTTCGAAGAATTTGAAATTCTTTTATAAAACAATCATATTCTTAAAGCTAATATTTTCCTGAGTAAATTGTGCCTTTACTTGTTAATATCGGTTGAAAATTGCCAAAGTTATGGTTACTTTTTCTTCAAATTTTGTGGGGTATATCTCATTTTATTATGTGAAAAAAAAATGAAACCGGTACAGTGAAATAACTCCAAAAAAAAAAAAAATTAAATAACTCCCAAAAACTTTCCATATAAATTGGGATTTTTAGTTTACTATGAAATAACTCCCAATGCGATAGGACTTATTTCACAATCTTCTGTTAGAAATTATTTCGTTATGAAATAACTCCCAAATAAAATAATTCCCAACCAGGTTTTGTTGGGAGTTATTTCACTGCTTTTTGGCATTGGGAGTTATTTCACCTTTGTTGGGACTTATTTCATTTTATTTTTTAAATGTGATTTTATCGTTTTGAGTTATTTCATTTTTGTTGGGAGTTATTTCATTTCTTTTAAAATTACATTTTGGTAAATTTTATGCATTTGTAACGGTTCTGAAAATTGTCGTAAAGTAAATAATAGCAATACAATGAGTTATTTTACCAAAAGGAACGCAGCTCTTGCTAGAATTTTGATAAGTAAAGATCGATAATAAAGTGATTACAAATAATGGCAAATCTTGAATTTGAAATAATGAGTAGCAAAAGAAGAAATAGTAAAGTGTTATAAGTAAAAGTCGAAAATCAAATTTATTTAAAAAATTCGGAAGCTAGAGGAAGAAAATATTATACGTGTTACGAAGAAAACTGCAAGTCGCAAGTGGTTCTGGAAAACGGGCAGTGTCGTAAAGCCACTGATTTTATTGAGCATAATCACAGCGACCAACGGAAGCTGTATATAGAACTTAAAGCCCTCAACCAAATAAAACATAAGTGTTTGGATGTTGCAAGTACTTAGGGCGCTGCTAACGCTGTTAGCGGAATCCGTGAGAATTTCCGGAACGTGTGCGTAAGGAAAGTTATTAATCTATCAGGTTTTTCTTGCACTGCATTGTTAACAATGTTTTTCTTGTTTGTAATAAAGCAATCAAGAGTCAACTAAAAACATTGATTTCAACAAAGTCAAACGCGGTCTGCAATATGTGGCAGCAAAAGTTTTTGCGGCATATCCAAAGACTCCGACCGATGTTGTCAATATGTTTAAAAAAGAAAATATTTTTTAAGTTTGGATATCCGTTGCATGAGGGTCGTGACAAAACACCGTTTTTTTAAAGTTTGCCACGACTCTAAAGACTTTGCGTACTGCGTCTTTGGATCAGATAAGATGTCCGCTCAGATGTTTTAAGCAATTGATTTTGGTGCATATTGAATATTATGAAAAGTTAAGACATCTCAGAAGGAGGAGGGGTCTGGAAAAGGTGGCATGACATAACGTCCAATGACATAATGTCTATGGACGTTATGTCACTCGAAAAGTGTCATAATGTGCATGGACATTATGACACTCTGCAATGTGACATTATGTCCACAAATGGAATGACATAAAGTCCATGTGTTTATGGGTGACATAAGGTCCATGGACATTATACTCCAGTGTGGAAACAGATCAGTAATCTAGAAGTTTCTTTTGTGTCACACGCAGAATAAAATTTATTTCGCGAAGCCGCCTGCCGCGTTCTACGGAGGAAAGAGCGGCAGAGTTTTATTTTGTGATATACTATTAAAGAATATTTAAAAAAATTGTATTGATATACAAAATATTATTAATCTTTTTATTTTAAAAAGTCTGGACGCTATGCCACATTTGAAAGTGACATAATATTCAAAGAAATAATGTCGTAATGTCCATGGACATTGGACATTTGTATATTTATGTATATATTAAATTCTATCTTTATAATATGTTTAATATTATGTACATTTTTACATGTATTTATGAAATAAATAGAATTCGATATTTTTTAATTGGGAATTATTTAATTTTTTTTGGACTTTATTCATTGGGAGTTGTTTCATTTTTTGTTGGGAGTTATTTTATTACTATGAAATAACTTCCAAATGTTGGGGCTTATTTCATTTTTTCTTTGGAGGTTATTTCATTTATTAAAATTGGGACTTATTTCATTTTTTTGGGACTTATTTCATTGGGAGTTATTTCATTGGGACTTATTTCATTTGGGAGTTATTTCACGGTACCAATGAAACCTATCCAACCATATATAATGCTATACACTTTTAATAAAAATAAATAAAAGAAATACGCAAAAACGAATTTTAAAAGCACTTTCTACCAAAAATTAAAAAAAATATAAATCAAATAAAATCTTTAAAGGATAAAAGCTTTCTATTTCATAACCATTTAACTTATTTGGAGCATTATTATCTCTTTTTAAAGATAGGAAAAACTAGTTTTTAATAGTCAAGTTAAAAAAAAAAAAAAAAAATAAGGACATTTCAAAATATAATTAGCACAAAACAAACGACATTTTACAATTTAACTCTTTTGATTTTAGTGAAACTTGATATAAACATTCTCCCAGTTATAAATATTCTCCTAGTGTTTACGAATTTTTTCTATTTTTAAAATTCATTTCAGTTCACGTTTAGTCGCTGCTCAAAGTTGGTGTTGTTTACAAATGTATAAGAAATATAAAGTGTTTGAATAATCATAGCTTTTGAACGCGTCAAAAGAAAATTAAATGTTTGTTGTCATATTGAAGATCAAAGTCAATTTCATTTAAAGAACATATCCCGGGACTGATTAAAGCTGTATCTATTATAGAACTAGTATTATTTATCATTGCTGTGGGTTAAATGATGTCAATTATATCTAATGAACTGGTCCCCTGACCTATGAAAAGCACAATCAGCCTTATTTTATCGGCGGTATGAAACAACACCCCAATGAAATATGGCCCCAAACCAAAAATGAAATAACGCCCCATTTTTTGGGGCTTTATTTCATTATGAAATAATACCCCAAAAAAAAATTAAATAAACCCCCAACCAAATGAAACGACACCCCAAAACAAAATGAAGTAACGCCCCAATTTTTGGGGCTTTATTTCGTAATGCAGTAAAGCCCCATTTTGGAAATGAAATAAGGCCCCAATAAAAAAAAAAAAAAAACAAAATTATATATTACTTTGAAATATTTCTTTATTCCTAATTAATACATAGTAAAAAGGCTGGAAAAAAATTGCGCAATTTTTTTTCAGCCTTTTTAAAATAAAAAGATTAATAATATTTAGTATATTGTAATATAAAAAGTATATATATGGGGCGAATGCCAGTTCGCCTTGTAATTCCAAAGAAATAAAGAGGCGTCTTGTTAGTCTGTTAAGAACTGATCTTTTATTTGAATTTTACCCTGCTTATAAAGCTAACATGAGAATAACGCTTAGCCTAAAATTGAGTTACTTTCTAAAGTCACTCAAATAACTTAAAAGTAATTATATTACATTGGTTCTATATTTGTTTCTATGGCATTGCTAAACATTGGTATTAAGTTCTATAGAGTTATTGAACATTTCTACCAGGGTCACATGATTTTCAGTAACCAAAATATCAAATCATCGATTTGATATTTTGAGTGCATTTCAAAATTCCATCGATCGGATATCGACTGCATTTTAAATATTGAGTGTATATTGAGTGTAATTCAAATTCCACCAGTCGTATGTTAAATGCATTCTTTATATTTTGTGTAGATCAAGTGTCCCCAGCTCATTTGTTTATTTCGTTCTATTTTGGTTTCTAAGTGAAACCCAAAATCTTTGACCCAATTATAGAGTAGAACGTTGAACTGTTTAAATATTTGTTCAATATACTGACCTTGAATAATACCAATGTATAGTCATATAGTACATTCATATTTTTATGCTTTACTGTTACTTTTACTTGTAGTGTGTGTGTGTATTGGTTTGAATGCAAACGAACACAATGAATGCATGACTAATTGTCATTTGTTTATTTCTTTCATGCATTCACTACACCCCTACCCTTTCAGTAAAATCGTACAATTTTTTTTTGAAAAATTTGTGGGATTTTAATTGTTTTGGTGTGTATTGCATTCAAACAAAATTTTGATTCTTATTATTGTAATTTGACCATTTAAGTGTGCTATGTAATTATATTTGAAGAAAAAAAAAATTTTGTTTATTTTCTTTGTTTTTTTTTTTTTTGTGTTATTTGTTTATAATATGAATTTTTAATTTATTACATTTTTTTTTTTTTGTTTTGTTTGATTTGAAATTTGATTTTCTTATTTCTAACTTTTAATGTTTTTCTTATTATATTTTACAATACAAAAACTTATTTCAAAAATTAAAAAAAATTTTTGTTGTATTACTTTAAAATTCTTTTACTTTTTCTTTTTATATTTAGACAACTAATTATTCTTTATTTTCTATTAATATTTCTTTAATAAATTCTTATGCACTGTTTTTATTTTATTATTAATATTTAATGTAACGTTTAGTTCATCTATGCTTATAATTTTATATGGACCATGATATGGTGCATCATTTTTCTTTCTATTACCAACTTTTACTAATACTAAATCTCCTATATTAATATCTATACTATTAGTTTTATTATAAGATTCTAAACTTCTAGTTTTCTTTGCTATCTCTATAAATTCCTTAGATTTTTCTAATGAAAATTTTAATCTTATTTTTAATTCATTTGCATAGTTATCTAAATTATATATTCTATCATTATTCATAATTTCTTCACCTGGTAAACTCGGTAGTTTCCCAAAAATTAGTTCAAATGGAGAATAACCTGTGTCTACATGTGGTGTTATGTTATAGGCGAAAGAATAGTAATGTATCCATTCATGCCAATTGTCATCTTTCACAAAAGATAAAAAGTATTCGTTTAAAACTCTATGGTTTCTTTCTACTGTACCTAATGTTTCGTGATGGTATGGTGTGGAAAATTTTTGTTCTATTTTTAGTAAATTGCATATTTCTTTCATTAACTCATTTAAAAATTCTGTACCTCTATCAGATTTTAGTATTTTGAAAGTGCCATATTTTAATATTAAGTTTTCTGTCAAACTTTTTGCTATCGATTTAGCTTCTTTTGTCTCCATTGGGACTGCTATTACATATTTAGTTAATTCGCATTGCATTGTTAGTATATATCGATAATTTTCTGATGGTCGTAGAGGTCCGACTGTATCGATTACTATAGTGCTAAAACTGCCTTCCGGTATATCTGTTATACACAAAGGTTCTTTTGTGTGTCTAATTTGTTTGTTTCTCTGACAAAGATCACACGTTGATACATATTTCTTTACCATTTTACACATGTTTTTCCATATGTATTTCTGTTTAAGTCTTAATAAAGTTTTTCTAACTCCAAAATGTCCTCCGCATGGTGTGTTGTGATATAATTCAATTAATTCACGTTTCTTTTCTTCATTTATTATTCTTTTAGGATTGCTATATAGTAGAATTCTGACGTCTTTTTCTTTACTTTTATTTAAGATTTCTTTGAATCTTTCTTTGTTCACTTTACTAAATATTTCGTCACTACTTTCTAGTGCGAACATATTATAGTCTAATCTGCTTAAAACAGAGAGTAGTTTCTCCAACATTTTACCTAAGTAAAAGGGATTGTCGCTACATCTGACGGCCGTTTGATTTAGAGCATGATTATTTTCTATTTTGAATTCTATAGTCGACTTTTCTAATATAAACTTCAATTTTCTTGCAAGTTTCATATCTTTCATGGATGTACATTCCCATACTTTGAGTTGATCAGGCTCATTTGGAATCGTATCTTTTCCCATATTCATAGCTTCTTTTTGAGCTTCATTTCGCATATCCTCTTTTTCTATATTTCTTTTTTTCATATTTCTTGTCATCACCAGCGTTTTCCTAATTGACTCATCAATTGTCTGAGGTATCATTTTTTTTAAAATATCCGAATCTAATTCTATTCTGGATAGTGCGTCTGCGTTAGTATTATTTTTTCCTTTCTTGTATATTATTTGAAAATCGTAATCAGATAATTCCAATCGAATTCTGGTTAATTTAGAACTCGGGTTTTTATGTGAAAATAGTGCGATTAGTGGACGATGATCTGTCACGACAATAAACTTTCGTCCGAATAGGTATGGGCGAAAAAATTGTATGCCCCAGTGTATACCGAGTAATTCTTTTTCAATAACTGGTTTATTTCTTTCATGTTTGTTTAACGAGCGACTTGCAAAGGATATTGGTCTATCTTCTCCAATTTCTCCTTGTGACAAAATAGCTCCTAATGCAAAATCTGATGCATCAGTTGTTAAAATAAACGGTTTTTCGAAATTTGGATATTGCAAAATAGGTGGACTTATTAGTTTATTTTTTAGTGTTTCAAATGCCGTTTGGCATTGTTCTGTCCATTCAAATTGTTGACCTTTCTTTAACAGATTATTCAAACAATTTGCTATGTCTGCAAAATTTTCGATAAATCGTCTGTAATAATTGCAAAATGCTACAAATCTTCTTACATCGTCAGCATTTTTTGGTGTTGGGTATTTTGTTATCGCATTAAACTTTTCAGGGTCTGGTTTGATTCCGTCTTGTGTTATTAAATGTCCAAGATATATGACTTCTGGTTTTAAAAAACAACATTTGTCAGCGTTAAGCTTCAAATTATATCTTCTCAACTTTTCAAAAACTTTTACTAGGTTGGCATTGTGATGATTTAAACTACAACCGAAAACTATTAAATCATCAACGTATAAGAAAGCCTCTGATTCTAATCCAGATAAAGCTATTGTTAACATACGTTGAAAGCTATTTGATGATATTTTTAGTCCAAAAGGTAATCTTGTATACTGATAGTGACCATTAGGTGTAGAAAAAGCTGTATATGGACGAGATTGTTGATCAAGCTCGATTTGATGAAAAGAACTTGTCATGTCTAATGTTGAAAAGTATTTGGCTCTACCCAATTTATCTAAAATGTCGTCTAAACGTGTTAATGGAAATTTATCGTTGATAATTTTGTCATTTAGTTTTCTAAAATCGACTACTAGTCTCCATTTTTTTAAATCTGTTTGTCCTTTTTTCGGAACCAATAAGAGTGGTGCATTGTACGGACTTATTGATTGTTCAATGATGTTACTTTCTAAAAGCTTTTGTACTTGAGAATTTATTTCTGTTGTCTGTGCATGAGGTAAACGGTAGTTTTTTATATATACAGGATTTTTATCATGTAAATCTATCGTTTGCTTATAGAAATTATTAGTTGTTAAATCTTCATCGTCAATATGAAATATTGATTGATATTCTCTCAAAATTGATATAAGCTCTTTTTTACTTTTATCATCTAGATCATCAAAATTGAACTTGTCCAGTAACTTGATAAATCTTTCTTTCGTATATTTATTTTCACTCACTTTCTTATTAATTGTACAAACATTGTAATTTTTTAATGGGATAGTTTCTATTTTTAAATTTTCGATGGTGACAATTTTATCAGTAACGTTTAACAATTTTATATGTTGATGTCCATTTTTAGGTATGATCGCATTTGCCAAATATACTCCTTTAATAATCTCTCTATTTAATATTACTGAGTCTTCCTCTAACACGATTTTGAATGGTAAAATGATCTCACTTCTATGTGGTATTCTCACTTTATTAAATTCAAAAGTATTATCATGTATAGGAATCACTATTGTTTCATCATTAATGTTGAATGTTAACACATATCTATCGTAATCAATGTTGCATCTGTATGCTGTTAGAAAATCTCTACCCAGAATTCCATCTGTGTTTATTGGAAAATTATTGTCTACTATTTGTATTTTCTGTTCTATTATATCGCTATTCACATTTATTTTAACAGTTGTGGAACCTAAAGACTTAATTATGTCTTCTGAAATTCCTGTTAAATCGCAATAATCATCTTGATTTACATCATATTTGTGTAAAAACTCTTCTTTGCACAGTGAGACATCTGCTCCTGTGTCAATTAAAAATGTAAGCGCATTATCTGTATTTTTAACATTCAATCTTACATAATTTCTGAGTTTAGATGATATGCTATATATTCTTTTAGTTTCTAATTGGTTCCCATTGGAGACTCTGTTCGTGCCGTCTCCGGGTTTTGGGAGTTTCCCTGATTCTGAATCTGATTTATATTACGATTTCTATTATTATTTTGTCTTTGTTGGTTGTTACCTCTATAGGTATTATTGCCATTATTGTTAATACGACTTCTGTTACTATTGTCGCTTCTATTGTTGTTACTATTATTATTATTGTTGTAACTATTTCTGTTATTGTTATTATTTCTATTGTTGTTACTATTGTTCCTAGTTCTGCACATATTCGCGAAATGGTTTGGTTTACCACAAATGTTGCAAGTTTTACCTTCTGCAGGACATCTATTGGCATGAGACCTGCCGCATTTATAACATTTTGTTAGTTTAACCATTTGTCCGCTTGGACTGTTTCTATGTGCATTTTGGTAAAATACTTTTTTCTGTTCCACTCTAGATGAGAATTTTTCCGCAATTTTGAGTGCTTCGGTAAACGTATTTACCTGGCTTGCCTCTATTGTGGATATAACTTGAGGATCACTCAATCCATTAATGAATTGGTTAAAAGCTATTGTACCATTCATTTTAATGATTGTAGCTCTTTTATCCACGCCTTCTTCCGCTATTTGGATCTCATTTAGTTGTGTAATAAGATCTTCAATTTTTGTAGCGAAATCATTTATGTTGTTATTTCTCTGTACCGTTCGAGTGATTTCATTCAGAATAGTATTTGTGGTCTTTGATGGTTTGTATGCATTTTTCAAGGATTTTACCAATTCCTCAATAGTGGTTGGTATTGTATCCTGTTTAACTCTGTTTTGGACTTTTAAATCCAATCTAGAGTTGAAAATGAAATTAAAAAATGCATTTCGTTTTGCGGCTGCCACAGTTCCATTTACCATTTCTACATCTGTTACAAATTTATGCAACTCAGACTTTTTGCCTGTAAAATGAGGTACCAATTTAGTAATGGTGACTAACTCATTCATATCTAAAGACTCCATCATTACGCAAACTCGTTTTTCCACCTCTATTCTCTTTTTAGAATGTTGTTCTAGCAAGTCTAGTGCCTCTATTTTTGTTTTCTCGAATTTAATTAAGTTTTGTTTTCTAATATCCGTAGTAGTACTAGATTCTGACAATAGTTCTTCAAATTTGTTTTCTAAATCTTCGATTTCTGACTTTTTAGTGTTTATTGTTTCTACTGAATATGGTCTATTCTGCGATTTTTTCGCGTTTATTACTATGGATTCTAAAGCTTGTATTAAACTATCCATTTATTTTCAGTTAATTGAACATATAAAAAAAAAATTTATTTTGCATATTTTCGCATCATAAGTATAGTTTCTATTTCTATGTCTCTTAATGTATTTTCTCTTTCCACGAAACCTATATTTTTTCTAAGCTGTATTAACCATTCGGGTCTAGCTTCAGGGTCGTGTGGTTTTTCTCTTTCTAAAATCTCATTGGGGTCCCAAATAATTGGATTTTTTTGCCCTACTATTTATAAATTTCCTAGGCATATTTTTCTTCTTTTTTTTTTGAAATTCTACTGTTCGATAACAGTTTTAATTTTATTCCTCTTCTCCAAGTATTTTATCAATAAATGAATTATGTTGTAATTCATCAATATTAAAGTAGGCAATAGTATACATGCTAAAATGAACCATTAAAATCGGTAATAGTATACATGCTATTTTGGATGATAACATATTTATCATAACATTCTTTGTGCATAAAAATTTATAAAAAGAAAATTTTTACATATATATTTTCTGAGTGCATCAGCCACTATTTATTTTTATTTAATTTCAAATTCTTAATTCATTTGTTAAATGTTACTTAATTATATTTTAATTCTTATTTATTTTAAAGTGAGATAGTTCCCGTCTCTTCTTTACCAAATAGCCTCCCCTACGCTTAGGTGGCTTAATTTTTGGAATGATAATTTTAACTGGGTAGCCTTTGGGGCTGTTCTTTTTTTTGTACTCATAAATTGAGTTTGGCTGAGGGCCTACCCTTGGAAGTTTTTTTTCCATTCAGTAATGTTATGTTCACGTTTAATTTAAATTATATTATAATTTAAATTTTCTATTGTTTTATATTTGAACATGGGCGAAGTCGCCTCCGTTCAACTAGGTGCTCATCAAGGAGCACTCCGATTTAAAAAAAAAAAAAAAATAATATTTTATATCCCAGAGATGATGCTTTCAGCTTGGTTCCGCATCCTTTTGGTGATGGCTGCTTACAAAAAAGTGGAGATTTTTTTATTTTTTTCTGCTCCTCCTGTTTCTTGCTAACAGGGAACTTCCTTCGGCTATACTTTGGCCGTATAGCCCTTCTAACCGTGGAGTGGGTTAGGTGCCTTTTTTCAGGTCTTCTACTTTTCTGTGCTCTAATGGGGAGCACTAGAAAAGTGGCAGGATCGCCATGTAATATAAAAAGTATATATATGGGGCGAATGCCAGTTCGCCTTGTAATTCCAAAGAAATAAAGAGGCGTCTTGTTAGTCTGTTAAGAACTGATCTTTTATTTGAATTTTACCCTGCTTATAAAGCTAACATGAGAATAACGCTTAGCCTAAAATTGAGTTACTTTCTAAAGTCACTCAAATAACTTAAAAGTAATTATATTACATTGGTTCTATATTTGTTTCTATGGCATTGCTAAACATTGGTATTAAGTTCTATAGAGTTATTGAACATTTCTACCAGGGTCACATGATTTTCAGTAACCAAAATATCAAATCATCGATTTGATATTTTGAGTGCATTTCAAAATTCCATCGATCGGATATCGACTGCATTTTAAATATTGAGTGTATATTGAGTGTAATTCAAATTCCACCAGTCGTATGTTAAATGCATTCTTTATATTTTGTGTAGATCAAGTGTCCCCAGCTCATTTGTTTATTTCGTTCTATTTTGGTTTCTAAGTGAAACCCAAAATCTTTGACCCAATTATAGAGTAGAACGTTGAACTGTTTAAATATTTGTTCAATATACTGACCTTGAATAATACCAATGTATAGTCATATAGTACATTCATATTTTTATGCTTTACTGTTACTTTTACTTGTAGTGTGTGTGTGTATTGGTTTGAATGCAAACGAACACAATGAATGCATGACTAATTGTCATTTGTTTATTTCTTTCATGCATTCACTACAATATCAATACAGTTTTTTTTTAATATTTTTTAGTAGTATATCACAAAATAAAACTAAATTTATAAATCGTATAATCGCACGCAGAAAAAACTTTATTTCGCGAAGCCGCCTGCCGCATTCTACGGAGGAAAAACCCCCTAAGAGCGGCCGAAGGCCGCCACACAGAAAAACTTGTTTTTACAAATTACTTGATGTCTTAAAAATATAAGATTTCAACGGATTCGACATATGATTTGAAAAACAAGTTCTTCTGGGTGGCGGCCTTCGGCCGGTCTTAGGGGTTTTTTCCTCCGTAGAACGCGGCAGGCGGCTTCGCGAAATAAAGTTTTTTTCTGCGTGCGACATAAAAGAAACTTCAAAATTACTACACGGTATAATCTCACTTACTAATAGCAAATAACTATTTACATTAATAACTTGATAATTCATGCAGTAATTATAACGGTTATTTGCTTATATTACTTAAAAATTGTGCTTTTTAAGAAAATGAAATAACACCCCAAAAATATTATTTGGGGACTTATTTCATTTCTCATATTGGGGCCTTATTTCATTATAAAATAAAGTCCCCAAAAAAAAAAAATGAAATAAAGTCCCAAAAAATGAAATAACACCCCAATTTTTTTATCGAAAGTTTTGGGGCCTTACTTCATTTTCGGTTTGTGGCCTTATTTCATTGGGGTCTTGTTTCATACCGCCTATTTTATCCACGCAATGTTTGTAAAAAATGATTTTAATATTTTTTTATACCACATTAATACTACAGCTTAAACTAGTATTTTTTGAAAAGTATTTGTATTTATTTTACAAATTCCAAACAAATTTATAATAAACAACCAAACGATTACTAGTTTTAAGTTATAGTACTTCAATGACATATGCCGAGAGTGGTTAAACCAGGACCAATTGTATAACTGTTTTTTTACTCCTTCATTTTTAAGTTTTGTATTTACGGGAAGCACAGCAAAGCACAGCACCTCAACTATATTTTATTGTTGTAGTGTGTTTTTTTTGCCATACTTGCTTGTTTGGCAGCAACTGCGTACAAGCAGAATTTTCTGAGACAGTAGCTTGATTTGTAAGCAAGAGGTTGTGGGATCAAGCAAGAGGTTGTGGATCATAAAAGATTTTTTTAAATTCATAATTTTATTTTATTAATTTAAAAATTTAATTCCAATAAAATGTTAAAACGTCCTTCTTTGATCAAGGTCGTGTCACGCGTGTCGTCCGGGACATTTCCCCTCGCCCGTAGGAATGTTGCTAAAAAAAACCAAACATTTTAAATTTGTATTTTTAAAAATTTAATAATTCAAAATCCTTGATTGTTTTTGTTAAGTTTGTCAAAAGAAAAAATCCATTTTAAAGGTTTGACTGCACTGTAATAAGTACACAAATTTAAGCCTTCTAGCCGAATTCGTTTATATTCCAAATATAAATCTATTTAAAATTTTTTTTTTGCATTTATTTTGCGTTTACTTTTCTGAATGGAGAACATTTTAAGAATATTGTGTAAAATTTTGAGCTGAATCGGAACAGAACTAACAAAAGATAATACGATTTTAGCAACCGTACATCATACATGACTCAGCGCATCAGAAAACACCTTCCCGGAGCAGCAAGCTGAAAACAAACTAAAGAATGCAGGATTCACCGTAGGTAGGACCAAAAAGATGCTTAACGGATGATAGCAGCATCCTTTATGGACCTAGTATCGGTGATTCAGTGTCAAGTAAGCCGACAAAACTCGCTTATGAACGTTTTATTCCAAATTTGTTAGTGATTAAAACTTTAAAGCGTTTTTCCCACAATTCATGTTTCTATTTCTATACATTATTTTGCGAGATAACACTGGAGAGTTCTTTTCAAGTTTGATAATATTTTTATTTTATACTAAAACATATTTTTTCCATTTTTTTTTTCGCAAAAATCGCGTTTTTCACTTCAAAGAGAAAAATTTAAATTTCGAGAAACCCTCCCAGCGTTATTTGGGGAAAGCAATTATCTAACGAAAGAAATTCGATGGTTTGATTTCAGAAGATCCAGCACATTCTATGTTTTTCCGAGACGCTTCCGAATAATTACTGCCATTGCCGTATTTGTAAATATTCCTTCTTGAAAACTTTACACAATATTCTTCGAAAATTATACTTTATATACTTTTTGGTTTCAATATTTATATTTTAACTGTGTCATCAAAACCAATTCACAAAAATTTAAATTTTTTGCTCGAATTAACTTCCACCAAATCAAAGCTGTTTCCCCTTTTCATTTATCTCAAAAAATGTTTGAGATATTCCAAACTAAAAACCTGTTTTTGGGGTATTTTACCGATTCAAGTGAGCTTTGTAGAATTTTTTGATTTGTATTTTTCGTAAAAAATTGTAAATAAGAAACCCTAGTATACATATTAGTATAGTGGTGAAAAATGCATATAAATACCAATATGAATCTATATATGAATGAAATTTATAAAATCCTTTCTTGCATAAATTTATTTTCTGCTACTCACTCACATAAACATCCTGTTGGGGTAACATTTATGTAAATAAGACATTTTTAAGATGTGTACAAAACTTTTTCCAAATCGTCGGGTTTTCTGATAATTTTTGGCAGACAAAAATTATGATGTCAATGTGGCTTAAAAAAAGAAAATCTTTAATTTTTGCTAATACATGGAGATTAAAAGCTCACTGCCGAAAAAAAAAAAAATCGAAAATAGTTGTTACAATACTTTTCCATCATATTTAACTCAAATTCAAAAATCAAGACTTGAATCAGTAATACATGTCACCCTTATATTTAATACTTCATAAACAACTGAGACTCACAATCGGTACGCATTTGTATTGTGGCATTTGTTAAACAAGATTTTGAGTCAGTTCTTTTTTGCTTGTGTAATTTTGCTATAAATATAGTTATTTGGTAGATTTTTATATTTGTATGTGGTTAAAAACACACAATTGCATTTAAAATTAATTGTCCACAATTGTGTCTTGTCCAGAAATAAGAAATATAAATTATTTTGCAACAGCACGCTTGTTATTAGAATTATACATTGGTAATTTCTCAATGACGACAAAAACAACACTTTTAGATAATATACCCAGTGTAGAAAAGCATTAACATATAAATAAGTGGTTATATAAGTACAGTAGAGTGCCTCATTTTGAGGCTTTTTAAAAGAATGCAAGATGCACGCCTCTGAAAATAAAGATTTACATGTTTTATGATGACTTCTAAAATATTTCGGATCTACCGATAACACTAAGCTGCTTTTAAAAAGCATCCAACAACACCATTTTTCATAAATTAAAAATTATTTACCGCTCCCTTTATCGAAAATGAGGTCATATAAAAAAAATATTTGAAAATTCTAAGTAACCATAAAATTCAGCCTCTTGGATCTAGATAATAAGATTTTTATGAAATTTTTTTGATGTTTTTCAACATTTGCGTATAAAATTTGTTCATAAGTTAGGAGAACCTCATGCTTTTTTTCATTGTTTTGGTTTGTATAGACGCAGTTTTCTGTGCATAATTGAAGGTAAAACACTTGCTAGTTTTTTACTACAAAGACGAAATACGAGGGCGGACTCAATATTAGCCGATCTGACTGAAAATTAAGCTTATGAAATATTTGTTTTAAGTTTCAAGGCGCCACGATGTTTAGTATTTTTTTTTTGGAGCCATCGAAAATAAAAGATCTCAATGCAATTGTAAACATGAGCAAAATTGGCCACCGTTATGTAATTCAATACTTTCATTTGAAATCACATATTTTTTTATAAAGAAATCATTTTCAAGTGATTTTTTAAATAGTTTCAAATAAAAAATTATGCATTTTATAAGACAAATCCTCTTAATTATATATATATATATATATATTTGAACCAATAAATTTGTTCTTGTTAGTTTTTAAACAGTTCGGCATGTTTAATTTAAAAAAAATTTGGTCTTTAAAGTTGGTGATTTTTAGACATTAAATACTGTTGAGCATAACTTTTTTTACCCGGGTAAAAATAAAATTAACATTTAATTAAAAATAAGCAAAATTAAGCATTTGTAGCCGTTAACATACCATCTAGTTGTCATTTGTTAGATATTTATGTTGGATTTAAATTTTAAACCAACACTATAGTACACTCAAAAAAAAGATAACAAAATCAGCAAAAAATTTTGCTGAGCCAGCAACTTTTTAGTTAGGAATGTGCTTGAAAAAGAAATGTTAACGTCAGCAAAATCTTCAAATCAGCTCGCTGATTTTGAGCAACCAAATTAGTAGATTCAGCAAAACATTTGCTAATACTTACTTGATTAAAAATTCTTACTAAAAGTTAAAGAAGACTGAAAAAACTCAAAAAATTTGTAGAAAAATTATTGTTTAGTTAATTTATTTGCTGAAAATCCTAAAAATTGTAGTAAGTCTTTTGAAAAAAATTTACAATAAGTTACAGAATATAAAAATGTTAATACTCCCACATTGACGACATGGATTACTGTAATATGTGAAAATATATAGAAATAATTATATATATCATAAACAAAATTATCTTTCAACTACTTACTGGTTGTCTAAATGGTGTCATGTTTGAAAAGAAGACAAGTGCCTTATTTTGTTATATTTTCGTTTCGTTTATAGAACAAACATAAACGAAACGAAAATATAACAAAATACGACATATACATCCCTTTTTTTTAAATAATAAAAAGGAAACATAAAAAAATTACCCAAGACGAGTGTCATTGTTGGTAATTTAACATTTGCGAATTTGATTAATAATCATTTTTCACATTTAGCTTACAAATACACATTTAATCTTTATTAAATTTAAACACTTTATTTTGTCTTTAATTTAATTAACAGGCAATTACTTTCACAAGCCGGTGACAACACACAATTTAATCCACAATTTTGGTTTATTTATAAAAAAAACAGAAATTAAAATCTTCCATTGTTGATTTTTTAAATGTCTTATAAGAGTTTTACTTTTTAGTATAACTTTCCTCTTCTCTACTATATATTGACATGCAGTGGCATCTTCTTCGCTTTGCGTATATTTTTCAATCTGGTTGTCGTCCACACTATAAATGTGCTTATCGACTCCATTTGGTTAGCAAAATAAATTAGTAAAACATTAGTAAAACATTAGTTCAAAATAGTTAAGTGCTGAATAAGTATAGCTAAAATTTTATTTGAAAAAATTGCTGAAAAATAGTATACTTGATTTACAAGACGTTTTTCTAATTTTTCTGCAAACTTATTTTTTGAGTGTAATAAATTGATTTCTAAAAATCCACAAATTTTAAGTAAATTTTTTTTTTTTTTTGTGAGTATTTTTAGATTTTTAGTACATACTTCTTGGTTTTTAGAGCATATTTCGGTTTAATATTTTAAACCGCAAAAACGACTTAAATTGCTTTTTCATGGATGTCTATTTTAATACACATTATGCTTGTAATGGCAAACAAAACTTGTTTTTTTTATTTAAAAATAAAATATAGTATTCAATTAAATGTAAATATTTTAGTCTAGTATATAATAAGACTAATATATAATAAGACTACATATTTTTACTAATACCACCAAACATAAACATTTATAAAAAGACAACTACATAAATATTGAAAAAATAACAACATTATCTATATGAAAAAATGTCAAGCAAGTTAAGAATTTGAGCAAATATTTAATTGATTCAATAAATTTTTAATTGACAACTTTAAAAATTTTCAACAAGCCGATTTAATAGAACAAAGTAGGGAAATATTTTTTTCTGTGTGTGTGTGCCCCGGTAGGCTAGTTGGTAGCGTGCTGGCTTATTAGAGCGGGGGTCGTGGGTTCGATTCCCACCAGAGGTACTGGTCTGTTTTGGCTACAACGCGCCGAAGGCCATAGTAGCTAGTGCCCGGTTAGGGTAATAGTATATAATTTGTAATTATATGATAATTAATTAATAAAAAAAAAAAAATTTTTTTTTTCTGTATACTAAAGTAGAACACTACATTTGGTAAGCCTGACCCAATTCATATATTCAGTAGGCCTAACCGAATTTATAAAAAAATATTACCGAATAAAAACTTTTTGTTTTTATTTTTATTTTTTATTTTTATTATTGTTATTTCATATTTATAATAAAAAGGTCTTCAGAAAACAGCTTTAAAAAAGCGTTGTTCTTAGAAAAAATACAAAAAGAAACGCCAGGTATGTATGTTTCCATAATGAACACAAAAATTTTGTCATTTGGACTTCTTTCAGCTTAGCATTTTTGTTTAAATTCAGGGGTTTCCTTTTTGTTGTTTAAATCCCTGGAATAAAGATTAAATTTCCTTTTTTTTTTGTTTTTTTTTAAAATATTTTTTTAAATAGATTTCGCTAAAGCTTTCAGTAAATTTTTATTAATTTTGTATTCTTAAAAATATAAAATTTTATTTTATTTCGAATTTTTTTGTAATTTTTTAATTTACATGGTTTTTGAAAATGGTTAATATGTCCAACAATTAGCAATAATTTCGTAGCAAAAAATTAAAAAAACAATCTTTGTTGCATCTTGGCTTTTACAACCAATATATTATAACAACATCTTGCAAAGGGATGTATTAATTAAGTATTTTTTAATAATTGCAACATTCGACTTGATTTATAACATTCTATTTTTGGCTTAATTGGTTAGGAACCCTAATTATTATTGAACAAAAGATAATTAGTAAGTTACAATTTCAAATTTTAAGAAACCAAGGAATTTATTTGTTTTTTTTGTCTTGCAACTAAAATTATTTAATTGGGATTAACTTAATATTATAGTGGCAAAATCATGTTAAATCTAATAGATTTCCAACTGATTTGTTTTCTGTGTGTGGGAGGAAACTGTGACGAAGAACTGTGTTATCCAATATTTTATATGAATTGAAGGTTTAAGAAAAGTTTTTTTTTCTGTTGCAACCATTAGTAGCTTTTTGGTGTATGTTATAAAAATTAGAACAACTTTTACTTACTTTACTGGCAGTTTAATGCATGTTTTTATTGCTCTAAAAAAGAAAAAAAAAAGAAACTAAAACTTTTACAAAACTTAAAAATTTTTTCATATTTAATAAAGTTACCAAGTAACAAATTTTCTTCTTAAATATAAACTTTGTCATTTTTTTATAACATTTGTTTGTAAGAAAAGACACAATTTAATGATATTTTATGAAGTTTAAAAGCGGTAGGTAGTTTCTGTGAGACTTGCAAAAGTAGAAAATGCTAAATTGGTTGTGAAATATGTTTACTGCCATGTAAACGGTGGTTACAACTTTCACAAGGAATTTTTAAAGAAACTTTCAAGGTTTTTCTTATAATTAATCGAAAAGGTGTTTACACAGTGTTACAAAATTTACCCCTAAAATCTATAAAAAAAGAGTGCCTAATATTTATCTTAAATATTTCGGATACGCTGATTTTAATGGCGTACCCAGTTTTTTATTTATACACTCAGGGAACTTCTGTTTTAAAAATATGCAGTTGTTTGGGTTGTAATACAGTTTCTTTATTTTTAATGTAAATGTAAGCCATTTGTATAAAAAATTATATTTTTTACTAACCTTGTAGTTCATTTAAAAAAACAAACCACATCAAATGACTGTTTTATGTTTTTACATTCATTTTTTACAGTAGTTTTTTGTTATTTAAAAAAATAAAAAAAATAAATGTTTATTTATTTTATACTAACCTGTGGTTCATTTTTACTACAATTGTTAGTCATTTTTTGAACATTAAAAAACAAATGACAACGTTAGTTGAATTTACTGAAATGTAAGTCGTCCTTTCTTTAAGTGAAATTTCATTTGTTTTTAACTATATTTGCAGTGGTCTTTACGTGTGTTGGCCAGATTTTATGGCCAGATTTTATGGCCAGATTTTATGGCCAGATTTTATGGCATTTAAATTTTGCTTGTTGTAAAGAAGGTTTTTCTACATATAATTTCAAAAACAAGATCTTTTAAAGATCATTTGTACTTTGTTAAAAAAAACACCGTGCAATGTTTTTTAATAATTAAAAATGTCTTCATCTGCTGATGCAACACAAGGTCTATATACTGACATGTTTATACATGTTTGCCCAATGTAGAAGGGCAAAATAAGTGCCTATTTTTAAAGGAAGAGATTAACTGGGTGAGAAGTGATATTGGTAATCTGAGGAATTTCGGTGACGCGAAATGAGAACCAGTCAGTAGATATAATCTGCTTTGCATTAGCAGATTAAGACTATTTTAATTAGTAAATAACATCATAACAAATCATTACCGTATAGATTACCAAGTAATAGTAGGTCATTACCTCTTGCGTTACCTTGAACTAGAAAATGATGACTTACTAATAATGGGTTATAGGAATACTTATATGTAATTGCAAAATAATAGTGACTGGTAATTGGTTACCTAAGTACCAATTTAGTTTTTTTATTCTAATATTATATTTATTAACTTGTTTTGAAAATGTTTACAAGCAAAGTTTTCGAGGTAAATTCAATTTTAAAAAAACTTTAAAGATTTCTTTATCAAAAAAAAAAATTGGCTTAAAGGTGAGCACTTATTTTGTGACTCCTATGTAACCCCTTTATAAATTATTGTGAGAAACTACTTATTTCTTATCCTAAAGTAACCAATTATTCTTTCACTATGAGTAACCAATCATGTAACTCATCATTCTTACTTTTTTTTGTGTAAGCGAGAGGGAAATGACCATCCATGGATTTTTGGACATCACTAACAAAAGTAATTAATCGAGTGAATAGCCTGGTAATCGAGTAAATAGCCTGAATTGTCGTAAATATACACTCAGGGAAAGAAGTTTCTTTATATTGATGAAATTGTTTCATAAATCGTTTGTCATCAATTATTCATCTTATTCATGAAGTTTTCATAAATATGATGAATAGTTTTATAAAAGTTAATGAAAAATGTTTCATGGACTTTCATCGTTTCATAAAAAATTTTCATTAGCTTATGGAATAAAATTTACATTTTTAGGGAAAAATAGTGAAATTTAAAAATGAAAAATGAAAAATTAAAATTTTTATTTTTCGTTGGAAATGCAGAAAATATAATTTGCAATTAAATTTTTTAAAAACTAAAAAATCTACGAGAAATTATTTAAAATTTTGGAATATTATTGAGTTGATCTTAGCTTTCAATACAATTTTTTTAAAAATAATTTAAAATTTCGGAATTTTATTTAATGTTTTTTGAATAGAAAATTATATTTTTTAATTTTAAATGGAAACTTTTAACTTGAATTTATATTCTTAACTTCTATTGATATATTTAAATTGTACACATATCACATTAATTTCATTGCAAAATAAATCCATAAAAACATTATATTATTTTTCGAAGTTGCCCTGTAGTTATGTGACTACTGTCAAATTTTGAGCAAGTTCTGTCATTTACTTTGCGTTTAACTGCTGTTGAAAACATACAACCTCGTGGATTTTTTTAAAAATGGAAAAATATGAATTTTTGGCGGAAAAAAAACCGTCAATCAAACCAAGGAAAATCTTGGTAAATAATATGGGGACTCTGCACCATCGATGCCAATGGTAAAAAAGTGGTGTTTTGTAATTATTGAAATCCTTTGTGCGATATTTACATGTTTAAATACTTGGTAATGTCTGTTTTTCCTTACATTAAACGGACTTGCTTAGCTTTAACTATATTTTACTATTTTTGCACAATTTCTTATCCCATTTCATTGAAAAACATTAAACTTAAATTTAGCATAAATATGACGCTTTATTTTTGAACGCATTCCAACTTAAAAAAAAAAATAAATTAAAAACTGGACATTGAGATATAACAATTTTCTTGGTTTTTTACAGGGTTCAGAAAAATACACACACTGAATAAAAAACTTGTACATAAATGTAAACAAACACAACTAAAAGCAACAAATACATATTTTTATTTTCATATCAATTATGTGTGTATCTAAATTTTGCGTATTTTATTACACAGACACGAGTGTTTATTGTTTTAATATTTCCTTGAGTACACGAACATGTATAGTTCACGTATTGTTTGATCGGAACATACTTCAACCATACATGTGTAGCTATACTTTGAGTTCGTTACTTGTAGGTGTACAGCTAAAAAAAAAGTACATGAATGGTAGACATGTAGAGTTCACGTATTGTTTGATCGGAACATACTTCAACCACTCATGTGTAGCTATACTTTGAGTTCGTGAACTTGTAGGTGTACAGCTAAAAAAAGTACATGAACGGTAGACATGTAGAGTTCACGTATTGTTTAATCGGAACATACATGAACGATAGACATGTTAGATTGTAGCTATATTTTAAGTTCGTAAACTTATTACAGAAAATTTGTCTATTTTAAGCCCTGATGTTGAAATTAGTTGACAAATTTGTAAAGGTTACTAAATTTTAGTAAAGTTTTTCTAGAATGAAAATTAAAAATCGATTTGCTAAAATCAGCAAAACATTTTGCTAAATATTAGTAAAATTCCACAATAAACTTTTTTTATTCAAATTTAACCGTAATTTTTAATTTTTTTAAAAGTTTTAATAAATAAAGTTGAAATATAGTAGTATATTGGATGTTCGTTGTATTTTTGTTAATATTCTTAATTACAAAAATATCTGATTTAAAAATTCAAAAGAAGAAAATAGTTAGTAATATTTTTGCTAATTTTAGCAAATCGGTTTTTAAAAATTAGTAAATTATTTTGCAACGAAAATTAGTAAAATAAACTATAATTTGTAAAATGGGGATAGAATAAAATTTGTACTAGGTACTAACTTCATACTAAAAATTAGTAGAAAAACTGTAAATTAGGATTAACAAGGGGAAGCATTAAAGTCCGATGTGCCAAATTTGGTATTAAAAGATTAAATTCGGCTGTGCCGAATTTTTGGATACCCTCCATCTCGTATCATCAGATTAAGTATGCACCTTATATGTTTTAAATAAAAAGTTCTGAAAATGAATGTCCTTTAAATTTAATGGGGTTTTAAATAAATGTAATTAGAGTTTAAGAGTTTCCTTGCAAATTTATTAAAGGTAGAGAATGAGAATAAGTAAAAATAGTGTGCGAATAAAAGTTATGAATTTACATTGTTGAATTCGGGGATTTTGTTTCTGGATATTTTTTTGATCTGATAACGATTAAAGTGTCTGGCAACTCTGTTTAATGCAGTCAAATAAATAAAGAATTATAACTCAACTATTTTGTTCACACTTTTTCTTATTAATGATTCAAACTATCAACAAACAATTTGACTGAAAATTATCAACACATCTTCTGTATTGGCGGAGTATTTTGAGTTAACACAGACAGATGGACAGACGGACAGACGGATATGGCTATATCGACTTCTCTATTCATGCTGATCAAGAATATATATAGTTTATGGGGTCCCACATAATTTTTAAAAGAATTACAAACATTTGACAAAGTGATATAAAAACCGTTTACAATTTTTTATACTAACTTTGTTTGTGGGAGTGTAGAACACTTAAATAAAGGTTGATATTTGATTTTATTTCAAATGTAACTCAACCAAAAAATTTTATTTTATTTTAAAACAATCCATTACAATAAAATTTTCTTTTTGAAAATACTTTTGAGATCAGTTGTGTTAAATAATAAAAAAAAAATAACAAAAACAAAAAATTAAATTACAGAATTCATTAAAAACAATAAAAAAATTATATAGAAATTAAAATAAATTAAAGGTTTTGGTCGTCATCTGATTTTTAAGACCTGCATTTTTTTTATTCGAAATTAAAAAAACTAACTGTTTTATTCTACATTTTGTTTTTTTAAAAAATGGAAGAACTTCAAAAATAGATATAGATAATAGAAAAAGTTTAAATTTTTAGCATTACACGAACTTAAAATATAGCTACAATCTAACATGTCTATCGTTCATGTATGTTCCGATCAAACAATACGTGAACTCTACATGGCTATCGTTGATGTATGTTTTTTTTTTAGCTGTACACCTACAAGTTCACGAACTCATAGTATAGCTACACATGTGTGATTGAAGTATGTTCCGATCCAACAATACGTGAACTATACATGTCTACCGTTCATGTACTTTTTTTTTAGCTGTACACCTACAAGTACACGAACTCAAAGTATAGCTACACATGTGTTGTTGAATTATGTTACGATCAAACAATACGTGAACTTTACATGTTCGTGTACTCAAGCAAATATTAAAACAATAAACACTCGTGGCTGTGTAATAAAATGCGCAAAATTTAGATACACACATAATTGATATGAAAATAAAAATATGTGTGGGTTTCTTTTAAACAGTACATTGTGTGTATGATGTGTGTATTTTCTGAACTCTGGTTTTTTATAAGAAAATTTTACACAAAGCTCTGAAATTATCCCATTTACGGCCGCCGTGCCATTTTTGGAACACTTAGTTATTGAGGGTGTATAGAAAAAGTATTGATATTTATTAAAAAATATATGCATTAATAATTACTAGGAAAACCTGTGGTTATAAAAAATGTGGAATGAATTAATTTTATTTATTTTTAGTGCCATAATAACAAAATTAATTTGGCCAATAATATAGATGTGGAGGTAGGTTTTGGTTAACAATAATTCAATTTTCCGTCTAGAGTTTAAAGTCATTAATTCTTTTATTTGATCAAATTCAATACATAAATAATCACACAAAATGATTTTTAATTTGATATTTTATATATATCTGATTTTATAACGCATAAAATAGTGCTGTGCCAATTTGGGTACAATAGCTACACGTATAATATTCTAATATACGCAAACGAACGAATGAGTAACGACTCGAAAACGTCTGTTTCGACGAAGAAGTTTTTGAAATGATCACTAATCTTAGCCAGTTGTACGCGAGTAAAAATAATCGACACAACTTTACAGTCACCGTTGCAGAGCTAAAGATTTTCTTTGGTATACTTATTCTATCTGGATACCACAAACTTCCAAGGGAAGGCATGTATTGGAGTTTAGATGAAGATATAGGAGTAGAAGTTGTGTCAAATTCTATGTCCTGGAATAGGTTTAAAGAAATAAAGAGAAATTTGCACCTTGTCGATAATAATGAAGCTTCAACCACCACTGACAAAATGTTCAAGTTACGCAAAATCTCAGATGTTCTCATCAAAAAGTTCAACCAATTTGGCGTTTTCCACGAAAATATTTCTATCGACGAGTCTATGGTTAAATATTATGGTCGTCATTCAGCAAAGCAATTTATTAGAGGCAAACCAGTTCGTTTTGGCTATAAAAATTGGGTCGCAGCAAGTTCCTCTGGATACTGCTACTCTTCTGATATTTACTCTGGCAGATCAACTAACTCTGTTTCTAAACCATTGGGTACTAGATTTGTCAAAATGCTGCTTAATAAATTAACGACGAACCCCGCCAATCACAAAGTCTATTTTGATAACTTTTTTACAAGTTGCGACTTGCTGAATGATTTACTTAATTTAGGTTACCGTGCTATAGGAACAATAAGAGATAACCGCTCTAAGAAATGTCCCCTGACAAATGTAAAGGAGATGATGAAAAAACCAAGAGCAGAGTTCGATTATAGGCTTGATAAAAATAACGAGATATTATTGGTCCGCTAGAAGGATAACAGTATTTGCACAATGGCTACCAATCATGACTCTTAGAACCAGCATGATTTGTTAAAAGATGGTGTTCCCAAAAAAAGCAAAAAACTGATATCCCATACATGTTTCAGAATTACAACAAGGGCATGGGTGGAGTTGATGAAATGGATCAATCCATATCATTATATAGAATCGGCGTTCATGGTAAAAAATGGTGGTGGGGTTTATTTACATACATGATAGATATGGCTGTGTCAAATGCTGGGCGCTTGCATGTATGTAGTAAGGAAAACAGCATGGACCAGTTATTATTTCGACGAACTATAGCTAGATTTTACCTAAAGCAATCACCAAAAAAAAGCGCTACTGCTCGTCCTTCGTCATCAAATACTGAAGGCTTACAGCTAGACGGCGCCGATCACGTTCCAAAACTTGTACGTTGTGTCATCTGCCACAATAGAAGCCGTTGGAGTTGCTGTTTTTTGTTTTCCTGTTTTTTAGTCTCCTAATTTTATATAAACAAAATTTTTTTTAAAGTTTTCCTTGTCGTTTTGGTTTGGCTTTAAATGGGTTAAAAAAAAACAGATGTCTCCACATAAAAGTCTATCGATAATGATTTATTTCACAATCGTTCAACGTTTCAGTTAATCACAGTAAACCAAAATAATAATTTTCCTCAAAAATGGTCACTTTTTAGAAGTTAGGTTACTTCGCCGCCCACTTATTTGAACAATTAAAAAATTTGTGCCATGATGTTCTTATATTTTATAGAACAATACTTATTGTAACTTTCAAATAAATCTGGTAAACTTTTTTCTGGAGCGGGAGAGCGTTATATATATATATATATATATATATATATATATATATGATATCTATAAAAAGTGACAAGCCTGGTAAATTTAGGCAAATTAAATAAAGAATTTTATCGTTGGATATATGCTTGGTACATATAAACATTGAATATAAGTATGATGAAATAGAGTAATTTAATAATATGCATGAAATTTTTTAGAGGCCTCCCACATTTTAAATCACAACTTTTAACGTGTTACCAGATCTTAATCATGTTTAATAGGACATATAAACAAGCCGAACACTAGCAACCTCGTTTCTATATTGGCGCAGTACTCCCGATTTCAACACACATACGGACATGTCTACAGCAACTTCGATTTTCATGCTGATCAACAATATATATAGTTTGTCGGGTCCCAAATTTTTTTTTGAAGAATTACAACACTTTTAAAGCTGAATTAGCCGACCTGACATATAAATAGTGGCAGTAGTTTGAAAGAAATTATTTTTGTGAAAAGTGGCAACATTATAAAACATATGTTTTGAGTTTCAAGCCTCCACGTTGTTTAATAATTTTTTTTTAGCCAACAAAATAAACGATTTCAGTGAATTTGTAAGCATGACAAAATTGGTCACCGTTATGTAATTCAATACTTTCATTTGAAAGGTCTCAGTCCAATCAATAAATATTAAAGCCTAGCTAGATTCTACGCTGGGAAAAACTTCTCCTTCTTTTACGACTATATAATATTAGGTGGCAGATTTGAAACGAAGCTGTACGAGCTGCCAAGACAAACACTGTAGTGGTCGACCAATTGAGGTGTCCACGCCAGAAACGGTTAATAAAATTCACAAAATGGTATTTTATAATCGCCGGCTGCATGTGCGTGAGCTAGCTGTAATGATAGGCCTTTTAAAAAGTCATATACATCACATAGTGATCAACAATTTGAAGATGAGGAAGCTGAGCTCAAGATTTATGCCGCGTTCGGTCACATTAAAACAAAGACAGCTCCGGAAACATGTTTCAATAGAGTGTTTGGCGATGTTTCACCGCCAAAAAGCCGAGTAACCATGGATGAAACACCACCACCACCACTTCACAACTGACACAAAGGAACAGTCAAACAGTAGACTGGAATATAAGAATTGTGTCCAAAGAAGGCAAAGATAGTTCCGTCTGCAGGAAAGGTCATGTCGTCTGTTTTTTGGGATGAGCGTGGAATAAGTTTTATTGATTATCTTTAAAAATTAAAAACAATCAACTGAGAGTATTATACTAAATTATTACAGCGCTTAAGTTATGAAATTAAGCAAAAAAGTAATTTGGCCAAAAAGAAAGTGTTGTCTTATCAAGAAGATGCACCAGTTCAAACACCCATTATTGCGATGGCCAAAATCAATGAATTAAATTTCGAATTGCTTCATCACGCACAGTATTCGCCAGATTGTGGGCGTTGTGGTGTAATGGTTAGCGCGTTGGACTGTTGCACAGATGGTCCCTGGTTCGATTCCCGGTGACGACAACAGTAATTTAGAAAAATAATATGTATGAGTTTTCTATCACTTATATGTATCGCTGCGCCCAGCTTCGGTGTTCCCATAGCACTTAACCCCACCGAAGTAAAATATTGAATCAGGGCCATGAAACAAAAAGCTTCACTAAATTCGCCAACTCAACATCAGGTGGCGAGCAACAACTGTTCTAAGACTTATCATCTCGCGCAATTAGAGTGTTGCCATGTTTGAAGCCCTTCATCTTTCTCCACCTTTCATCTCTCCACTATCCCCTTTCCAAAGAAAGCAACACATTAATGAATAGGAAGAATTTCCCGAGTGTTGGTTCTCTTTAAAAATTAGCTCCGGATTACTTTCTATTTCCAAAGCTGAAAAAAGGGATCGGTGCTAAAAGATTTTCCAACAATGAATAGGAGAAGTCTGCGGTTCATGGATATTTTAGGAGCTAAACAGTTCTTACTATAAACAGAGTATCGAAGCTATTGCATATCGCTGGAAAAAGTGTATCGATATAAAATTAGATTATGTTGAGAAATAAACAAAACTGAAAACATATAAAACCAACCACTCGATTTCCACCACCCCTTCTGATTGCAATCAAAATTTGTATAGAAAATGTACATCATATAAGTATAACTTCGTCCAAATGTAGGACAGCTAATGCTAGCGGATCTTGAAATATTATCGCGTTTTAAACTATGAAACATATTCGGAAATTTACAAAAAGTATTGGCACATAATATTCCATATCTTTGTAACGGCTTAAGCTACGAGAGCCGTTTTAAAGCTACTTATATTATGGTTTTATTAGTAGGAACATATTATTCACTTATCCACGGCAAAATGCACTGTTTTCAAAAACCGCGGTTCAAAAAGCGGTATTTTAAAAATCATATTTTTTTTAAATTTTGTCAAAAATACATGTTAAATAAAAATTAGTTCACCATGCCGTGTCCAAATCCCTACGTGGAGATGTTACGGTATCCTGACTAATGAATAAAAATCTGAAAAAAATTTAACTAAAAAGCCGATAATGCAGAAACATGAAGGTGCACCACATAGGCATTTGGTGATGGTATAAAAGAATAATTGATAATTAACATATATATTTTTTTTATATTTTAAGAAACCAGTTGTTGCGGTTTGAAATATGGATTTTGAAAAAAAATGCATTTTACCTACAAGAAATGAATTATTTTTGTGAACCAGTAAAACCACAAATTAAGTGCCTTTAAAATGATGGATCTAAGACTCTTGTGGCTAAAACTGTTAAAAAGATATGGCCAATTATGTGCAACTACTTTTGCAAAACTTTTATTTTTTATTTTTTTTTTTCAATACATTCTTTTTCATGTAAATCTTTATTTCTACTATATTTAGTATATTTTTATAGATTTTTATCCATTACTTTGAATTGCATAAGAGCTCCAGATATTAATTTGGAAACACCATAGTGGAATAAATTATAATTAATATATATTTTATTGAAATGTAAAAAAAAAACAGTTTTTTGAAATACAGCGTTTTTAAATCGCGGATTTTGAAAAATATGTATTTTGACTTCAAAAAATTATTGTTTGCTTATTTTATTTAAAAAAAGATAAAAGTGGCTTTAAAATGAGGTATCAGTGAATCACGTTAAAAAGATATGGACGATTAAGTACGACTACTTTTGTTAAATTTTCGATTTTTTCATATTTGAAAATGAGATATTTCCAAACCAAGTTTAGTTAAAATTAAAAGAGGTAGAGGTCGAAAAAAATTAAAGGGGGTAGAGCGATATTTTTGATGGTTTTATATGGAATGAGACTTTTTCCAAATTTGTTGTGTTTTCTTTGTTAGGTCGGCCAATTTTGGGACTGCCCTCGTATACCCTAATGCACAATGGGATGTAAGGTTTAAAAACTTCTTTAAAACATGCAAAACTTTAATGCAATTGAACAGTTCATGCGAATAAAGACGAATAGACCATTTGTAGAATTTTACAGGGGACAATAAAAACGCAGGAAACGGTTAAAACATAATATTTTTGTCAACTTTTTGGTATTAGCTTAAAGATTTAAGTCACATCTACCTATATACAAAATTTTGGTAAGGTATTCGAAAGAGAACTTGCCAATAATTGGACTTCAATTTTTGCTTAAATGGAAAAAAGGGCGAATATCCAAAAAAATGTATTGAAATTTGAATAAAAATGTGTTATTTTGCAGCAGATTTTGACTACATTATCATGAGACTTGCAAAACTTGACGAACTATGGTTGGTATTTGTTTGTAACACTTTAAGGACTTCAAGGATACACTTTTTAAGGATTGCAACGACATGCAAAAAAATTTTTTTTTTTAATTTTTTTTTTTAATATTCCTGCCATTTGATGCAGTAGTAATTCTTTATGACACTAAATACATTTTTAGGAATTATAATATTAACTCTTGACTGCATATTACGACGTAACATAAAAGAACATGAAAAAATTTTTGTTTTTTATTCCTGACATTGGATGCAGTATTAACACTAAATGACACCAAATTAATTTTTAAGAATTATAATATTAACCCTTATTTGCATTATAACATTTAAAAAAAACTGAACTTTATTGATGGATTTTCTAAATACTCACAATAAAATACCAACAAAATAGTTTGTCCAGACTAATCTTTTAAACCCTTATGTGTTACTTATTAATTTTTAACTGTTCCTAAAATTTTTGGTTTTCAAAATCTATGTAGCTCAAAGATAATAACTAACAAGGGAGGTCTTTCACAGGGGCACCCACCGATTGTCCTGAAACTTGAATATGGGAATGAGGGGAGAAAAATAAGAGTTACATGTTTTTTTATATTTTTATTTTCTTTTGGAAAAATCCTCATAAAAGAGGAACTAGCAGGAATTTCGCCAAACGCAAAAATAAGGATCAGCTTAATTATAATAGAGATTATTATATATTATTTTGGCGGTCGTGCGTATAAACATCTATACATAAACTACACCAACGTTTTTACGTTTTTTTTAGGTTCAAAAAATCTTTCGACCTATATAAAATATTCATATAGAATGCTTAAATATTGCGTACCTCCTTCGGTCACAATTAGAGAAGTGCGCGTGAGAGACTTTTGACTCACGCTCACGACAGGAGACTTAACTTGTCAGTTTTTATATATTTCAATGAATCATAAATGAATTTTTTATTTACGTACTTTATATAAAAACAACATTACCAAATATTTGTAGGTAGGGTATCGAAGGAAAAAAAAAATAAAATATGTTTAAAGATTTTATTTCCAAAATAAAATAATTCAAAAGGCGGTTAAAATATGCTTAGACCATGTATTCGTGGTTATATGATCTTAATTACGAGGTAACACTGAAGATTTTTTTTTCGCAAATCTGGTTAATTTGTTTGTATGTGCTAAGATTGTTGTTTTTGTGTACAATTTCAAATTTTAGCTAATATCAATTTTAAACTCGCAGCTAAATAAATTTTATATAATATTTTGTTAAGGATGGATATTCGCAATTTTTGCTTTCCACACTTTAAAGTCTTATAACTCAAGAACGGTAAAATTTTTTGCCAATATAATAAGTGTGGGTTGTTCCTCGTAATGTTCTTTTAACACGTTGTTACCGAAAGTAAAATTTTTGTATGTTTTTGTGTTGTATTTAATCAAAATTGTGCGTTAGTTCACTCCCAATTTAAACAAATATATAAAAATATACGAATTATTGCACTTTCAAAGTCATTTTTTTAGCCTTAAAAGTCAAAATTTCCCCAAAATTGCTGCATAGGATTGTAGGGCTCTGCTAATAAAATGCATTTATGCAGAAAAACGTGTTTGCAAAAAAGTGGTCTATTCGTCCTTATTCGCATGAACTGTTCAAAAATATGGCTCATAAATGAAAAAAAAAAACATACGCCATTAAAATCAGCGTGCCCGAAGCATTTAGGATAAGTGGTAAGTACTCTTGTTTTAATTTTCAAGTTGCACAGTGTTATTCAAAATTGTCAACCCTGTGGGTAATATTTATATTTTAAAATTTTTTAATATCAAATTTTGAGCAAGGTTTATGGTTTAATGAAATCCTTTCAGAACAGTTTTTTTCCTTTCACTTCTTAAATCATAACCATTAATTTTTAGCTTTCTTGCATAAATGCAGTGATTTAAAAATCTTACAAAATATATTTTCACAACATGCAATTGAAGGTTAAAACTGTCCATAACATACCAGTTTATAAAAGTCATTTATAATTTATTGTTACATGTTGATGGCTGACTAAATAGTTAGGCAGCAAGAATGGCAAGCTTGGTGGCCGGTTGGCTTTTGCAGGACGAACTAAAAATTGCTGTTTGGCATGTACTTACAAAACTAACTAAACTCAACAACATTTTATGTGCCGTTGCCTATTTGAAACATGATTACCATAAATTTTTCAAAAATTTACTGCAAATTGTGTTTACACTGATTTCATTTTTAATATCTTGCTGTCAACAACAACATCTCAATTATAATACAAATAAGAAATTATGGCGGAGAAAACTTTGTGTTAAATTAAAAACTATAATGAATAGAACTTTTTAATGGCAAAATATTACACTTGCCTAGGAAACTTAATAAAAAACATTTTTGTTGTTGGTTAAAGTTAAGGTTTGAGACCTGAAAAGATATTTAAAGCTAAAGACAAAAATTTTAACACAATTTGCTACATTTAATATTTGTGAAGTTTAGGGGTTCCAACAAGATGTTTGTAAAAACCGAACCGTTTTCGAATATTCGAAAAATCGGATTTGTTGGGTTGCATATAATGGATGATATGCAATAAAAGTTTCAAAACGTTTGTATTACTGAGTACACCCAGAAAACAGTTTTGTAGTTGCAACCGAATTGTTATGGTTCCACGTACACACAGAAAAATAAAGTGCCAACCGAATAGAAAGTTGTATTTTGGAAGCTACAACCAATTTGGTTAGTACAACCATATTTAAATGTGATTTTTGAAAATGTTGGGTGTTGCAACTAAAATTCAGTTGTCCTAGCCAAATATTGTTCTGAGAACCAATATTCAGTTTTACCAACCGATTTTAGTATTAGTAACTGAATTTTAGTTGGCAAATGGGAAAAACTTTCTCTCTGTGTTATCACTATTTTTAGATTTAAATGCTGTTGTAACAACAGACATTTATTTACAAATTTCGAATTCTTATTGTAAGAATGAAATATTTTATGTTTATGGGTTGTAATATTTTTAAAATAGACCCACAAGCGTCCCACAAAATTTATTTTATTAATAAAAAAGAATGTTATGCATCGAACCAGCGACCCACAGTTGGAAATTTTCTACATTTTCTGATAACAATTCTGTACCTTTGTTGGTATTATAGCTAGAGTTGCAAAGCTTTACACAAGCAATATTGAATATATTTTCCTTTAAATGCCAAACTTTGAGCGAAAAGGCGTCAACGGTCATTGGTACAAGAGCGGCCAGCAAGTGCTTTCCCAACACCAAAGTGATAATATCATTAGACAAAAGTTCGGTCTGTTCAAAAAGTGTCGGACAAGCACTGGATAAACAAAATATCCTACGATGGCAAAATGTTGGTAATAACAAGAAATAGATGGTTTTAGTAAAATAAATATTAAAAATAAATAAAATAAATATTAAAATAAAATAATTTACAATTTTTTTGAACCCGCCGGGATTCGAACCCTGGCCTACAGCTTTAACCACTGAACTAACGAGACATATAATACTGCTGGGTAACAGTAGGCTGCTCAAATATGTCAGAACTGGCATAAAGTTTACTGGAAGCAACATGACAAAATTTGGAGGACAAAAAAAAAAAAAAACTTGGTCTTAAAAGAGCTTTTCCAGAAACAAAAACATCAATTTTATATAAAAAAAAATATATTAAAAAGTATAAACAAATTACAAAAGATAAATGTAAACCTGAAACCGGGACTGAACTCGGAATACTCTGACTAAAACTTTTTTTTAACAAAGCATCATAATTTTTATAAAATAATTGCACTACCAGTGGTAAGACTTATGAGCCGTTGGCAAATTCTGACTGGATAGCACCGGGAAAATTATTTTTTCTTTTTCTTTGTAGAGCACTGACGTTATTGTAAAACAAACGCTGGCAAAACGCTATTTGCGAACGTTGGTAAAGCATCTTATACAAGTGTTCTGCCAGTAATTTATTTACAATTCATTGATTAGCCAGCGGTATGCCAGTGCTTTGTGTTTTGTACCACTGGCAGTTTCTGTAGCCGTCCAATACTATATCTGTCAAAAAATGTGGATTGTTAATATCGAATATTGTGAATTCTATGCATAAATACAACAACCAAAATTACTGCACTATTGTGCATGCACTAAAAAGTTCACGCTTAGTTACGTGGTTTAATTTTTTATTTTCAGTCACGTCACTAGTAAAGTGGTCGTGCTTCAAAGTCCCAAAGGTTTTGTGCGATTAACTAAAAAAGTTGGATCTTGATAAAAGTGGACATCGTTGCAATAATATGTAATATCCCGTGTAAAAATGTTAATATGAAGTCTAATATAATTTAATAAGTTCCCATGTATAAACACATACAAATTAATCCGAAAAATGGATCATCTACATTAGGGTGTCCCATTCAAAAAAAATTTTGGGGATCATTCTTAATTTGAATACTCATAAGGCTAAGAATTTTTGAGAATTTTTACAGATTTTTCGGAGGTGGTTTAGAGGTCGCGCAAATCGATTTTTTATCAAAAATCGAGCTTTTTGGGCTTTTTTTGAATTGTGCTTGAAAATTGGTTAAACATCGATATTTCTTCAGCTTCTGAGTCAATATTCTTAAAGAAAATTTTCCGATCTTTAATTATATGTGCATAAATAATAAGTTTCGGCAATGATTTTACACATTTTGACAATTTAATAACGGGTTTTCGTAAATTTTCAACAAATATGGAAAAGAATGCTTTATAACTTTTAAAATTTGTATAAAGACTAAAAAAACTAATGATGCAGTTTAATAGATTATTAAGTTTTAAATTATTTAGCAGAACAAAAAATGAATTTTCTCTCACCGTTCTCGAGTTATACACTTTTAAAGCTTTGTACACATTGTATGAAATGTATAATACTATAAGGTGTGAACTAGGTTTGCATTGGTTTAAACTTTAAATAATTGGATTTAGAAAATGTTTTTACAAATAAAATAATAGTTACTTACCACTCATACATAACAATTATATTAAAAACAAAGAAAAATAGATTTGGTATAAATCAGTTATTAGAGTTCTTGCGATGCTGCTCTACCCCCTGCAGTAAACTCTGAAAGTCTGTTTCAGAAGTTGTGATATTGATATAACTATTAGAAAAGGCCACACCACGTTCTGCGACATCATTTACAACTTGCAATTGTTGAACTTTGTGTTTTGCTTCATGAAATGATTTGTTGTTTTCCCATTTTTCTGGATCCGTTTGTAAAAAATCAGTAGAAATGTTGCAGGCTTCAAAAAAAGTTAGGCTGGCTTTTGTAATAAAACACTGAATTTGTTTATTTTCAATCATGTCTTCTGTTAAATTTCTTTTCACTAATTCGTTCTTATTACTTAATTCATGTAGGTTTCTAAGCATTAAACGCAAAGTTTTGGTATCTATACGTTCATCAAAAAACGATAAGTCAGCCAACTTCTCGGAAAGGTACCACTGATGACCCAGAAAGGTTTTCAGAGTCTCGCGTGCAACTTTTTCATTAAAGCGTTTGTAATCATACAATTGTTTCAAAAGTCTAAGTTCATTGAGAGGAGCGTATCGGGGACACTGCTAAAAATAGGGTTGTAGTTCCCCCAAATCCAATAAATCATGAATTTTAGTTCGAGCCATATCAGTGCCACCTAGTGATAATGGCTTTTTGGCTACTTTTTTTGCTGTCCACAACTTGACAACATTTAAATCTAAGCTTTGACATACAAAAAATAAATTTTCAAATCTCATAATCTAAAGTTTACAACAAATCGGATGCCCAAATCTTATAGTACTAAAAATTTCATACAATGGGTGCAAAGCTTTAAAAGGGTATAACTCAAGAACGGTAAGAGAAAATTATATTGTTTTTTCTGCTAATTTATTTAAAACTTCATAATCTTTTAAACTGCATCATTAGTTTTTTAGTCTTCATACAAATTTTAAAAGTTATAAAGCATTCTTTTTCATATTTTTTGAAAATTTACAAAAACTGTTATATAATGTATCAAAATGTGCAAAATCTCTGACGAAACTTATTACTTATGCACATAAAATTAAAGATCGGAAAATTTTCTTTAAGAATATTTACTCAGAAGCCGAAAAATTACCGATTTTTTAGCAATTTTCAAGAATAATTCAATAGAAGCCCAAAAAGCTCGATTTTTGGTGCAAAATCGTACAAAACCACTTCCGAAAAATCTGATAAAATTCTCAAAAATACTTTACCTTATGAGTATCCAAATTAGGAAAGATCTTCCGAGAAAATCCAATTTTTTATTTTTTTTGGGACAACCTAATCCACATGTATCCAGTTATATCAAATTAGATATAATTTTATACAATTTTATGCGAAATTTTTCCGGCACATTAAATTATATATAATTGGATCAAAATATATCTGATTTCATATACTTTTAGCCGATAGTAGGTATGCGTTTGGTGACTTAAAGTTATGCTTAAAAGTATTTAAGTTGAAAATTAAAAATACTAGAAATTAATAATTTTAAAAACTCAAACATTTTTAAATAAAACATAACGAAATGTTTAAAAATTACCAAGAAAATATTGAGTGTTTCAAAAATATATACTTATAAAAACTTGGCATTGGATCATATAAAGTGTGTTTTTATATAGAACTTTGAAATGGAAGAAAACAAAGATGAATTTTTTAAATGGATATGAAATTTACTTTATTCGAAAGATAATCTTCTGGCATTATTATTTAAATATGACTTCTGGCATATAATCGCCACGGCTGGCTCGGACGTAGTCTAATCTGGAGGTGCAATTTTCGATGACTTTTTTCAACATTTGTGGCCGTATATTGGCAATAACGCGGCGAATGTTGTCCTCCAACTGGTAAATTGTTTCGGGCTTATCGGCGTAGACTAGCGACATCACATATCCCCACAGAAAATAGTTCAGCACATTTTGCGCAGTCTTGTTCAAACCACAGCACCTGCACATCATGGTTGTTCAATTGATGAACGAAAAAGTCAGTAATCATAGCTCTATAGCGGTCACCATTGACTGTAACGCTCTGACTAGCATCGTTTTTAAAGGTATACGAACTAATGATTCCACCAGCCCATAAGGCATACCAAACAGTCAGTTTTTCTGGATGTACACACAGAGAAATAAAGTGCCAACCATATTGAAACGTGTATATTAATTGCAACAACTTATTAATTGAGTTAGTACAACAATATTTACATTCGATTTTTGAAAAGTTTGGGTGCTGCATCTAAAATTCTGTTCAATTAAGCGAACTTTGTTGTGAAAACTAATATAAATTTGTGCCAATTGTGTGAAATTCGTAATAACGGAATTTGAGTCGTACTAACCGAATTTCAGTTGGCAAATAGCTAAATATTTTTTTTGGGTGTAAAGATGTCTCAACATACACTTGAGGATTATCATCACTCGAAATACGACAGTTTTGTTTATTGACGTATTCATTTAACCACAAGTGAGCTTCATATCTAAACAAAATTCGCTTATGAAAATCGGGATCAATGGCAATCTTGTTTTGGGCCCATTCACCGAATCTATCACGGTTTTCAAGATAGATTTGCACAATTTGAAAGCGTTGTTCAGGCGTCAGTCTATTCATATTGAAATGCCAAATCAAACTAAACATAAGTCACTTGACAGCTGACAAAATGGCTGCCAGTTAAAAACTGTTGCCAACTTAAAGTGCTATACCTGTATAAAAAACACCCTTTATATAATCATATAAATCACATTAAGTATCATATAAAAAATTCTCGCAAAAATGATCAGATGTATTTCTATATAATTATATAAGAAGTACTGTGACTAATTTCAAAGTCAGATATACTGAATCATATTATATATGACTAGATAAACTAAGTTTACCCGGGATTGTACCATTTGCATAGATGGGAGTACGTTGAAAAGATTTTATTTCTAAACTATGAAAAATGTTTAAAAAATAGTTATTATCATTTTTTTATCAATAAAATGATATACATTTTTTAAAAACTAATAAACCATGAGCTGTTGCCATTACCAATGATTTATCGTATATTGCAATTTCACAATGAAACGAATATTTTAATAAAAAATACCTTAAACTAAATATTTTATTAAAAAAAATAAAATAAAAATTAAGTTCAATAGTCTTAAAAACACATTTATTTAGTTGGCAAGCATGTTCCTTGACATTACTATAAAATATTGTTGACGGAAGTACAGACAAAACTGGCACAAGAGAATAATCATGAAAAAAAATCAGTTAAAACCCCAAAAAATATCAGAAAAAACATCACAAAAACTATTATAATATATACTACAAATTGTCAACGAGTATAATTGCCGTAATAACCATATTAGAAAAAATAAGAATTTCTTTCACAATTTGGAAAAAAAAAATTGATTCCATAAAAAAATATAATAAATACAACAAAAATGTGAAAATTTTACATTTCAGAATGTGCCCTAAAGTGGAACTTTGATATATTTTTCTCTTTTTCAAAGTTTTAGAATTTTTTATATGTCTAATTTGGGTAATTTTTTAATGTGTTTCACAAAAAAATATCGTTTGTTTTACGATATTTTTAAAAAAGTTACCATTGCATATAGCAACCCCTTAAGCAGCTTTAAACTTTTTGAAAAAGCTTCATAGTTGTAATGAAAATATTTTGAATGAAACTTTTTCTTAAATCTTATAAAATTTTTAATAAGTAATATAAAATGCTTCATTAAATGTTTTGAAAAACTCCATTCTTTTAATAAAAAGTTTCAATGCAAGAGGTGTTAAACCCTTTTCCGACGAGGTGTGATGCATTTAAATTAAAAGTTAGTAGACCGGGCTCAAAGCGATTTGTCATATGTTTAATATAACATTTTCAGTTCATTTAATCAACAAACTGTTTATTTAAGTGTAGTTTTGGTAAAAAAAAAACTCATAATTATAATAATTTTCCCATTGAAATCCAATTTTTGTATGATTGTTTTCCATTTAAAAATTAAAGACTTGTCTAAATATAAACTTTAAAGATGAAGTATTTTTTTATAAACCTGCTACCCAATGCTGAAAATGTATTGCAGTAAAACTTTAATATTCGAAATTCACAATATTTATAAAATTGTAAAATCATATTTTATAAGGTACGCTACAATGTGTTGCTCCAATAAATGCATTTTTGTTTTTCAAAAATTATAACAATTCATTAAATACCAAAATTCATACAAATACAAAAATTTATTAAATATTTAGGGTTATTAAGGCGTTATAACGCACAGTGGTTCCAAACACAAAAAACATGGTAATAAATATAGATGTTTTAAACTACTGGTCCAATCGGGAAATGGTGTTCCCAAAAATTGAAAAGCGGGAGCTAACCTTTAAGGAAAATGTTTCTGTGGTCACCCTGTTTTAACACAGGGTGTGCTACAGGGTGTCAAAGTTGACCATCTCGAGTATGAAAGAGCTTTAAAGGGGTATAACTTCTATAACCATGCATCGATTTTAGTGTTTTTTGGACTTTTTTAAATCTAGGTTACGAGACAAAGCAAAAACATGCTTCATGTACCATAGTAACTCTTACAGTTAAAAAAATATTTCACTTTGAATTTCAAAATCTTCATTTTTCGCCTTGACTTTTTTAATAGTTTTGCCAATAGATTATTCATTTTTCAAAGAAAATGCTCAAAATTTTTTCAAGTCATTCTAATGACCTTTCTTAAACTCCTAAAGAAAACTTTTTTGAATTATCTTAAGCCGTTTCGCAGTGATACTATTTTAAACTCAAAAATTAAAAGTGTGTTCTGAAAAATGGGGTTTTTTGGTCAGATAAGGGGTAACTTCACACACCTTTATATATATTTTGCTGATATTTTTTGGATTAGTTTTTTACATAGTTTGATAGAGTAGACTTCAAAAATGCTTAATGGTATAGTTTAAAGCATTTTTGGATATGCACCCTACGTCCAGCATTGGTCGAAAATGATGAATTTTTGAACGGAATTCTATGTTTATGACCGTGATAAAAAAAAGTCACGCCACTTAGAGACGATTTGAAATTTTTATACTGTAAAGAGATTTATTCTAATGAGTTTGCCACTTCATTTGCCGCCGCCCGCTCAAAAACGTAGCCTGGAGAGCAAATTTTGTGGAAAAAGTCATTTTTTCAAAAGCCTTTTTTTGATTTATAAAAAAAGCGTACTTATATTATCAATTTCAGCAAGATTTTATTTTATTTTTAATAAAACGTAAATAATTGTCCTACATTCCAAAAATCTTTTCGATATTGCTTATGGTTATTTTTACATAAAACATCAAAGTTCAATGTAGTATATCTAACTATAATTAATTGTACATTTATTGGCTTTTGCTTTCGGTAATGTTAAAAAATTTAAATAATTTCAGAAATTTTTTTACATATTATTAAATTAGACTTAGTTATCAATTCAACGATGCATAAATCGTTTATCTAGTGTAATAAATGAATTCAAACTATTGCGCTTAAATCAGGCATTTCAGGTCAAATTGCAGTATTTAACAAATTTATATATTCAGGTATACAGAGCGTGTTGCATTATATTTCTCTAAAAGGGTTACGGGTTTTTTTATTTTTTTAATACTATTTCAAAAACCTAATAAGATATAAATGCAGGTAGAAAATGCGTTTTATGATGTAACATTTGCATAATATATTGTTCTAATTTTCCATATAAAACAGGTAAATAACTACCATATATTCATTTATTTGAAAGACAAAATAATGTTTTTTTTTTGTTCTAAAGATAAGGTTTTATTAAATTTAACTGGTACAGTAGTAATTGTGCTAAAAATATGAATATATTCCTAAGGACTACACATTTTCTACAAAGTAGTCTGAAGTATCAAAAGTTAAAAGGTCGTTTATATGCATAGATTCAGAATCTTCCTTTTCAATGTCTATGCTTATTTTTGGTAACCATTTTGTTCTTATGGAGTAAAGTACTGGATCCGATGATATTAATAAAAATTCCATCAAATCGGAATTTTGAGCTATTCTGGAGCACTTACGTGTGTTAAAAAGCCTAAAATGTTTGACGTCTCTATTTCTGGCCTCCTGGGCTTCTTCAGTCAGTTCGCCTAAAGGCAACATACTGTTTTCTATTATTTCTTTGGCATGAGCTAATACTTTATGTACTGTTGGTGTCATTGGCCTCCAAGAGTACATGGTGAGTATAATGTCTTTTGTTTCATTGGCAAAGAGTTTAAATTTAGCCACATTAATAGGTTTTTTACTGTTAATGACTGCTAATATAACTTTAAAACGTTTTAGTAGGTTTTTATCGAGACCCGTAATTGAGGAGGTAGTTTCTGGATCTTCGAAAAAACGCCTTGCTGTATTTCCGTCATTGGAACTTCCAAACCCCTGAAGGGGCGTATCAATGATTAATCCAAGTCTTAATTTAAATTCATCTTGAATTCTTTTCTTCTCTTCTTTTCTCATGTTGTGTAGATCAGTGTTTTTGTTTACGGAAAGGCTTAGGTTTCCTGGAATAAGGCGGTATTTGAGATCGTATGCGAGGTGTAAACAATATTCCATAAATCTTATTCTGGCATGAAGTGGCGATATCCCAAACCTCAGAGCGTTTTCGTTCATAGAAATTGTATCACTATCTTCATGAAACTGTGAACTTAATTTTCCACATATATTACATTTCCAAGTAGATGTTGTGTCTGTAATTGTAATTGTAAATTACTGTAAATTAATTGTAAAAACTGTAATTGAAATTGTAATTGAATTGTCTGTGGTTGAAATGAAACTTTAATAACTTGTCCAGATATTTCCACGTAAAGTGGAGACAAGCTCGAAATTTCCCTTTCTATTGAATCTACTAAACTTTGTGTTGAAATCATGTCTTCTTTTACATATTCAAATCGTATTGGACGACATAAAAATTTAGATCCAGGGGTTAAATTCGTCCATATATCATTTGCAGACGAGGTTGAAGGTAATTTATTATACAATATTTAAGCCATACGAGTAGACAATGGTATCAATCAGTTTTCCTATTTTTTCCGATCGTATATCAGTATTGGCAAGAGTATCCCAAATTACTTTACAAAGGGAGCTATATTTTATTGTAACCTCCATGACTGCTTAACTCAAATAACCTCCTTTTAAAATTACTACGCTTATATATTACAAATATTTGTTTTTTTATAAACAAAAAATCGAGCAGGTACTGGATTTGTAAAAACAAAAAACTGAAATAGGTAAAATAAAAAAAAAACGCATTATATTAGCCCATTAAAACAATATGTTATGCAAATGTTACATCATAAAACGCATTTTCTACCTGCATTTATATCTTATTAGGTTTTTGAAATAGTATTAAAAAAATAAAAAAACCCGTAACCCTTTTAGAGAAATATAATGCAACACGCTCTGTATACCTGAATATATAAATTTGTTAAATACTGCAATTTGACCTGAAATGCCTGATTTAAGCGCAATAGTTTGAATTCATTTATTACACTAGATAAACGATTTATGCATCGTTGAATTGATAACTAAGTCTAATTTAATAATATGTAAAAAAATTTCTGAAATTATTTAAATTTTTTAACATTACCGAAAGCAAAAGCCAATAAATGTACAATTAATTATAGTTAGATATACTACATTGAACTTTGATGTTTTATGTAAAAATAACCATAAGCAATATCGAAAAGATTTTTGGAATGTAGGACAATTATTTACGTTTTATTAAAAATAAAATAAAATCTTGCTGAAATTGATAATATAAGTACGCTTTTTTTATAAATCAAAAAAAGGCTTTTGAAAAAATGACTTTTTCCACAAAATTTGCTCTCCAGGCTACGTTTTTGAGCGGGCGGCGGCAAATGAAGTGGCAAACTCATTAGAATAAATCTCTTTACAGTATAAAAATTTCAAATCGTCTCTAAGTGGCGTGACTTTTTTTTATCACGGTCATAAACATAGAATTCCGTTCAAAAATTCATCATTTTCGACCAATGCTGGACGTAGGGTGCATATCCAAAAATGCTTTAAACTATACCATTAAGCATTTTTGAAGTCTACTCTATCAAACTATGTAAAAAACTAATCCAAAAAATATCAGCAAAATATATATAAAGGTGTGTGAAGTTACCCCTTATCTGACCAAAAAACCCCATTTTTCAGAACACACTTTTAATTTTTGAGTTTAAAATAGTATCACTGCGAAACGGCTTAAGATAATTCAAAAAAGTTTTCTTTAGGAGTTTAAGAAAGGTCATTAGAATGACTTGAAAAAATTTTGAGCATTTTCTTTGAAAAATGAATAATCTATTGGCAAAACTATTAAAAAAGTCAAGGCGAAAAATGAAGATTTTGAAATTCAAAGTGAAATATTTTTTTAACTGTAAGAGTTACTATGGTACATGAAGCATGTTTTTGCTTTGTCTCGTAACCTAGATTTAAAAAAGTCCAAAAAACACTAAAATCGATGCATGGTTATAGAAGTTATACCCCTTTAAAGCTCTTTCATACTCGAGATGGTCAACTTTGACACCCTGTAGCACACCCTGTGTTAAAACAGGGTGACCACAGAAACATTTTCCTTAAAGGTTAGCTCCCGCTTTTCAATTTTTGGGAACACCATTTCCCGATTGGACCAGTAGTTTAAAACATCTATATTTATTACCATGTTTTTTGTGTTTGGAACCACTGTGTAACGTAGCAAATAAAACATTCTTAATTTTATTTTTTTTGGCTAAATATCCTTTTCACCCTCTTCGCATATCCATGTTACATATAAATTTCAATTACAAAAACAAAGAAGCCACATTAGCAGTACAATATTCCACAGCCACCCAAGCGTATGAGTGTTATTCAACTTATGAATTAAAATTAATTATACGCCACATTAACATTATTTCGAAGTATACCTGTAGGATTAATACTAATAAATAAAAATGCACATTGCTTTAAAATACAGTTTAGTACTTGGTGTTACTTTAAAGCCCATCTTCCCAGCAAAATAGTGGTAATGTCATGTCATTACTGTTTGCATTACCAATACTGATATATAACTTATGGAATACAAATTGTTGGCTTCTTAGTTACGGCCTATTGTAGTGGTTATCTTTAAATACAAAATAATGACTTACTCATAATGGGTTCTATAAGCAGTTTAATTTTATATATATTTTACTTATTTCAATAAGTGAAAATGTTTAATATTTAAATTTTGATTATGAAAAAAGTTAGAATTACAAAATATTTTATTTAAAAACTAGCTGTTTGTACACGGTCTTGCCCGGAACTCAAATACTTTTGAAATAACATATATTGAAAAAAAATACCTAAAATATATACCGATTTTTCTCCAATTCGTTATCTTTATTATAATGACAGCCCAGGAGCTCCTGCGACCGCTGCCGACGCCACAGAACTCATTGCAGTGTACCCTGTTTTTATGATACTGTGAAAATTCTTAAAGCATAATTTTAAAGTTCTACTAAAGTAAATGAATGTTTATAATTTTCTAATGATTATAAGAATTTTCTTTAAACTTGTGCAAATTTCCTTTTTTCGAATTTGGGAATTTTGGTTTTGACGTTTTTGATCAAAAGTCGGTATTGAAGTGGGCTATTGTAATGAAACTTTTACCGATGCCTTCCTCGGGAAACTTAGAATATATGTATGTGAGTAATTTCAAAGAAATACGTTAAAACTTTCTTAGAAGTTTGTATTCGAAAAAACGAAAAAAGTTGAAAAAGGTGAAAAAAATATAAAATTTACAGTTTTTGTCAAAAGTTGGCGTAGAAGTTGACGTGGTCGATTAAAACTATACCACGATCTAAGTTGATGTCCAAGGATTATTCGTGCCAAATTTGAGGAAAAACCGTTAAAAATTGCAAATTTGTATAGAGAACAAACAAACAGAAAATGAGTTTTATATATATAGATAGTGGAATTTTTTGGTTTTGACGTTTTTGATCGAAAGTCGGTATTGAAGTGGGCTATGGTAATAAAACTTTTACTGAGGCCTTCCTCGGGAAACATAGAATATATGTGGGTAATTGCAAAGAAATCCGTTAAAACTTTCTTAGAAGTTTGTATTTGAAAATAACGAAAAAAAGTTGAAAAAGGTGAAAAAAATTTTAATTTTACATTTTTTGCAAAAAGTAGGCGTAGAAGTGGGCGTGGTCAATGAAAACTATACTCCGGTCTAAGTTGAGGTCCGAGGATTATTCGTGCCAAATTTGAGGGAAATCCGTCCAGAATTTGTATAGAGAACAAACAAACAGAAAATGAGTAACGGGAATTTAAACAAAAATTCCAGGAAAACACGAAAAGTAGTAAATAAAATATTTTATAAAGGGAATGTGGTGTGATTTGGGATGTGGGGTAATTTGGGACTTTACATTTTTTCCCATACTAATGCATTTTCACAATTTCTAACTATTGCAACTAGATGCAAAAATTAACAATTTATTTTCTTAAATATCAATTAAAATAATTTTTTAATAACCTTCAACTATGTTTGAAATAACAAGTATTCGCATATTCAATCGATTATTATTCATTTAAAAAAATTGCATTTCATTACAAAAAAAATAAAAAAAAATTTGTACAAATACCTTTGTGTTTAGACCAAAAATGAATTAAAGGTACATAATATCCATATAATGCTGATTAAATTGCAATTATATTTGATGCACGTGAATCACGCGTGGGTGTGAAATATAAATTAAACTCGCGCAAGCGATTGAGTGTGAGTAGGAAGAAATTCTTCGCAAGTGAGTCCAATTTTTAGGAGAATGTGTTCTTTATTTTTTTTTGCCGATTTATTTTTTTTGGGAGTTTTTAAAATAGAAAGTAAATGCGAAAATTAAATATTCATAGCAAATTTTTTGTTTAACATTCAGAATTGAGGTACATTTTTAATGTTTTGATTGAATTTAATGATTGAATTATATTTCGTGAACTTGCTGGATACTAGTGAATCAAGCCTGGTTACTCGGGAGTGTTAGTAAAATCTATATTTTCTTACGTGAACGTGAGTGAGTGTGAGAAAAAACAAATGTTTGTAATTGAAATTGTTCTCTCGTGAGTTTGAGTTAAATATCAGTCATGCTCTACTTAAAGCAATAATGTCTGATTTCATGTAAAGAGATTTCGAAAAAAAAAATTAAAAAATAATTCCGTTAATTTACACTTTTTTCGATTTAAAAGTTTTCAAAAACACACGACAACAAGTTAAAAAGCTATTTGCAAGAAATATATAAAAAATTTAAAATCATGTTGAATCAAAGCAAAAAAAAAAATAGTGCTTACCCAGATGCGCTTCCGCAAGGAATTATTAAATTACGAAGCGCTTCCAAAGCAAATTTTGAAGGCATGATTTTTGTTCGGGATGTCCCACATGGTATGTCTCTTTTAAGCAAGTGAAAAGCGCTTCTTTCATATGCTCTTAGAAGCAATATATTCGTGCCTTCTTAGGCAATAAAAAGCGATTTTCTTTATATATTGACAACATTAATGCTTCATAGTATGCATTCTTTAGTGCTTCATTGAAAACATTACTCGCTGCTTTAAAGCAGATTTTTTGAGAAGCACAACAGCATGCCTTTCCTAATTGCTTTATTGTAAGGCAAGGCGCTGAAGCGCTATTTTGGCAGCATATAAATGTAGTTACTGCTTACCAACTCCAGGTTATTTTTTGCTGGGATGTGTCATGTTTACAATTAAAATATTTAAATGTTGGCAATTATTTATCCTTCTTTTTCCCTTCTTTCTTTCCTGTTCACAGTTTTATAGAGTTAAGGAATATTTTTCGTGAGAAATAATACAAAACAATTAATTAAATATTTAAATAAATAACTTTTAAAATGGAATTGTTTCTAATTTCGTTGCAATTGGATCAATAATATAATTAAAATCATATAGTACAGATTTAACTTTTTTGTAGTGTGAGCACACATGTGTTAGGATGGAATTTTTTTAATGTTTTTTAATGACTTGCGTTTAATTAAATATTTTTGTTATTTCAAATATATTTACCGGTTATTAGCAAATAATTTTATTTGCTATTAAAGAAAAAAAAAATAAATTTTGTACTTTTTTTTTGAAATGTTAAATATTTAGAATGTTATATTTCTTCAGTAGTTCTGAATTTTGAATATCGGAAACAAGACATGGAAACAGTAACTAAAACTAAAAAATAACGTGCCAAAATTTATGAACATCGGATAAGAATTTAATATATAACAAAGGCACTTTCATTAAACCCCTAAACATGAGATTGGGCCTCTAAAAAAATGTATTTTCTTTACCATTTTATTTTTCTTTTCTTTATCAAATATACAAATTTTATTATGGTCAAGGAGAACCCCTTAGGAGTCTATTATCATTTCTATATATCCAATTTCTAAACATTTTGGGGTGCAGTCTTCAACAAAAGTATGGTACTAACTAATTATTCTTAAACTATCATCTTCAAAACTGTTGCAAATATAATTTAAAATATATTATTGGCTATTCTTTGTTAATCGGAAAATAATCACCAATTTTCGTGTATTATGGAGCAATTCCATATGAAAGCGATCACCTTTTGGACGACCCCTCTCCGATTTTAAAATAAATAGTCTCAATCGATTGCCCAGCAAAAAATAATGTACCTACATATTTTATTTTTTTTTTATAGTGACTGGTTTAGTGGTGGTGTGCACCACTGTCTTGTGACAAAATTGAAGAATTCTTCATAAGGGACCTCATTGAAAGTTGTTTTAAACCAGAGTAATCCAAATATTCATTTTCTGTGCACAATTGTGCTACAAAAACAATAAAAAAAATCACACCGACGCTTGTTCTCTTCTATTTCAGTTTGATTTCAGTCGTTAATTGAGTGTTAACGAGTGCACATGTGCGGATGCTTACTGCTTTTTTCAGCTTTATTGTTTTTTCAGCTTTGATTTAATTTCAAAATAAACCAGCAAACAAAATAGTATAATGGAAGACAGACGTTTTTGTTTTGTCATTAAAAATGCTTTTGGTAACATGCAATGCATTTTATGTTACCAAACATTTAAAACAAAGAAAACATTTTCAATTAAAAGGCATTTTGACCTTTTTCATAAAGAAATAAATAAATTAAAAGAGGAAAAAAAGAAAATGGGAATAGAATTCTGGAAAAATCTAAATGATTTCGATTTTCCAGAGTTAAAAAGAAACGCTTTGAAATTGTTATCCCTTTTTCCTTCTACATATTGCTGCGAACAAATTTTTTCCGACTTAAAATTTATTTGTCCCAAACAGAGAAATAAATTAAGTTCTTCAAATTTAAAACATATTTTGTTAATAAGAAATTGTTACAAAATCTTTAATTTGGAAAACTTAATTTATAATGCCTAAATAAACTTAGTTTTTTAAATTTCAATTGTAAATTAAACTCGACCAGTCAAATATGTGTGAAAAAAATTGCCTAATTCTGTAAAAACTGAGGCATATTTTGTATTTAATTTTATTAACTTTTTTTAAACTTCATTTCCATTTTGCTTTTAAAAGTAAAATTCATTACATTTGTAATGCTTAGTTTTGTGTTTGCTGGGAAATATTATCTTATCCAATACAGACGCATTTCATTTATTGAGAGTTTTGGTTAACTCTGTTTTAAACTACTAAAGCGATCGCAACGAGTGATAGCTCGTTGGAAAGGTATTGAATCAGGCTTTAATTGAAAAATAAAATTTTCCTCATTTTTCTCAGAAATTTACCTTTTTTCCCATGAAAATTAAATTTTCCCATGAAAATTAAATTTTCCGGCTAATTTTTTTTTTTTTTTTTGATTCCTCATAATTTTTGCTTTAAGAATCAGCAATAAAAAAATGGGGCCCGACTCCTTGTTTGGACAGGAGAAGAGCATTTAAGAGACCACCTTGTTCTCATTGTTTTTATATTTTTTATAATTGAATTATTTTTAATTATTTAACAAGAAAACTTAGGAAAATTTTATTTTTCAATTAAAGCCTGATTCAATACCTTTCCAACGAGCTATCACTCGTTGCGATCGCTTTTCTTCATAAGGGACCTCATTGAAAGATGTTTTAACAAAACTACTAAAGCGATCGCAACGAGTGATAACTCGTTGGAAAGGTATTGAATCAGGCTTTAATTGAAAAATAAAATTTTCCTAATTTTTCTTGTTAAATAATTAAAAATAATTCAATTGTAAAAAATATAAGAACAATGAGAACAAGGTGGTCTCTTAAATGCTCTTCTCCTGTCCAAACAAGGAGTCGGGCCCCATTTTTTTATTGCTGATTCTTAAAGCAAAAACCATGAGGAATCCAAAAAAATATAAAATTAGCCGGAAAATTTAGGAGCTTCTGTGGAAAATCGGAAAATTTAATTTTCATTGGAAAAAAGGTAAATTTCTGAGAAAAATTAGGAAAATTTTATTTTTCAATTAAAGCCTGATTCAATACCTTTCCAACGAGCTCGTTGCGATCGCTTTAGTAGTTTTTTTTTTAAAACAACTTTCAATGAGGTCCCTTATGAAGAATTCTTCAATTTTGTCACATGACAGTGGTGCACACCACCACTAAACCAGTCACTATAAAAAAAAAAAAAATATGTAGGTACATTATTTTTTGCTGGGCAATCAATTGAGACTATTTATTTAAAATCGGAGAGGGGTCGTCCAAAAATTTGCCAATTTTGATCGTTTTCATATGGAATTGCTCTATGATAAAATAGACTATAGCGGTTTTTTGAGATATGATCATCAAAACTGCACATTACGTAAAAAGTATTTTAAAACTTTTGTAAAGTTATTTTGGTTCAATAATGCAACATTAATTTTTAAAACAAAAACTACATTTGAAAATTTCTCTTCATGCGGAAGGTTTTTCTTTCAAAATCTCCCGACAAAACGATTTTTATTATTAATATACGAGGGCGGATCAATAAGTCCGTGATTTTTTGAATAAAACACAGTTTTTTTTTGCAAAAAAAAAAAAAAAATTCAACATAATCTCCTTTTAGCTCAATACACTTAGTCCAACGTTCTCCAATTTTTGTATCCCTTCCAAAAAATAGGATTTTTCGAGGTCCATAAAATTGGCATTTGTTTGATCAATATATCATCGTTGGAGCTAAATCTCTTTCCACCGAGCCATTTCTTTAGGTTTGGAAATAGGAAATAGTCACTGGGGGCTACATTCGGAGAATATGGCGGATGAGGTACCAATTCGTAGCGCAATTCAAGGAATTTTGCCATTGAGACTGCACACGGGTGCACCCGTGCATTATCTTGATAAAAAAGAACTTTTTGATTGGCCATATGGGGTCGTTTTTTTAAATTCTTGTTAAATCGGTCCAATAAGTTGGCAAAATATTCTCCGTTTATTGTTTTTCCCTTTTGAAGGTAATTTTTTTCAAATTCAATTTTATTTCAAATTTTTTACAGTGTATATAAATTGATGTGGATTACCAAAAAACTGTTACCATCACCTTTTTGGCCGACAATTTTACCTTGGCGTTCTTCAGAGACGGTTCTCCCGGAGAGTTGTAATGGATCCATGTTTCATCCACAGTTACAAAACGCCGCAAAAACTCATTCGAATTGCGGTTAAACAACTCCAAATAATCCTTTGTAGTAGCCACACGATTACGTTTATGGTCAATTGAGACCAAACGCCGCACCCATCTTCCAGACAGCTTTCTTAAACCCAACTGACCATTTAAAATCGAAACCACACATCCATATGAAATGCATATGGCATCAATAATCTCACGCACTTTTACTCTTCGATCGGCTAACGCCATATCGTGGCTTTTTCGGCATTTTCGGGTGCATTGACCTCAATTGGCCGTCCAGAACGTTCAGCGTCATTTGTACTTGTGCGACCACAACGAAAGTCAGTAAACCACTTTTTTGCCATTAAAGCCGATGGTGCATAGTCCCCATCGTATTTATCAAGCTTTTTCTTGGTTTGATTGACGGTTTTTTTTCGCAAATGCCGGAACTTGCTCAAAATTTGACAGTAGTCTATTACACAGGTGGTACTTGATAGGAGCAGTGTTGCATTTCATATAACTACTAGGGAAGTTCGAAAAATCATGGACTTATTGATCTGCCCTCGTAGTATTTCGTATATTTTTTCTAATTATTGACAGCAAACAACAGCAAAAATAAATCCTTTAACTTTACAAAATTTTAGTTATATTCGATGTGAATTTTAGTTAATTACAAAAAGCATTAGACTCTGTAAAATTATCAAAAACTTTTACAAAATATTTGTAGACTCAAAATAGCTAACAAAAACTGTTATATTAACAAAATTGTTGCTATATTTACCACAAATTTGGTAAACTGTTATTTAGAATAACAGTTTATTTTGCTAAATTTTTTCTAAAAAATTGTGGATTGCTGATTTCATAAGGGCAGACTTTTATTCGCATTAAAAAAAAAACCCTTTACAAAATTCACATTTTTTAATGATGTTTTTGTATACTAATATTTAGTAAATGTTTTGCTGATTTTAGCAGATTATTTTGTTAATTTCAATTAACTTAAATTTAAATCAAATATTACTAAATCTCGAGAGAAACCCCAGGTTCGAATCTCACGGCGAACGCGTAATTTATTTAATTAAAAAAATTATTTGTAATAATGAGTCCACCCATAACTTTTAGGCTAATCGCCTGTAAAATTCATTAGTGAAGTAAGGTGTATTGTAATGCATAGATCCCTATGGCGATGCATTACTTTACCCATTATTTGGTAATGTGTGGTTTTGCTGGGTTACTTTTCAAATTCCAAACAAATTTTTAATAAACAATCAAACAATTTCCAAGACTACCAGTTTTTAGTTATAGTAAGTGAGTTATATATATATCTCGGGTATATTCCGGGATATGTCGCGAGCCCCGCTGGCGATAATTCATAAAAGATTTTTTTTTAATTCATAATTTGTTTAATATTATTTTATTCATGACGGCTTTCAATTCAATGAACAATGAACAATTTTTGATATAATATAATGTTGATAGAATTTTTATGAAAATGTTTCATAAATTCTATGAACTCTTCATTGTCTAAATAATTCATTAGTTTTATGAAGAAATAATGAAAAGCTGCTACATAGTTTATATGAAAAATTGCAATGGACAAGTTCCAGTGGCAAAATTCATTACAGTTATGAAGAAATTCATTAATGATATGCAGAGAAAGCTCTCAGTGTATGAGTTACTGTTAAGCCCATATTCTGTAACTTTACTCTAACTATTTTTGGTTGAAAGTTTGCTATAAAGTAAATTATATCAAATGCAAATAACACTTTTAACTTGAATTTAAAAAAATTAAATTGTATTAAAACTACACAAAGTGTCTTAATATTTTCTGTGTTAATTCTTGTTTGATTTTCTAGGAAACATTATGAAATACAAGTCTCTGGATATAAACAAAAGTATTTATCTTGTTGCAAGTTAAAACAGAACAAAACAAAATGTGAAAAAAAAATGGAAAAACAAGAATTTAACAGTAAATGTCAAACTTAAACAAGGCTATAAATTATGCAACTGGCTTTTTGCTAAGGGTACTCTAATCTTTATACTACAAATAGCATCCAAAGTAGTAAATTTTATCTATAGTTGTGTATAAAACAAGAGTTTAGAATAAATGAATAAATGGATGACTGGTTGGATGTTCGGATGCTTGGTTAGGATGTTGATGGTTTGTTAGTCGAATACTTAGATGGATGGCAGTATCTATGTGTTTTAATAGCACGAGGCAAAGGCTTATCTAAATTTATGCGTATCTCTACATTACAATCCCGAATATAAACATAGAGGGCACTAGTACAAGCTACTTTTCTATCTCTATCTTGTCTGTTTTGTTGCAAAATATAACAAAAGAATTTGTTGTGCAAAAGAATACGACTAGAAAATATGCAAAAAAAAAAAATGAGGAGTAGAAAAAAATAACAAGAAATTTAGTCATGAAAAGATTGAAAGGAATGTTGCAAATATTGTTTGTACTTATTGTATATTAGAAATTGAAGAAGACATTCTTCTATTGCCACTACACGGAAAATAAAAATATTTTTAAATACGATATGAAGTACAGCAATAACTATTTTAAATGAAAAATAAATGGAACAACTTCTAAATGTTTCATTACATCAACAAGAAGTAGTATGTAATAAAAGTATGCCAATTTGGTGTTATTTTTTATGGGTGACAAGATGTTTATATATCGTATGGTGGTTGTATGGAAGCGTGCTGGCCTAGCAATGAGAGCGTTCCGGGTTCGAATCACAGAATTTAAAATGATATATATTTTTTTTTTTTTATAACTTTTTAAATCTTTATGGTAAAATAAACATTTTTTTAGAAAACATTTGATTTTTTTAACAATTTTTTTTTTGATCACAAAGCTGCGATATATATGTTGGTAACATATATAAACGCTGGAGTGAAGAAATTTTCCTAAGAATTACAAAAATTTTTTGAAATTCCGTTCTTTTGAATGATTCTCCTTATGGTTAAGTTTGATGTCCTTGTATCCTGATTTTTTTCACATCTTTCTGATATTTTTTTTAATAATATATATAAAAACTTGCGTAAGGAAACTTTCCTAAGATTTTAAATTTTTTTGAAATTTCTTTTCAGTTTGATATCTTTATCTTTGTATCCTGATTTCGTGCTTGAAATTTTGTGCGCAAATATGCTATTTATTTTCCGAAAACATATATAAGCACTGGAGTGAAGAAATCGTCCTAATATTTTGGAATTTTTTCGATATTTTTCTCTTTCACGCAAAGAAAAAAACATGATGGAGGGAACAATATTCGAAGAGCATCATACATTTTTGGATTTATGATTGCGACAATTATGTTACTACAGTTGTGACAACCATACACTTATCGTTTTCTGTTTCATAATATGATAGTTAGATTACCATATTATTGTTACAAAAAGATCACAGTATTATCATATAATGGTTCTGTAAATTTATATGAACTATCATAATATAAGCCCTACAGTATTCTCCCAGTAATCTTTTGAAACTGGATTAAAAAGTTACCCAGCCCATGTGAAATTTGATTCGTATATGAACATATATGATCATATATGGGCTTGTATATGACCATATATCGGAATAGCTTACCATATGACCATATATGGTCTCATATATGAGCATATATGTTCGGATCCGAAATTTGAGGGTATATGGTCGTATATGATCATATATGAGCATATATGGATCATATATGTGCATATATGAACATATATTATCATATACGACCATATACCCTCAAATTTCGGATCCGAACATATATGGAAAGATATGAGATCATATATGGTCATATATGGAACCATATATGAACATATATGACCAGCTATACCCATATATGATCATATACAATCCCATATATGTTCATATACGATCCATTTTTCACCTGGGAGGTGAAAATGTTCATATATATGAGTTCATATATGAATCCATAAAAATTGCTAATGTCAGCAAAATCTTTTGCTGAAAATAAGCGAGCTGATTTTTAGCAACAAAATTAGTAGATTCAGCAAAAGTTTTGCTAACACTTAGTAGATTAGAAATACAAAAGCCTTGCTAAAAATTAATAAATTTTTTGCTGAATTTTAGTAGACTGAAAAAAACGCAAAAAATTTGTAGAAAAATTGAAATTTAGTTAACTTATTTGCTGAAAAACACAAAACATATTTTTGTGATTCTTTTAAAAATAATTTACAATAATTTAATATAATAATTCTCATAACACTTTACTGATAAATTCATACAT